>CM050452.1:89480425-89815090 GCA_027563935.2 Costus lasius | reverse complement strand
TCACGCTGGCGAACTATTCCATCTCCCTCTCTCGCAAAGATGGAGTGGGCAAGCAAACGGTGTGCATAACGGGTTCGAAAGGGTGGAAGCTCGGGCGTTCCTTGGTGAATAAGCTACCATGGATGAGATGCAACGCCAGAAGATGTCCTCGTTGAAGTTAGGAGGACCGAGCCTGGATGCGTAAGCTGGAAATCCAAATATGTCATTCAAATCTGCGACAGTGAGGCGATACTCGTTGTTGCAAAGCCTGAAGGTAATCAGGCCTGGATCAGTTTCAAGCGCCGAGACTTTCACTTCAATTGAACTGAGAAACTCGAGAGTAAAGGGGATGTAGGTGGGCTGTGCATATTGAAAGAATCTCCCCCAGCCAAACTGTCTAAACATCCATAGTAGATCATCGAAAATTCCTAACGCTGCCAACGAGGGAGGGTCGATGTATCTCGTGTTGATTATGCGGCGGTTGGACAGAACTTGGTACCTGACAGCTTGATGACTATCCCTCATTTGGACCTCCGGTGGCGCTGTTTGTTGTTGCTGAGGTTCAGGTCGAGGGCTTGAGGTGCCCGCCGGTCGCTTCCCAGTATTTTTCCTTCGTGGCGGCATGGTCGTTC
This sequence comes from Costus lasius, assembly GCA_027563935.2. Classification (NCBI taxonomy): domain Eukaryota; kingdom Viridiplantae; phylum Streptophyta; class Magnoliopsida; order Zingiberales; family Costaceae; genus Costus; species Costus lasius. Next base: position 89,814,479 of record CM050452.1, on the reverse strand, counting down.
AAGTAGATGGTTGCGGAACAGAGGTTGAGTGAAAAGAACAGAGTACTCGACGAGAAAAGGCTGAGAACCTGGAATGAGAGCTCGCCGGAGGTGGTCGGAGACGTCCTCGGAGTGTCGATGGTCGGCGGCGGAGCAGACGGCAGGCAGGCGAGTGGGGTCGAGCAGTCGGGTCGCCGTGAAATGTACGGAAGTGGAGAAAAATCGGGAACCCTAAGTGGAAAACTCGGGCGAGCTGCTTAAGTGAATGTTTTAACGGGTTGCTTAACGGGTCGGGCTGGCCAGGCGGATCCGTTAAGCTGCTGAGGTTTAATGATCACGCCCGAGATTTCCATTAGGCCCCTGTCGTGATTCTCCCACAGTCTTTTAACGCAAATCTTCACGGTGGTGCCTTCAATCACGGGGCAGCCGTGATGTTTTCGTCAAATATGTAAGCGTCCTGTCTCCTGAAAATCTTGCCCACGATCTTTGTCGTGACCCACCCGTGATTGTCTTCTGTATGATCATGCGCGAATTTCACGGCTATGCCTCTGGTTACAGGTCTGCCGTGAACCTTTCGACGGATAATTTTCGTTTTGCCTTTTTGGAAAAATTTCAGTCACGACTTTCAGCGTTCCCTGGTCATGATCTTCTCGTAAAATTCTTTATTACTGATTACGACCGTGGCTTCAGTGTCTTTATTGCTGTAATGCTCTCGGCGAATTTTCTGATGTTGGAGCTGAATGCGAATCACGATCGAGATTTCTGTCGGAACTCGCCCGTGATTTTGGAAAAATCACATAAAAACGCCTTTCTTTACTGCATCAGTTTGCGATACTCCTGTGTCATTTTTAACCAAGTAAAGACATCACCGTTCATAGCAAAAATAGGCAGGAACATAACAACTAATGCAAGTAGAGAAAGGACACAACGAAGCCCAAATGTTATTTTCAACTTTCAGTAGAATCAATCGGTAATGCTGAAGATAAATAAGATCAATTCATGGATGTACATTATGCTCTCAAATTCAAAGATCATTAGAAATCAATTAGTGAAGATGCAATGCATTTGGTTTCCCAACAAATCAGCTGAAACTTTGTTAAATGTTGGTAGAATTGGCATTCGGAATTGGTAGAGCAACGTCGTAGCTCATGCGCGTTCCCTGCAAGAGTATCATCATTGTTAAACATCAAAACCATGTGTTGGAACGAAATGACTACGACTAAGAAATGAAATCCAAACTCATAGTAGAGAGTGTGTCCTAGCATACGATCACTAAGGTTTTAACACTAATCATCAAAAGAGCTTCTAAGAATATGCAAACTAACTGAAGCTTTAACAAAACATGAAAACGAAAAAGGAAGATGTTAAAAATAAATTTAACTAAAGTAAGATGCTTGGGTTGCCTCCCAAGAAGCACTGATTTAATGGTCCGTCAGCTTGACCATAGTCTGTGTTATCCTGGTGAAGGAAGGTCCGCGAGGAGCAATGCAGTCCCCTCTGGTATCGGTTCATGGGAGAAGTAATGCTTAAGTCTTTGTCCGTTGACCTTGAATGTACCAGACGATTATTGGTAAATGTCTACAGCACCATGAGGGTAGACTTTTTGTACTACATATGGTCCAGTCCATTTAGTTCAAAGTTTACCAGGAAAAAGCTTGATCCTGGAGGAAAAAGCTTGATCCTGGAGTTAAACAATAGTACCATTTCACCTTCGCGAAATTCCCGCCTTATAATTCTTTGATCGTGTCATCTTTTGGTACGTTCTTTGTAAATCATGGTGTTTTCATAGGCTTCCTGTCTAAATTCATCGAGCTCATTATTGCTCTTGAATTATTAAAGTCTTCATTAATTAGAAAAACTCAGGTTGTTACCTTAAATTAGTACCGGCATTCCTTTCAAGCTTTTCTTGCATACTCACATAGAATGCTTATTGATGACATGAAATGCAACGATCTTTTCCCATAAGACAAGTGCAGTTTTCTTTTGTTTGCAGAAGAAAATTGTTAACCGGCCACTTGCTGGAACAGTTAGAAGAGGGAAAACAGAAGAGGAGGATAAATGGCTTGAGCAACAGCTATTAAATGACGAAAAGCAACGTGCTGAGCACATTATGCTTGTAGATTTAGGAAGAAATGATGTTGGAAGGGTTTGTCTTTACTTGTTTATACATGGCCCACGCGCTTTTCTAGTTTATTATATACAATGGTGCTTCTCTTGTTTCTCAAAGTGCAACTGTATTTCTCCATATAAACTATCTGCAAAACTTTTCTGTGTATTTCAGTTTGCAATTTTCTTTTTACATTTTGTTCCTGTCAAATTGTTGTAAAATTTTGTTAGCCATTAACGTTTCTTATTTGATTGGATAGAAATGTTGGCATTGACTCAAATCTTTCAACCTTTTAAATTCATACCTATGGTTTTACCAGTAAATTTGGTCACTTGGTAGCTTTGTCATATCTACGTACCATGTAATATATGCACCTGATATTAACAGGCTTTTAGGGGGTAGGGCTGGGGATTCATAGGAGTGTTTTTTTATAAAAAAAGAATAAGGAAGTAAATAATTGGGAATTAAAGAAATTGGTAAAGTAGTAGACCCTTTCATGTCTACTTTCCAATAGTTCCAACATTGACTACACTTTGATAAGTCTAAAGTTGCCATAATGGTATTCCTGTTGCAACATACGTTGACATTATACTTTCACAATGTGAAGTTTTCCTATGCCCCTGAATCCCTGATTTCATTTCTTGTATAAGTGTCAAAACCTGGATGAGTACAGGTGGAAAGACTTATGAATGTTGAGAGATATTCACACGTGATGCACATTAGCTCTACGGTAAGGCACTTTTATGTTGCTTTTGTAATGAGATTTGTGACGTGTAATACTAAACCTGTCTATGGTTTATAAATTCGGTGAATTAAATGACAGATTTTTATCCAAATTGACATCACTTCACCTTTTCACATGATGTGTGATCGTGAATTGCATGTATCTTTTGAATTTCTTCATTTTATATCGATGCTGCACTCTTTGTTCTGCTGCATTTACAGAAAAAAGGTTTTATGATTTTTCTCTTCTATCCGGAAAATGCTATACTGTGTGAATGCCTCTGACCGCTTTACATGTTTTCTTTAATTATCATGTGCCCCTTGTAATTCTAATAGTTACTAATTCCTAAAGATAATATCATGTTAGTCATTTGTAGCTGTTGAACAGTTGGAGTAGGCATTAATCGTGGATGAAGCTTCTGAGACCAAGTGCTTGGTTTTCCTTTATGGCTCCAGTCACGTTCTAGGTTTACTTGTTGAGATGTCAAGTCTCATCATTGGACTTTGTTCTAAAATACTGGAAAACATAACCTCAAACGAACTTTAATAGAAAAGAAATAAAAATAATAATAAATTTCACTGGTTGTTTGGGTTTGTTTTCCAAATATTCGGGCTGGATTTGAGGAAGAGTTTTGCGTGGTTAGGTTTGTATTAGCACAGTGAATTATTAGTTGTCAATCTTCAAAGCCTTGCTACATCCTTTCTTCAGCCTTGCCAGCAGTTTTCACTTTGATTTGGAATTTGCTTTTGTGTTTATCCTCTGCTGGCCAAAATATATGGGAGGTGTCAGATAGAGGGGTATGGTTGAGCTGTTATCTTGCTTGCACATGATATTTTTTTTTAACAAATAATGATTCCATCTGATATCACGTAAGTATTTCTTATCAACTAATAGATTCCTGCAGTTCAATTTTGTTATTTTTTCCGCTGCGTATTGAAATGATCCTACTATAATATATTTGAATCTATGGTGCTTGTGCTTTCTTTTTTCTGTTTCTTCTGTGTTATAAACAACATTCTTACATTTTTGAATTTATTTCTAAATCTTTATTTAAAGTTAGCTGTTGCCTTAAGACCATAACTTCACTAACCCTAGGTAACCAATTTCTTTTGGTGTCTGGTTCGAAGAAGCAGGATAACAATATGCATTTTTTCAGGTTACTGGAGAGTTGTTTGATCATCTCTCTTGCTGGGATGCTCTCCGTGCTGCATTGCCTGTAATTAGCGGAGCTCCAAAGGTTAAGTTCAATCACTACTTGTTTTTACCTTGTTTCCTTCATTTTAATTTTTCTTTATATATATAAATATATCAGTCTTCTTTATCTGATCCATTTAGTTACTTTTTGCCAGACGAGTTAATGTGTATACCACGTCAAATCTTTCTACACCTTTATCTTTTTCCCTTGTTTTCATGCACCTGCAAGTATGGACTGAAAATTGGCCTGTAGAGCTGGCCAATCTTTTGAACTTTGATGTTGTAACTTAATCAGCCTTCAATAAAGTCTTCTAGGAAAAAAGTAACCTACATACATTGGTCTTCTCATTCTGTGGACTAGAAAATCCCATGTAATTGATGCCTATACAACTTTAAGATACAAATACCTGCTGTTTCTGCTATTGTAAGTTCTCACTCAATAGCAATCGAATTCAAATTATATCGTTATCTATCAACGTTTTCTAGTAGCACTCTTCGTTGACAAGTGCATTCCCACTTTTGTCTGAAACATGTGTTTTATTTTGAATTAGGTTAAGGCGATGGAGTTAATTGATCAACTGGAAGCCACAAGGAGAGGACCTTACAGTGGTGGTTTTGGAGGAGTGTCATTTTCTGGTGACATGGACATCGTGATTGCTCTCGGGACCATTGTGTTTCCGACAGCAAGCCGCTACAACACCATGTACTCCTACAAGGAGAAAAACAGGCGCCAAGAATAGATTGCTCACCTTCAAGCTGGTGCCGGCATTGTGGCGGACAGCAACCCTGATGACGAGCAGAGGGAATGCGAGAACAAAGCTGCCGCTCTTGCTCGTGCTATCGATCTTGCTGAGTCAACATTTGTGGACAGGTCCTAGTTCTAGTGCCCGTGGTTCGTTTATTTCAACTTTTGGTTGTGTTTCTAGCATTGTAAGTTGATGATATTTATGATTAAGTCTCTTCGATTATCCAAGTATTGTTACGAGCAACCAGCCAAAAGGATGGTTATGAAAGGCAGCCGAAGAAGCTTCCTACACAAACAAGTGAAGCCGATTGGCAGCATCAAACTTCAATGTTATTGAACGCTGAAACGGTGTGTAATATGTTTTGCTATTGATCATTGTTCAGACATAGATGAGTGTATAAACCTCTTTATATTTTATCTGCATCTTTATTTTTCTAAAGAAACTTCATAGTAAGACCCATGTTATCTATATTTCTATATATTTCTAATGCAAAACATATTTAATTTAAACAACACTTGGCATCATTTTAAAAAAATACCTCAATTATCAGAATAATTTACATAATTTTGAAATTTCTTTGAACTGTTTTAAAAACGTTGTTCATCATTTAAAAATACTTTTATGATAAAAAAATATACTCAAGAGAACAAACCCTAAATGAAAATAGAGATGCAGGCGAGGCACAATTATAGCAATCGAGACGAAGACACCACCTATGGTAGTGTAATTTAATTCAAATTTAACATCTAGAATTATTGTATAATAGGAAGCACTAAAGTTAGTGCTCAATAAGAATTGTAATTCGAATTGAGGGATGATAAATGAGTTATCTCTATATTACTTATGACTTATATAACTCAAATCCAAAAAGAATTATTTAATAATCATGTAAAGAATCTAAATCCAATCTATTTATAAATGTAATAAATATGAATATAAAGTTACAAACTATATTACATAGTAAACTATATGCATTTAATTGTATATTTGAAACTATAAATTGTGTGTGTATATATATATATATATATGTGTGTGTGAGAGAGAGAGAGAGAGAGAGATAATAAATTAGTTATATGGATTAACTTACGCATAATTATTTGTTAGGTTTTGATAATACTAATGTGCAAAAAGTTAGCCATGAGTACCAATCAACTAGGGCAAACTTGAGCCTTCATAGAATGTATATTTTATATATGCCCAATCATGTAGCTGCCAACTACATTGAGCTTATTCTTAAGACTTTTATCTATAATATAAAGAATAAAAATTCTTAAGCAAGAAGGTGGCTTCAAGAGTATCGAGTGACAAAAAAATAAATAGATTTTTTAATCCAATAATATAGTAGTCGTGCATGTAAAATAGTAGTAATATTCTCGTCATGCATAAAATATATGAGGGTGTTATTGTAAAAATAATAAAAATAGTCCCAACCCTAATCCTGACTCCGAAATTTTATACCCAACCCAAGTTATTATGATATGAGTAGGGGTAGGTATTGCCAAACCCAACCCTGGTATGGACTCCCAAACCTTATACCCAAAACCCCCCTTCCTAATAAGGATTGAGTCCCTATAGGAAAACTTGACCCGACAACAACAACAAACAGTAAGTGGGTGGCAATAGTGAGTAGCAAGCGATAGTGTGTAGCAAGCACCAGCCCACTCGTGAGCGACAACGATAGTGGTGAGCAACTAAGGTTAATTTTGGAGAGTATTTTAGTCATATTCGATAAAAATGGAATGGTTTGGGCTTGGGGTTCAAAGTAGGTATCTAAAATCCTATACCACACCCCGACTCGACTTTGTTATAATTGTGTTTTACACGAATCTAACTCGAGACTTGGTCAACTTGAGTTTTCCATGTCAAAAATAGGTCAGGTCAAATTGATATGAGTTTTTTCTATCATCCCTAACATACTATTGTATTTTATGTTATAATATTTGTAAAAAAAATTAGCATATATTTTATAGTGTTAATATTTATATATTAATAAAAGTAGATATTGTCAGTTCTATATTTATCAAATATCTATCTACGACAAGTAAATATACTAATATTTTCAATACGTTTTTTAAGCTATTTAACACTGCAAGAATCGCCTCAATCTGACTTTTAGATCAAAAGTAATAACCATTTAAAGTTTCCTTATATTTTAAATATTTTCTATTTTAAATTGTATACTCTTAACTATATTGGACTATATGAGTACATTCTACTCTTTTTAAGCTTTCTAACGCTACAAGAATCGTCTAAATTCGAATTCTATATCAAAAGTTATAGCCGTTTGAAAATTTCTTTATCTTTAATTTTTTTATTTTATTATATTCTAAATATTTTCTGTTTTAAACCCTATACTTTTAACCATATTGGACTATATAAATGTAATCTACTCTTTTCAAGCTTTCTAACGCTGCAAGAATCGTATTAATCTGACTTCTAGAGCAAAAGTTATAGCCGTTTGAAATCTCTTTATCATTAATATTTTTATTTTAATAATAAATTAAATTTATTAATTTAATTCTTTGCCACATGGCGAGAGCAGCGACCACGAGGCGCCAGCGTGTCGTCCATGCGTCGTCAAAGTGGCGGCCCCGTGGCGAACCGTGGCGTCCGCGTGGAGCAAGGGTGGCGTCTGCATGGCGCAAGCGTGGCTAACCGTGGCAAACTGTGGCGAAACGCGTGGCGCACGCGTGGCTTCCGCGTGGCGCACGCGTGGCTTCCGCGTGGCGCACACGTGGAGCACGCGTGGCTTCCGCGTGGAGCACGCGTGGCTTCCGCGTGGCGCACGCGTGGCGCACGCGTGGCGCACGCGTGGAGCACGCGTGGCGCACGCGTGGAGCACGCGTGGCGCACGCGTGGAGCACGCGTGGCGCACGCGTGGAGCACGCGTGGCGCACGCGTGGAGCACGCGTGGCGCACGCGTGGAGCACGCGTGGCGCACGCGTGGAGCACGCGTGGCGCACGCGTGGAGCACGCGTGGCGCACGCGTGGCGCACGCGTGGAGCACGCGTGGAGCACGCGTGGCGCACGCGTGGAGCACGCGTGGCGCACGCGTGGAGCACGCGTGGAGCACGCGTGGAGCACGCGTGGAGCACGCGTGGCGCACGCGTGGAGCACGCGTGGCGCACGCGTGGCGCACGCGTGGCGCACGCGTGGCGCACGCGTGGCGCACGCGTGGCGCACGCGTGGCGCACGCGTGGAGCACGCGTGGCGCACGCGTGGCGCACGCGTGGCGCACGCGTGGAGCACGCGTGGCGCACGCGTGGTTTCCGCGTGGCGCACGCGTGGAGCACGCGTGGCTTCCGCGTGGCGCACGCGTGGAGCACGCGTGGCGCACGCGTGGCTTCCGCGTGGCTTCCGCGTGGCGCAAGCGTGGCTTCCGCGTGGCGCACGCGTGGCTTCCGCGTGGCGCACGCGTGGCTTCCGCGTGGCGCACGCGTGGCTTCCGCGTGGCGCACGCGTGGCTTCCGCGTGGCTTCCGCGTGGCTTCCGCGTGGCGCACGCGTGGCTTCCGCGTGGCTTCCGCGTGGCTTCCGCGTGGCTTCCGCGTGGCTTCCGCGTGGCTTCCGCGTGGCTTCCGCGTGGCTTCCGCGTGGCTTCCGCGTGGCTTCCGCGTGGCTTCCGCGTGGCTTCCGCGTGGCTTCCGCGTGGCTTCCGCGTGGCGCACGCGTGGCTTCCGCGTGGTGTATGCGGCGGAGTCTGCGTGGCTTGCTCAGAAACCACGCGTGCGCCGACGTGGTGCTCACGTGGTTTTCAATGTTCGATTGAACCGCGGTCCGATTGATCCGGTCTGTTTATTGAACCGTTTTAAATCGGTCGGTCCGGTTGCATCGCTTTGAACCGGCCATTCGTGTATTCATCCGGTTCGTTTGGTTGAACCGAACGCCTCTGTTCTCCTTATCGACGCCTGGCCGCCCGCCGTTCCCGACCGCTGTGCTGTTTCTCCCCGCCGCCGCCCCGCCGTCCCCGACCGCTGCCCGGTGCCCCCGACCGCCGCGTCACAGCGCACCGCTCACCGCCAAAGTTGCGCAACGCACTGCCTCACCACTGCACGCTGCCGGCCTCTTAGCATCGCTCCGCCTTCGCACGCTAGGGTTTGCTTTCTTCTTTTACTTTTCCGTGCCTTGCCACCGAAGCACCTTACCTCGTCAACACGAATCCGCAGCCGTCATCACCGTCGGGGCGTCATCTCCTCGAGTCGCCTCCTCCATCAGTAGGTATATAGCTTTCTGACCTTGATATACGTCTTACGTATTTTTTCACACCAAAGCTCATTTTCTGGGCTAAAAGAAGAGGATTAGACATTGTGCAATGCGGTAGTGGTCCTCAGTGAAATTTCACAAAGTTAAACCAAAAAAAAGTTCCTCCAAGGATAACTAGATCCAATACGGTCAGAGACTTTCTAGTACTTGCCATGGTTTCCGGACAATATCGGATCTAAGATGTTGAACACGGATCCATACTCATCCACAATACCAATACCGTCCTATATTTATATTATATATGTGGTACTTTTAGTACCAATCTGGTATAGAATCAGACTAGTGTATACCAATATCGGTGGTAAGGATCAGTAACCCTGACAAGGTTTGTCTTTAAGGAAATGATTATATGTTTCACAATGATTCAAACAAAATTAAAACGAAAAAAATGTTTGAGTTGTTGCGAAAACTATTCAAACAAGAAGTGCTTATGGCATTTATATATGCTAAATACTACCATGTTTTTTTTTGGTCACAGGAGAATCTTTATACTGAATGCTTTATCGTGCTTCTGGTTTTCTTTTGTTTCTGAAAAATTCAATGGAAATAGCCTCTAATAGTGCATCATTATAAGTCTTTACAAGGTAATATGCTTACGTAGCTCATTTTACTAGTCTATGCAAATTTGCATGCGTACTTCACTAGCCAAATTATGAAAGACCAAGTCAAATTATTACATGGTCACATCATATGTTCCACTGATATGTTTGTTCTAGTAGAGAAGGAGAAAAAAATTGAGTGGTCCCAACATTTTTTGCTTTTTTTGTTTAGTCTTATCATTTTAAGATGGCTTACAAACGAATTATACTACTATCCTGTATAAGCTAGCTAGATGGAACACTTAACATCTATAGTACTTCTAGATCTGTATGTGAACTTTGTTTCTTGCTACTTAATACCTAACAAATCGATCATTATTTTGTCATTGTTTGTAGATTGTGTAAACTACTGCCCTACGTAACTCTTTTGCCATCATGTGCAAATCAACTATTGAAATGTTAACTACTTAAATGATTTTCAATACAAGTAGAAATCAACACCTAATTGGATAAAGAAATAAGTGGACACATTGACAAACATCAAATAAATGAGTAATGAACTATTTAAATGCAAAAAAAAAATTATCCTGCAAAGTGCAAGCTGTTTGATTATCAATAGAAACTTGGTAACATATTAGACCCAAGGAATTGGAATAATAGATTATTCTACCACAATCCAATCACTAGAATGACATACCTTTAATACAATGAAATATCAACCTCTTCATCTCCTTTCAGATGAACATCCATTCTTCTAATATGATTATAATTCATAATTATCTTATTGGACCAATTTGGATAAAATGACTTAACTAAATTGGTGAGTGATCTTACTCTAAGACAAAAAGGGCCTAAAGAGGGAGGTTAATTTGGGCATAAGAAGGAAATGTAAAAACGTGTATGAGGTATTAGTCTAAATCCTTAAATCTTTGCATACACTTTTTTTTTTTTACTTTTCCTTTCTTTTTGTAAATTACTTTCCATTCGGTAAACCATTTATGTTATCAATTGCAATCATATGTCTGAGCTTGGTGTTTTCTCTTTTCGCTTGATATGAAATATAGACTCAACATTATATTTACTAGAAATGCAAATACATTAGCTTTAAGTTAATCAATTTATTGTAGACAGTACAAATGGTGATATGATCTAATTTCAAAATTTGATTGGATTAAGGTTTAGAGATACAAGGACTTCTTTGATTGCCTTTTTGTATATTCCTGTCTTTTATTTATCATGTCTCTATCACCCTAATTTTTGTTCTCTTGTGGAAAAGTTAATTGTCTTTCTCAGTTGTTGAATAGTTATTCATCCATGAGAAGAGAGCAACACTCATGTTTTTTTTGTTATATCAATAGATGTTATTTTGGTGATTGGATTATGGAAGCATTATATGTGATTTCCAATTCCTTGTTTTTATCTATTTTTTGAATCTCTATTGATGCTCAAACGGTTTGTGAGATGATGTTTATTTTTTTGTTCTAATTGTTGATCGTTGGATGTGATTGGATGTGTCTGTTTGCTACTCTATCCCTTAATGTGTTACCTTTTCATGTCTTAAAGATCATTTGCAATTTCATTTTATGGTTGGTCAACTTAAGCTTGTGAGATTCAATTTCTACTAATTTGCAACCATTATTGCAGAGCTTAGCATATGGAGGGTTAATGAATTGCTTTAATATATCCATTCATGCGTCACCATGTTTGAAGCTCATGTAAGAATTTTGTTGCTAACTTAGTGTTTGATACTGGTTTAGATTGAAAAACATGTGTTGATAATGGGTTAGACTTTCCATATTTGATAATTTCAATTGCTTAATTTCTTTTGTCTATTTCTAAATTCATTGTGACTACTTATTAATGTTCATAATGCAATTAAAACTTGATATACTTCTCTTTAGAGATCAACTCAATATTAGCATAACGGTGTTTGTGTTTAAACTGGGATTTATCCATCCTTGACATTCTTATGAAGCCTATACAGCTAGTTTTTGTCGCAATAGCATGGAAATGATTGTTGTAATGCTAATTGAGTAAGTTAAATATCTAACATAAGGTGAGGTGAGGATTGTTTCAATTTTATTATTTACTTTTCCTTCTGTTTTAATGGCATGTCCTTTTGTTTAAATTTTTTTGCTTGAAAGGATCATTCTTAATATCCTATGAGTTGAATGGAAAGTAGCTTTTTTAGTTCATTTATTTCAAAATTGAAGTACGTAAATCTTCATCTCCAAGTTGATTTGGATTAATAAATATATGGTAAACTCCATTATTCTAATAGAATTCGAAAGTCTTGAGGGAATTGCATTATTTTCATCAATTTTAACTTCATCACTATGGCTTTGGAAAGAATTATATCTAATTTGTAAGGCCACGGAAGTTGTGGTAGGGGATTGACAAGTTGAACCACCCTATGAATCATACACCTCATTAATCATGATACTTTTGTTTGAGCAATGTGATGCAGACTTCATACCATTGATGAGAGACTTGAGAAAATTTTTTTGGCAATGGATTAACGACAATGCAAACATTTTATTATATAGGATCAGTGATTCCACGTACATCAAACTAAATAAAGATCCCTCTTTGTTGTGCACAAGATTTTTGTAAAATGTTTTCTCATTGACTTAGTGAGTGACTCGATGGATCTTCATGAATCCCATATCATTGCATAGTAAACTTAAAGGTTTTCTATTTGTATCCATTCATTTGAAATTGCAATAAAAATTTCAAGTTGTATTAGTCAATCATCCAAAATGTGTGATCATTTTTAAAGTAACATGCTAGTATACTTTAAATACATTGAATTGATTAACCACCATAGTGCTCTCATGTGTAGATAAAGAGCGCTAGATATTCTCATAAGAATTCACCATTTACCTTGTTAACAATGCGAGGATGTTAATTACTTTTGGATTTGATACCACTTGAGCATCAAAGGTTTTCGGTTTGACAGTATAGGGTCACCAAAGGTTTCAATTCCATTGATTTCTTACTACTTCTAGTTGAGGATTTGATCAAGCCATCAAGTCCATTTGTTAACTCACACTTAATCTACCATATGCTAGTGAACTATTTTTTAATAACACTAATTTGCTATAGTTCTATGTTGCCTACCTTATCTTTTGCTATCCCTTTTTTGACCAGCTATTATGTTATACCCATTGTGAAACCTCACTCTTGGATGTGAATGAGTATTGCCGTGTTTGCTATTAGTTCTTTGATTGGCCCTTACAAATGGTGAATAAGTTCTAAACTGCTCTCCTTAAGTGCCTCTGTCACATGAATTTATAACTTAATATCCACCACTTGTACCAAGTATCTCAACATTCCTTTTTAAGATATGTTAACATTTTTCACTTTCCCTTGAGATTGTAGATCTCTTTGATCTTCTTTGTTATCAATTATGGCAAACAAATGTTGGATGATACCTTAACTAAGGCTAGGTGAAGAGACAATAAACTTAACACCCACTAGAGCCTTAATGATGAAAAGTGAAGTATCTTTGTCTTTATATTTGGACAAGTCTCATGATCCATTTTAACATAGGATTGTCACTTCAAGTATTAGTTTTAACTTTCAATCAAGGCTTAAAGTATTTATTTGAGCCCGTGTATTGGTTTTGCTTTTGTTGGAGCATAACCTATGTCTAAAATTTGCACTACATTTTCTCCTATAAATTATTAAACCTGGCGGTGCATGTTTTGTCACATTGACTTTTAACATCATTAGCATTAGAATTAGCTGCCACCTTTAAATGACTTCTTTTTAATCGGAAATCACTATCCTTGTGTGCCTTTCAAGGTTCAAAAACTTGGCTGGAGACCTTGTACTAGTCTGTATCAGATGGAGCTGATGCTGCTTGCTTGAGGCGGGAGTAGACAATAAGGAGAGTCAAACATGAACATAAGTGAGTTGTGGTAGAGAGGTTTGAAAATTATACACCATATCTATATGAATCCCTTCATAATAAGTTATGTAGTGTGTCAATTAATGGAGCCATATGATTAACCTCTAAATACCTATGAGAATGAACTGATACCTAGGAGTCATGCTTCCAAGCGGAAAGAGATGAAAATTGTCATTTTTTTTCATTAATTTACCAAAATAGCTTTATGAAATTTTGTGATAAAGATAACAAACAATAAAATAGGAAATTGAAATGATTGAGAAGGAGTTAAATATGATATTAACATTATGAAAAAAATATGATGGGTCATGGTGGTACCCTTACCCTTGCGGAGGACAATAAGTAGCAAAAGGTTTATTTGATAGAAGATTTGTGCCCAAAAAAAAATAGTGAGGATGCTGCGGCTATATGATAAAATATGTAGTAGTATTTGTATGCACAACACTAAGTGCCCAAGTATTAGAGTGGACCAATTGAAATGAATTTTGGTACTCCCTTATTGACATTACTAGGTGAAGAGTTCATTTGATGCTTACCATAGTTGATAAGCCTATGACATCCTAAGGAGCAAATGGTATGGAGAAAAAAATTGCTAGATGAAGAGAGAGGAGGATGACCTATGACCTGATACATTTGGCATAGATGAGGGGTGCTGCAAGACTAGTACTATAGATTGATCAAGGCAATGATACATTTGACATGGAGAAAGGGTGATGGAAGACTAGTACAACAAATTGACCATCATGTAAGAACCATCAAAGATATAGTATTCACCAATCCCCTCCATATTCGCGACATACAATAAAAGACAATGTGAATCAAAGATGGTTATTGAAAAATACATGAATTAATAAAAAATAATTTAAAGATAGTTTAATATAATCAATCTTCATGTAAATATATGATGAAAAGTACACAAATATGTACTATAAAATAGCCATGAATATTATTAAGAAAAAATAGCATTATAGACGTGGCAATGTGGTATCAAATAATAGCTAAAAAATAAATTGGGATTCATGTATGACAATGGGGCTTTGGATCAAGAACCCAAGAGGAGGAATACAAAGAAGTTAAGGAATCCATGCTAGCAGTAATTTGGGTAAGGCAACAAGAGATGTAGTACTAGAGCCATGGTTTTAAATTTTGATCCATTTTAGTGTGCCAATCTATTGTTCAAGTGGTACTTATTAACGTTTGTTGCTGGCTATAACAGTGACTCGATAGCAGATGGGAGAGAAGAGGGGAGGGGGTTCATGCTAAGTTAGAATTAACCTACTTCAATGTAAGTTGATTGGAAAGAAGTGCTTATATTTTATTGATAATAAAAAAGACAAGGTACTGAATGATTCTTACTCTTAACACTGCATAAATGGATGCCTTTATCAGAAGAAAAATGCTATAGTAATTTGAGATCATGAGTCTCATGACAACAACGAAGGAAATTGTGAATGCTTTACCATCCAAATATGGATCTAAAGAGATAATCATAAAAAAATTTTCATTTAAAGATGCCTCTAGGATATTTGCATGAGGTGATACTGCAAAAATTACTAGCACATTGATATTTGTCATGTTAATGTTATACAGTTATAGCATCTTACATGTTATCATTCCGTAATCTGGAAAAGTTTACTGTTGTACAGTAGTGCTGTAATATGACATACATTATTAGTGTTGATGAAAATTTATTATTTT
Source organism: Costus lasius (assembly GCA_027563935.2). Classification (NCBI taxonomy): domain Eukaryota; kingdom Viridiplantae; phylum Streptophyta; class Magnoliopsida; order Zingiberales; family Costaceae; genus Costus; species Costus lasius. The sequence continues at coordinate 89,799,317 of CM050452.1, read as the reverse complement.
CATTTGCTACTATAATAGGTTCTGCATCTGCTTCGGAAATATTTGGGAGAATATGTTGAGGGGCTTTCTGGTGAAGCTCTTAGAATAAGCGTTTGGAAAGGTTGTTTCTTGCTGCACTTTAGATAAATACATTCTCATGTTTTGTGAAATAAAAATGTCATTATTTATCAATTTTCACTTACATTCTGTTGCTTATGTGACTTGTGGATTAAACATAATTAGATACAAATTTTCTAAAGGAGTCGTGCCAACCATTTTATTGCAAACAAAATTTAACTGTCAAAAAATATTTGCAGAGAGTACGTTATCAGAATTAGATTAAATTTCATACGAATCCGTTCATTTCCTTGTTTTCAAACTGCTTTACTTAAATAAGCAATGGTTCAGCATTAAATCTCACGTTATCCTTGCATCCACTTAAATTGTTATATTTGATTCCTACTAGGCCTGCTTTTCATACAAGAAGCATTTAATAAGTTGGCAATACTTTCTGTCACTGTCTAAACCAAGAAAGTTTATCAATATCTTTTGGTTATGTTTATAAATAGTCCAAGATGATCTTTTTCTATCATTAGGGAAAATGAGAAATGTGTCAATTATGAAAAAAAAAAAATATGACATCGCAGGCCATGGATAGAAATGATGATCAATGCTGTAGCTCTCAATTTCAATCATCAACCATTATTTTATTGCATAGTTAGTGAGGTTTTTTTATTGTTTCATGAGTTGTTTTGGTGTATAGTTTTGGACATAGATTTAAAAATTGATTGTGGCAGTATGCGCTAGTTCAAACTTGTACTAATATATACAAGTTGGTGCCATTATATATATATATACACACACACATATATATATATATCTTGGTACGACATCAAACTAGTGCATCGATGTAAATTGAATTGTAAAACCTTGATTTTGAATATTAGTTCATATAAGTATAGTCACCATACTCACACACGGTAGGGCTATTAAACTTGGTTCATCTTAGATTAATTTTTCAAGGTATTTATCTCCTTCACTGTGATGCTTTAGTCCTTAAGAGGGGCTAATGATCTCTAGATGGATTGCAGAGATGATGTGCTAACTAAGGCTATTTACGATTAACCAAACCGTGAGGCATAAAACTGAACCGGCATAAAGCTGAACCAAACTGGACCCATTGGTTTAGTGAAAATCTCAACTGATCTAAAATTGATAGAACTAGTAACTTCTTTAATCGGTTTCTTGATACGGTTAACCAATAGTTTTCGGTAATCGTCGGTGGTAGGGGCTAGAGGCATGCGAGGGCTAGGGCTGGGGACCGGCGAGGTGGAGGGGGTGGGGTGGGAGATGGGCAAGGGTGGGGGCTGGGGTTGACAAGGGTGGAGTCAGGGGTTGATGATGCATTTCAGGGGTTAACTAATTTAGTTGGTTAACTGCCACTTTTGCCAATCCCTAAATCGTACCTGAATTGAAAATTGAACACTCTAAGAACAAATCCCTAAATCATTACTCGAACCAATTGGTTTGGTTAACTACAAAACCTATTCGGTTCGATCAATTAACTCTCGATTCATAGTGCAACAATTTTTTAGAACACCTATAGTGCTAACCCACTTTTCAATTTGAAATAGGGAAGTAACCTTCAAAATTTCCAAGGTTTTGGAGTTTGGCACCAATGCAAATTATTAGAATAAAAGAGAGGAGAAATATGGATGAGAATTGTAATAATATTACATTGAGAGTAGATTCTATTAAATTACATAATATTTGTAACCTCTTTATATATAGATCTTCTATGCAAACTTAATTATTATTACTTGCTATGTATGTGGCTATATGGCTTTCTAGTATTACTACTTCTAACACTCCCCTTCAAGCTAGTGCATGAATATATAATAATTATATCTAGTATGACATAAGGATAAAGTTATAAAAGAGACATCAGGCGTCCGAAGTGGAATGTGGTGTGATTAACATCAAAGTAGAAGTAGAAGACAATGTTAGACATCACAAGCAGTAGTGAAAGGCAGTGACATTATGTGCCATGAAAGGTCCAATCATCACAATCAACTAGGAATGGTAACGGATTGAGGTGGGGGTGGGTAGTGCTAAACTTGACTCCGATCCCGACCTCAATGGGTTTAAAGAAGTTTGCCCTACACCTGACCCTGCAGAGTTGGTGAGTGGTGGTGAGTAGCGTGAGGGCGAGCGGGTAGCGCTGCAAGGGTGTGAGGGAGAAGTGACACTAGGGAGGGAAGGGGAGGGAGATGGGGGCAGGAAGGAGGAGAGGAAGAAGGGAGGGGATGGAGAGGGGAGGAAGAGGTGAGGAGAGTAAGAGGGGAGGAAGACGAGAAAGAGGGATTAGAGTTTTTTTAAATAAATAGGGTTAATGTGGTAATTATATACAGCTTGGGCGGGTTTGAGTTCAGGACAGGTATCCAAGATCCCACGCTCGACCTTGAACTAACTTATAATAGTTGGGTTTTACCTAAGCCCGACTCAAGATTCAGTCAACTCGGGTTTTCCGGGTCATGGGCGGGTCCGGTATGAATTTTTCAGCAATCCCTGGAAGAAGGCTTGCATTATAAAAATTCCGAAGAGAGCACGTAAATGTGTTAGTGTGATGAATAGTATTTGGTGTTTATGCCCTAGGACCTATTGTTGGTCCCCCTTTGTACTATTTGATGTTGATATTTTATATATCCATTCTAGCATTGCCATTATTATGTTGTATTTACATCTACATTTTTCTACATTTATATGATAATGTCCATAAAGACACAGTTCCTCTGGTTTCGAACTTATGTCCTAGTCAAGTATCTGAGTGGATAAGAGATAATTTTGGTATATGTGAGACTGGTATATGTGCTGGTTAGGTGCTAATATAGACATATGAGTATATCAATTGTAGATATACTGTATCAAACTACCGTGAGACTTTAACTTGGTATCACAAGTTAACCTCATAAGTGATAAGAGATACATTGATCCCTTGACTTAAGGTCATTGATTTTTCTGTATGGTTAAGGACATACTTTAATACAACCTAACACCTTACCGTAGTTGGGAGGCTATAACGGTTGGCATTGGGTATGTCACGACTCATATAAGAAGTTCAATTGACAGATAGAGGATTTACCCCTTTCTAAGGGAAGCTTGATATCCATGGGCCATATATGGATGCATGACTGAAAGTGTATGACTGTACCTAAGTGAAAGCCTAATTTAGTCATAACCATATGATTGAGTATAAACAAAGTGGTGACACACGCTGTCCAATCGGGATATCAGCTTGGCAAAGGGACTGTAATGCATAGATACCTAGTTGCGATAATGGGGTCATCGATTTAATAGCCATTTTAAAGACTTGAGTAGTAGCGATACACTGTCAGGTGTCCCTCATTGCTTGTGATGACATGAGTTCACCACTACCAGATGAACCTACAGGGTTATACACCTTGATACTCGAGTTCTCGTATTTATTAGGTACCTTTATGATCGAATTATTTCAGAAACTGTCTCCAACGCAAACCGCCGCTTCCCTACTCCACTTCTTCCGCCACTATCGCTTTCTGAGCTTAGAACTTCAGCTCCTAGTGGCTGATTGAGGTGAAATTTTGGCCACCTCTTCTCCTCTTCCGTTCAAACCTACAGCCGGAAGGATTCTCCGATCTGACGGTTGGATAGTCAGAATCGAAGGAATCTTCGTGATGCCCAACTTCCGCCCATGTTTCCGCCTCCATCAATCTCTAAGACTTTTGCCTCCGATCTTCTTGACGGAGCTTGCTCTCCGCCTCTGGGATCTCGCCACTGGCATCACCACCCGATGCTTCTCCAGCCACTCCAAGGACGTGCTCTCCGTGCAGCCGCCTCAAATTCCTGTTGTGTCCCCGTCCATTGGGAGCGGTGCTGCCTGCCGATAACGCTAAGCTTCTGTCTTCTTGCCGCCTTACGCTGCCGCCTTATGCTGCTACAAAGGACTCCTCCTGCCTTGAAGCTTCCTGCGTTCATGCAACGACAGCCTCTGATTCGCTGCACTGTGTTCAGCCTCTACAATGGCTACAACGTATAGCCTTTACAGCGTCTTCTTCTTGGCTTGCTGTCCTGTAACAAAGACAGCTCGAGACCGAGCAGTCCGAGCCCTCTTCTCGTGGCTCGGCTGCCAAGTCGACGATGCCATCTCAGACTGACCTCATCAAGATCTAGAAAGACCTCTTCTACTGTGTGTGGCTTACTGAACCTTTTGGTCGCCTTCTACTTGTGACACCTTACGTCACCTTCAACGACAGCTTACGTCGCTCTCTTTGATGCTTTATGTCACTCTCTACAACACCTTACGTCGCTCTCAATGACAGCTTACATCGCTCTTTACGACGCCTTAAGTCGCTCTCTATGACGCCTTACGTCGCTCTCAGCCTTGCGATGCCTTACGTCGCTTTCTACTATTGCTTATGACTTTGATGTACCTATCCTTTTATTATTTTGTTATCTCTTTTATTATGTGCAAGCTGGAGTGTAATATGTTCCTGCTTGAGGGGGAGTGTTAGAATATGCAATAGTTAGGAATATTTTAGACATATTAGAATTAGGGTTTATGTACTCAACCTCTATATATAGAGGTGGTTTCTATTGTGTAATCTATCCAACTTAATGCAATGTAATCCATTAGGGTTTCCCCCTTTCTCCTCTTTTCCCTCTTCTTCTAACACCCTTCATCGTAAGTTACCACAATGCCATCTCCCATGGTACATATCACATCATCTTCCAATTCAACTGTAGGATTATCATCTTTAGTGAGTAAAGTTATATGGAGGCTCTTATTGCTACATTGGTGCATTGAGTGGTACGGTTGGTCACAACGAAAGCATAAACTCTTTTCTCTCTTACTGATGTAATCTTGATAGGATTTCTCCAAAGTCTCCACACGAGCTTTGTGTCTTGTTGTTGCCTTCATGCCTATGTCCGCCAAGTGCCTAGTCGGCCACATGAAGCGTGAGGTGATGAGGCAGCCTCGGAACGAGGATGCCGAGAAAGAACAAGGGCTGCATGGAGATTGCAAAGAGCTGTTTACGAGGGAAACTCATCACCGAGAGTGCGTTGCGAGCACCATAATAGCCAGGAGAACATAGAACTTGTATCATGAGGATGAGGTTTTATCGCCGCAACAAAACCGGAGATCGCAAGGAGAGCTGTCGACGAGAGAGAACAACAACGAAGCTGCCGCGCGTCGTAGAAATCTCGTTGCTGAGATCGCGTGAGAACAAGGATCAATTGTGCACGAAGACGCCGCTTCTTCCAAACAACTCAGCCCCCTGCTGCCGAATGTCCAGCGAGATACATTCAGCCCCAAATTCCTCTACTTCTAATACTCCCCTCCTTTCTAACATTGAAATGACTTTTACCTTGAACTGGGTCCACTTGAGCCGGTTCAGCAAGAATACACCCTCTAAATTGGAAGGCGATGCTCTGGTTCAGTAATAGTAACACCAGTAATCTCATCAAATCTTTCTATTATAGTACTTGTGTAATTACATAAATAGCTCAAATATATCCATTATTGCACATTTTCATTATCTTGTGTATTTCCTGTGTTCACTTAATCAAATTTTTATATAAGAGGTAGTAGACTTGCAATACAATTTTCTTGGTTTCTTGTGCTCAAAATAATACATTAATTATCTATCATTCTTCTTGCACAGAAGCGTGTGAATCTCTTTTATAAATATCCAACAGAATCAACTTATTTTCCTTCTCTTGTTTCTGCGCATGCAGTATGCTGAGCATACTATGCTCCTATTTTGCATCTGTCATCTATATTCAAGTTAGAACCTTCTCTTGTTTGGCGTAGTTGCTTTAGATCTGATTATATCGTACCATGCTAATGGCTGATCTTTGAGTAAATGGTGCATGGAAAGTAAGCTCCAACATTGTTGTCCTCAATGACTATCATTTTCACAACTGCATACTCTTGCGTTTCACATGTATTTAGCTCTACAATTAGCCCATTAAGTTTTCCTTAATTTTTTTGAAAGAATAAAATATGTTTTTTCCTATTGCTTGGGCTGTTTATTTTGCAGGTTGGATTGCTACAAGGTATCATGTCTGATAAGGAATATGCTGTCATAATAAACTGTATTTCCATGAATCTTTCAGAAGTGCCTAAACTTCCTCCAGTTTCCGTGGCCATATAACTGGAATGGAATCTATCCGTATGCTAGCAGATAAAGTCAATTTGAACAGTCAAATCTTACTCTCACTTACTGTATTTATACTTGCTGTTGAGATTCAGTATGCTCTGCTGGAGCTGTGCAATGGTCCTGAAGAAGGTTCTCATTTAGCTCAGATTGCTGTAAGTTGTGCTGAAACTTCTTAAACTTTCTATATGTTTATGATTTGTTCTATATTTGTGTTCTTACTTCATCTAATCTTTGTGAGTCTAGCTATTGTTGTCTTTTCACCTCTTCTAAAGTTGCATACAACGTTTGCCGGATTACTAAATTTGGGCATAGTTTTTCATTTTCTATTTTTCTTTGTTTGAAATTATGCTTCTTTTTGGCAGTTAGAAGGTCTCTGGGTGTCATATAGGACAACATCTTTTTCTGAAGCCGATCTCTATGCGACGATCCCAAAATTCTCTATGCTGGATATGCGTCCTAATACAAAGCCAGAAATGCGACTGATGCTTGGTTCCCACACAAATATGTACAAACCGAGCTTGTATTCTACTGGTTCAGGTGGAACCGATCTGACATTGCCCAGAGATGATCCAACTACCAAGAAGTTGGAAAGTGCAATAGATGCAAATGCTCCTTACTTGACAATGCTAATATTGGATTGCAGATGGAGGCCATCATTTCAATCTGTTGTGCTTAGAATTCAGCAACCACGTGTTCTTGTTGTTATAGATTTCCTCCTTGCGTTAGTTGAATATTTTGTGCCTAGTTTGGGTTCAATTACAGGCAGGGAGGAGACCATGAATCCAAAGAATGATCCACTCATTAACTCGGATGACATTATTCTTTCAAGTTCTGTTCACGTGCAGAGAGATCAAATTGTGCATTTGTCTCCTAGAAGACAGTTAATAATAGATGGTTGTGTTTCTGGTGAGTTTATTTATGATGGTGCTGGTGGTACGTTATCTTTGAATGAACAAGCTAATATTGAAGGACAGTCATACATGGGGCCGATTATAATAATTGGGCATGGAAAGAGATTGAGATTCAAGAATGTTAAAATTAAGGTAAGTGGTTCCTCTCTTTTGGGTTGTTTTCTACGTAGGCAACACCCATTCAAGCAGATTTGGCACAAATAATTTACTTGTGATGGTAAAGTCTTATTTAGGATCATTAAGCAATGTCTAGAAAACTATTAATATCATGTCTACATTAATACTAGGCCAATCATTTAAAGCTTGAGTAGTGATTTAATCTTACATACGACAAAATTTTGAATTGCTTTTTTGCTTGGTTTTAAATACTAGTTTATATTTATTTATTGATCCACTGTTGAAATAGTACATATCGGTCCACTGTCAAACATATCGGACCCAAGATTTAACAATACCCAAGGTTTAAACAACTAGTCAGTACCAGATGATATAGACACATGGTACCAATGGTACCAGACTACCATTTAGTTTTAATTATATATATGGTAGGAACCAATTTTATAAGCCTTAACCATACATATCGATTGATTATCGGACTAGTATATATTGGTCCTACTAGAATGTCAAACTGGCACAAACAGGCCTTTGTCACCGGATACCCGATACATATATACATATATAGATAACATACACGAATACATACATACATAAGGTATTTGAGTGAACCTTTTTGTTTTGTATATATACATATACACACATGAGGAACGAAAACTGCGTATTTATTGTTGAGGTATCATGTGTAAACATTTTTGTTTTGGAAAGAGAGAATAGAGCCTCATCCATGAGAAGTATAAATACCTTTCCTAAGGCTAAAATAGAAGAACATGTAGAAAGAAAAGAAAATTGCACTAGGCATGAGAGGTGAGGGAAAGCCTGAGTGGTCGCTTGTAGACAGGGTAGGCAGATAAGAACTTGGTAGCAGTCTCTCATTCCAGCTGCCTTAAGTTTAGTTTCATATGCATTCTGGACAACCTGTATTAGGTTAGATTCAGAGTGGGAAGTGATTCATCCACAATGAAGTATTTAAAAGATTTAGATTCCAATGAATGTAAGAAAAAACTATCAGCATTCAAAAGAATCAAAGACATGGTAGATTGATGACTCATTTTAGTATCAAAAGGAATTTGGGTCCTCCACTCTTGACTTCTCTTGCTTGCAATTTTCAGATGTTGGATAAGATGATTAGAGCTCTTCATTTCCAATATATTGCAACTGTCTACCTTAATCATTGTCTTCAAAGAAGAACTGAGAGTGGGAGAGGAGAAGCGAGTGATGATTAAAGAGAGATAACTGAGCCTAGGCGAGTTCAACCTCAAAAGAGGGGTTAGTATGCACCTTTAAATTAGAGGCAAATAACACCTTTGGAACTATCCAATGTCTCGTCTTCATTTAACTTAGCTACTATACATTGTGTCAAGGATCAAGGATTCATGTAGTGCTAAGTGTATCTGATGAAATTGAAGAGGTTTGAATCTAGCCATATTTGCAAGGGAATTTGTATATTACGATTAGGAAATGTTCACCCTTGAAGGAAGCACTTTCAAATAGTGAAATCCTAATATGCTAAGTGAGTTGTGCATCACCTTGAGTTCAAAATGCTTCACAAACAATATTATAATATACTTTATACAGGTTTAGTACCTTGTTTTCAACTAACCCATCTCTATTATGAAAATCTAATGCCTAAACTCTAGTACCCTATTACACAAACTAAAATCGACCGGGTTTTTAAACAGTACTCGCAGATATATATGATTATATAAAAAGATTAATTTTTTTAAGTATTCTATAAAATATAATTTTTATAAATTAGAATAATGATAAATATATTTTTTAAAATCGAGTGTTGAGTACCTGCACCTATAAACCTGAATCTAATTAAAGCCTAATCTGTGCAACCTAAAGCCATCCACATTTAGCTAATTAGTTACTCAAACTTGCCATAAATGGGTTAGGTGCATGACTTGGTCAAGTTAAATTACCTTCCCTACTCATTCTAGATCATTCTCATGTAAAGTGAAACTTCTTATTCTATGTCATTTTATTCTCTTTCAATTATATAATTAAATCACATTTAATCATCTCATGTAATAAGATTATTTGGCCAAGTGCAATTCTATGATTAACTAAATACTTTGATTTAATTATCCTGCATGCGATGATTAATGACTAATAATATAGTGTAAAATTTTATAAGATGAAATTTGATGAACTTTTCCAATCATGGTTAATGTGTAATGAAATCTTTTATTCAAATAATATCCAAAGTAGATTTAGGCTAATTATAGGTTAAAATTTTAATTGTTCAATCTTATGTATCACATTCTCTAATCTATAATTAAGGTTTTAAAAACCACTTCATAACACTCAGGCATAGATAACATGGACTAAATTAAGATATAACTAGGGATGACAACAGGGCGGTCGAGGTCGGGACCCCGACTTCCTCAAACCCATCCCCGACCCCAAACCTGACGGTTTAGAAAACCAACCCCGCACCCGACCCCGTGGGGAAACCCGACTTTGACCGACTTAAAAAATAAGTATATATTATAGATAATATTTTAAAATTAATTTTCATTGCATATTCATAATATATAAATAAAAAATATTTTGCATAAACTACACAATCATTTCTACATAAATAATAATGAAAATAATTAACAAATTATCAAACTATTATAAATTTAGTAACTAGGTTATAATTTTAAAAGGGTAAATTTATTATTTTAATAATCAGAGCAGGTTCGGGGTTGGGTTCGGGGCAAGTACTTGAATTTCCATACCCGACCCCGACCCGACTTTATCCCGCTGGGTTTTCCCCGAACCCGACCTTCAACTCGGGTTTTCCCCCTTGAGTTCGGGTCGGGACGGGGATGAGCTTTCTTGCCATCTCTGGATGTAACTTGTCTTATGTGTTGGTACTTAGAACAACCTATACCAGTACATCACGATATTTTTAATATGTACCGATCAATACACTAGAATGGAGCAAGATTTTAAATAATGTCTATAACTTATTGATTGATTCACAACCCTTTTCCCATTGAATTCCTACCTTGATCGATGACTTTTTCTAAGTCATGGTTCATAAAAACACCAAAAATGTTCCTTGTTGACACAGAAACTACTGAGCTAATATATAGAATCAGTGCCCGTGCACGGCTCCCGAGTCTAGAATATAAGCTTGGTGACAAGGTAATACATGGTTAATATGATACCTCTAGTTAAAGTAACAATTAGCAATATCACAATTAGGCATTTAGTTAAAAGTTGAAACCAACTTTAAAAGGGTTGGTGGATCACTCATTATGGACTTAGGTAAAACAATGTCACCATATTGCTTGTGAAATATGGCATTCTTCAAATTGTGCAGATATCAACGTCCTAGTAGTCACTCTCATTTACTTTGTCTGAAAATACATCAATACCGATAATTAAGGAGCATCATAATAGTCAAAATTTCTGATAGATGATTGTGTCATCATTGATAATTTCTCTATTCATGTTGGTGATAAACTAATTCTCTATTTTTGTCCATTTGTTGGCCTTTTTTAAATTACTATTACTTTTTCTTAGAGATCTTGTTGTTCCAGGATGAAGTTTTATTATCCCAACATTTCTGAATTCCCTTTTTATTAATCAGAATGCTGAATTGCTGAGGAGTACGTATCTGAATAATGGTAGCAGCTACTCCGTGTCTCCTGATGATGGTGTTGAACTTTTACTGTTGGAAACATTTACGTGCGATATAGACAGTGCTGCTCAAGCTGAAGGAGGCCATCAGAAAAGTGATCCAAATGCAGATATAAGCACTAGTTCTAGTCAATTGCTTAATGTTACATTTGAAGCTCAAGTATATATCATCATTTCTAGTTTTATCAGTTGCTTCAAGTGAAACTATTGGATATCTCAAATTCTTGATTATTTATGTTGTGTGGTCTCTTTCTTTGGCTCTTAGCCTCTTACTAATCAGAAATAAATGCAACTAGTTTTTTTAGCTCACAGTCCACAAGGGTTGTTAACCAACATTAAGCATGGCATTCGCAGCTGAATGCTTTGGTGCTTTGGTAAAAAAAGGCGATAAAAAAACACTTCGTTCAAATTTATCTGTTTGCTATCTCTTTTTGCTTTTGCAATTATTGTATTATTTTTTATTTTCCGCAACCTGATATTTTTCATTCATTTTGTACTATATATTGTGGAGTGGTTCGATATCTTTCATTCTTCCTAATTCACCATGGCTTCTTTAGGCCCATGTATTTTCTTTCCTTTTTATGTATAATGTTTCAGAGCTAAAAAGGAATATTTGTGTGCAGTAGGTATGGCAGGGCCTTTATAATTTTATATATCCTATGAATGTAGATACATTTGGACAAGATGGAGATGAATGAGAATATAGGAATATTCTTTTTATTGACAGTAGGGTTTAGAAAGGAAATCACCAAGTCTCTTGACCCTAAAACTTTTAGCCTTGGTATTTAGCATATTTGCTATGTTTTTGTTTTTGAAGATATCACAAGCATAAAGCCACTGAAAGTAACGTCTGATAAACTTCGTTTGCACTGTAAATGCCTTTACTCTTTTTAAGGCATTTAGCATGTATGCTTGCTTGCATTTAAGTGGTTGTCATTGCAGATGAATTTTGCTCTTAGGGCTAGAAAGATCACACCCTATTTCAATATGATTAGTTAATTGGTAACAAGACCCATGACATAATTCTAATGGAGATAAGTGGAACCATCAAGTTTTGTGCTGCCATCGCTATGAGTTGAAGCAACGGTGGGGAAGAACAAAATTAGATTAATCAATAACAAGAGAAAAAATAGGGTTTAAATACAAAAGCAAGAGAGAGTTAATGGGTTGAACTTGTTAACACTTATTTTTCTCAAATTCTAACACTCTCCGTCGAGCCGGAGCAAAAATATTGACTAAACCTAGCTTGTTACATACAACAACTTAATCTTGTTAATATTCTCGCATATCGGTGCAACTAGAATAGGAAAGATGAATCTATAATTCACAATAGCTTATTGGTATTCTCAACTATTTCAATCATGGAATGAAATACATTCACACTGACATTCCTGGTTTGTATTAGTTTGAGCTTGAACGGGTATATAGAATAGGTTGCTACCATACCAGTATTTAATATTATATATTATAAATTATAAATTGGTTGGATTGGTTAGTTTTGTGTTAATTGTATATACTGGTTCAACATTAGGCTAGTTCTACTGCCTCAAGTCAAAGATTATAGTTGCAAGTTGCAACTAGCTTAATTTTAGGGAGACAGTTATAAAAAGATGACATAGGTTCCATGTAGCGTGCTTTTAGTTTTGCTAGTTGGGTGGAGAAGCTAAAAGATATTTGGGTAGGGGGCGAGAGCATCGGAAGCAGCAAGAGGAAGCTGAGGGAGAAGCTTCCCCAGTAGTACTGCTTCTGGGTTCAGAATTAAGAAGTTGCTTGTCAAACACTGTTGCTTCTATATTTTTTGCTGTGCAGACTAGCAAAAGCAACCCAAAATCCTTGTCACTTTATATTGTGTATATACTCTAAGTGTTTAATATAGTGAAAACTTTGTGGAAGAGTGAAAACATCATACTAGTAGTCTTTGTGGAAGAGTGGCTCACAAAGACAATGGGTTTGAAATGCAAGGCGATAGGATATTAATGCTCACTTTTAGTAGAAACAATAAGTGTTTAATATAGTGAAAACTTTTGGTCCTCTTGAGGTATTAAAGTTGAAATTTTTTGTTGCTTATATCATGTCAAAACCAAAATATGAGACACATTATGGTGTCAATGCAAGGCAAGGATCAAAAATTCATTCTTAAACCTTTGCTTAAACTAGTACGATATTGGTCTATATTGGAAAGAACCGGATGGAACCGCGCATCATCGGCCGGAAGAAGCATAGGAAGAGGTAGAGGAAGAAGAGGATTGCTGTGCAGACTAGCAAAAGCAACCCAAAATCCTTGTCACTTTATATTGTGTATATACTCTAAGTGTTTAATATAGTGAAAACTTTGTGGAAGAGTGAAAACATCATACTAGTAGTCTTTGTGGAAGAGTGGCTCACAAAGACAATGGGTTTGAAATGCAAGGCGATAGGATATTAATGCTCACTTTTAGTAGAAGCAATAAGTGTTTAATATAGTGAAAACTTTTGGTCCTCTTGAGGTATTAAAGTTGAAATTTTTTGTTGCTTATATCATGTCAAAACCAAAATATGAGACACATTATGGTGTCAATGCAAGGCAAGGATCAAAAATTCATTCTTAAACCTTTGCTTAAACTAGTACGATATTGGTCTATATTGGAAAGAACCGGATGGAACCGCGCATCATCGGCCGGAAGAAGCATAGGAAGAGGTAGAGGAAGAAGAGGAGAGGAGAGAAAGAGGAAGGAAGGAAGAAGAAGAAGAAGAAGAAGAAGAAGAAGAAGAAGAAGAGGAGGAGAGAGAGGAAGAACTGATCTGTATGTGGTGGAGCTTAAGTGGAGTAGTGGGAGGCAATGGAGGACACATGCAGCAATGAGCGGATGTGTACAACAAGCAAATGCGTGCATCAAGTGGAGGTGGAAGCGTGTGCTGCTTCCTTTTCTTCTCCTTTTTCCTCTTTCTCTCTCTCACTTTCTCTTCCTCTTCTTCTTCTCAGCTATAGTGTTGATCCTGCTCCTGTCCGGTTCTGTCCAGTACTAATTGGTCTGGGTCTGGACTAGTACTAGATCTCGAACTGAAATTTTAATCCTTCGTTATAACCAAAGCTAATTTTCAGACATTGCTACAAACAATGACTAGTTATGTGGGGGTGATTACAAGGAATGAAGTTATTCTACAAGACTTTTCCTTTTTTTTGTAAAGGATGGTATGTTCAATAAGACTTGTCCAGTGGGTAAATTCTTTTGCTTCAGAGAGAGAAATCAGGGTACGGAGTATGCCACATTCACTGGATAACATCATCCTAATTGAACTCCATTTTTGCCTCAAAGACTTGAAAAGACCCTTTTACCTATTTGGTTATTACTTGAGAGGTTAGAGTGCTTGATTAAATTGGATCTTGGTACTTAAATTACCAGCTCTGCCTTTGGGTCTCTTATGATTGTTTTGTTCCTTGATTTTGAACATTCATGTAGTTATGGGTGTTTGCTTAACATTTTATGCTGTTTGAGTCTCATAATATTAATATTCTATGCTATGAAAAAAATGGAACGATATACCATTAGGTTTTTTGAGGGGTAAATGATAAGACCGTGATAACATGTTGGGGTAACCGGGTAAGTATCTAACCGAGGTAGAGTAGGAGTATAGGATATAGTAGTGAAGTTAAATGTTCCTGATGCAACATATCTGGCAGGGAAAAAGCTGAGTAGTGGTACCTATGTCGTGTCAAGGTGTATAAAATCATATTTTAAGTTACTTGATTAGGTAGTTACAACTAACAATAACTATGATTGTACTAGGCTACGACTAAAATTCTAAAATCTCAAAGTTTAATCTTTTCTTTTTCTCTTTTTATCTCTTTGTTTTGTTTTAAAAATCATACTATATTATTGTAGATGGTAATGCACCATGGAACTTGAATGCAAGGAAATACCGCAAGTTAGTATTTATATTTCTTTTAATTTTCTTTTGTAGATAGTGTCTCCAGAATTTACATTCTACCATAGTTCAAAAATGTTGTCCAATGATTCTTTGCACATTGAAAAGTTGCTGGGGGCAAAGATGGACCTTAGTTTCATGTATGTTCTTCTAGCATATAATTAAGTAATTTATTTAAATAAGTTTGTATAGTAAATCCTTTCCTCTACGTTTGTTACACATTGTATATAAAGCCTATGACGACAGGTATGCTTCAAAAGAAAATGGCACTTGGGCTCGGGCCCTCATGAAGGATTTCTCAATTGAAGCTGGTTCAGGCCTTCTTGTTCTCGCACTAGTAGATATATCTGGAGGATATACCTCTGTTAAGGAGAAGACAAATATATCAATCACATCGACAAATATGTACATCCATCTATCTCTTAGTATTGCTTCTCTCTTACTTAAATTGCAAAATGAAGCTCTTGCTGCGTTGCAATTTGGTAACATTAATAGTTTGGCTTCTTGCTCCAACTTCAAGCAAATATGGGTATCACCAAAAGGTTATATATTTATTATTCATTTTGATGTTTTTCACAACGTAAAATTTCAAATTACACTTATGCCATTGAGTTTTCTGTTGACTTTGTCATAAACTTTATTTCACTAATTATTGCAGGCGACCTACCTGGGTACAACCTCACATTTTGGAGACCCCAAGCTCCACCGAATTATGCTATACTTGATTGTGTGACATCAAGGTAGGTGACACCAGTGAGACAATATAAGTGTTTATGAATGCCTTTTTCTCCTTAGATGCTCTTGACCTTGTTGCACCTTTGTCTCTTCCTATCAAATATCAATGCAGTTGATATGATATAATTGGAATCCAATGTTCATATTTTATCAGTGATTTGAATAACTAATATATTTCTTTTGTTCATATATGGATTGCATCTAATTTGAGCTTGTCAATCTGTATGCAAATTTGAGCTTTATTCTATCTATTTTTTTACTTTGAATAGTTTCTGCTGAGGAATTCGCTCTTTATTACAGTTTCTAAATTGTGAAATCCACCTGCAGGCCTATACCTCCGTCACAAGTTGTACTAGCAGTGAGCAATACTTATGGCAGGGTTCGTAAACCTATTGAATTCATGTTCATTGGATCAATCTCTGATATTCTGGGATTAGGAAGTGTTACCCAATCAGACAAGGGTATGAACTGCTCTGTATGGTTGCCAATCCCACCTTCTGGCTACTCAGCAGTTGGATGTGTAGCTCATCCTGGGAATCATCCTCCTCCAAATCACATTGTTTACTGCCTTCGAGCTGATCTTGTGACATCTACTGAATTATCAGGCTGCATTTACTTTTCACCACCAAATTCTAGGTACTATCTTCCTTATGGCCTTAGTCAGTATATATTTCAAGAATGGATAAATAAATTGCATTTGCTTTTGTAGGGTTCCTGCTGGATTTAGCATATGGCGTGTTGATAACGTTGTTGGTTCATTTTATGCTCATAATTCGGTGGATTGTCCTCCTCCTACAGAAAGCTTTGACTTGCACCAGATTCTCCACGGGCATCCTGGTGATATCAGCTTGAAGGAAGTGGCAGACATGAAGCTGCAGCATCAGCATGCTCGCAATAGCAGTTCAAATTCCCCTGGATGGGATATACTGAGATCATTACCGGAAGCTACTACATATTGTATGCCTACACCACACTTCGAAAGAATTTGGTGGGATAAAGGCTGCGAATTTAGAAGACCAATATCAATATGGCGGCCTGCAAGACGTCCAGACTTTGGTGCACTCGGTGATTGTGTGACAGAAGGGTTGGATATTTTTTTCTTTCTTTTATAAACATATATGAACAAAATGATTTTTAACTTCCAAGTTGCTTTGTCTTTGTTTTCTCAGCTTGGAACCACCGGCTTTGGGTTTAGTCTTTAGGTGTGATAATCCAGCTATTTCTGCAAAGCCAGTGCAATTCACTAGAGTTGCACATGTTTCTGGTAAAGGAGTTGATGAAGCATTTTTCTGGTATTCAATTCCTCCTCCGGGATATGCTTCTTTTGGATGCGTGGTGACTATGACTGACGAACCACCAGAGAAGGATTTTGTCTCCTGTCCTAGATTGGACTTTGTTAGTCAAGCAAATATTGCTAATGACCCGATTTCGAAGTCGAGTCAAAAGGGTTCAAGCTTTTGGAGTATTTGGAAAGTTGAAAATCAGGTGCTTGGACAGATTTCAATGAGTTTATTTATCCTATGTTTTGCTCAATATGCTGCTTTGTTGAAATCCTATTTAGTTTTCCCCTTTCATTTTGTTCCCTTTTTTGTGTCAGGCCTGCACGTTTCTTGCACGTCCTGATCACAAAACACCAACAACCCGCTTGGCATACAAAATCAGTGACTATGTAAAACCTAAAACTCGTGAAAATGTTGCTGCTGGGTTGAAGCTGGGACTTTTTTCGCTGAGTGTCTTGGACAACTTTTGCGGAACCGTAAGTGACCTCTAATATAGCTCTACTATGGTCGCCTGACAAACTACCTCGCCCACGCTATTTATATTCATTGTATTCATGCTTATTTTGTATTCTGTTCAGATGACGCCACTTCTTGACATGACAGTGACAAATATAAATCTTGCTACGCATGGCCATTTTGAGGCAATGAATGCCGTACTAATATGTTCATTAGCTGCATCCACATTCAACCGACGAATAGAAGCATGGGAGCCTCTAATTGAACCATTTGATGGAATATTGAAGTAATATACAAACCTTTGTCAGATGCGAAACAGTATTATGTATTTTTATTATAAGTGCTTAACATTGTGAAATTCTTATTCTTTCCCTTCTCGTAAACTTTACTAGCCTTGTTAATGTGTAATATTTTTTTATTATTGTATATTTTTGTGCTCTTTAGGATGGAAACTTACCTTACAAACAAAGAGTCTCAATCAATGGTTGGCATGCACATTCGTTTTTCTGCCACAAGTTCTCTAAATCTGAACATTAGTGCTGCAAATCTTGAAACCCTTACAGAAACTATTCTTTCATGGGGTAGGCAAAATGATGTTGAACACAAATCATCGAGATAAAGTGAGGTACTGAGCTACTGTGTTCTATCAATTTAACTCTAGCCCATCTAATAGTGTGGTATGTCGTTTGATATATTGACTATGAACTGTGCTTTGTTATATCAGGAAGCAGGTGAAAATCTCAGTCAGTATGACAATTCAATATCCTCTGCATTAGACGATGATGATGTTCAGCAAGTTGTCCTTGTGAACAAATTAGGATGTGACGTGTATCTGAGAGATTTTGGGCAATGCACAGGAAGTAGCAAACTCCTGCAGAATAGCAGGGAAATTTCACTATTTCTGCCAACTCCAAGGTTTTTAGATAGGCTAAATGTGATGACCAAATCGAGGGAATCACGTTACTACGTTGCTATTCAGATTCTTGAATCTAAGGTAACACACCTTTATTTATTATAGTTTCGTAAATATCTATATCCCATAATTTGGCTAAAATCCTCTTCAACATTATTACAGGGGCTAATCGTAGTGGATGATGGCAATAGTCATGACTACGCTTTACGGTTGCTTATCGATGGTAAGGTTTCAGATCAATACAAGCTTTTCCCCAGAGTGCAAGGACCAGATGCGTGAGCCCATTATTTTCTGGGAATGGATTAGTTAGGGTTGTGCCAAGTGGAATGAACTTTTCATATTTGAAGCACCTGAAAAAGGAAAGGTTTAGTTGAATGAGTTTTATCTTCATAATACTTCTTATTTTCCAAATGAATTTTTTTCATCTTAATTTTGTTCTTGCTTTTCTGTTGTTGCTCTTACAGCCAAAGCATAGATTAGAACATATCCAACTATAAAACATTCTTTCCTCATGAAAGTAACGGACTTTCGTAGTTTCCAGTGTTTATTGTTACCTCCATATTCTGAGTTGTATATTTAAATGAACAATAATAGGAATTCATTAGTGATGCCAAAATTATCTTCTGTACCGGTTTTGATAAATTGTGATAGTTGGACATGCTGATTGCATCCCAAGAACTCTATTGCTATTAGATTGCTACATGCTGATGGAGCCAATAATGTATTTCTGTGCCTCTGCGCCTATTTGTCCAAAATTTTGATGCTTGCATTTTTTATTTCTAATTCTAAATGTACTTTAATATGCCAAGGGGCAGCTGCCTTCTGACTTTCAACTCAAGGATGTATCTTGTCTACTTTGAATTTTTTTGAGTGTTAGTTATTAATATTTAGGTCCATGTTTCTCTTTTCTTTAAGCTTTACATATCTGGGAATCTACATTTAACCCTACCTCTTGGCTCTTAGTATTATTGAACCACAAGAATCATTATTTTTCATTCTGCTTTAATCAGGTTATTTGCCACAAAGAATAGAACTCTAGCAGAATTAGAGCTAATAATATGTGAGAAAGTATCAAAGTAGTCCACAATGTAAGTTTGTGTAAAATCTTATACAATGAATCATACCTTGTGGTGATCTTTGAGTAATTCGAAGTACAAGTAAGAGTTTTAATGGATTAAAGTTTAACAAAAAGCATGAAACATATAAAATATCATATAAAGTGAGGTTTATATTATAAAGCAAAACATATGCTATTAAATAAGACATTGCAAACCATTTGCAATGGACATAAGAGGGCAAATAGTGAAAGATGCTAGAATAAACTATTCATTTCATGCTTGCTTTTTCACTACTTCCGTGTATCTTTGGTCATTTCTATTTCATTTGTGTATTTGGTCTTTGATATTGTAAGTTTGACGCTCAATTCGTATGATGTATCCTTGTTGGTTATTCTCATATACAAAAAGGATATTGTTTTTACTGATAAGTTATCTTTGAGGCACATTCATTTTTATTTGACCACTAGACTATCCATCACTAGCGTTATACCTATGCATGTTCCTTTTCAATTGTCTGGTTCCACACCACCATTGTTCCTCCACCTTCTTTACGAATTGACAACAAGAGACCCAAGTCACAAAGTCTCATTTACTTACCCGTTGAGTTGAAATGTTGATCTTCCACAATATGACCTACACTTTCCAATTGCTCTCATGAAAGATAAGTGTTCCACTATTACTTACCCCGTTTCATGTTTTGTTTATTTTGATAGATTGTCCCCATTCTTTCGTTCCTTTGTATTATCGTTCTCTACTATCTCGATCTCTAATAATATCAGGATGTTATAAATGACAAGGCAATGGATGATGAGATAATTGCTCTCGTAAATTGATACTTGAGAATTGGTTACTCCCCTTTCTGTTGTCGCAAAGGATTTATATAAATTTATGGAGTTGATTTCTTTAAGATTGTTTCTACCATGGAAAGGCTTACTTTCATGCAAGTTCCCTTTACCTAAGTGGTGACTCAAGGTGGAAATGATTAGCCAGATGTTAAAAATGCATTTTATTGTGAGCTTGCAGAAGATGTCTATATCTGAGAACTACTTGATTATGGAGGACCGATAAACATAGATAAGCTCACAAAGGCAATTGATGACCTTAAATAGAGTCCAAAGGCATGGTTTTTCAAGTTATCTTTGGTTGTTAATGCTATTGACCTCCTGTATAGTATGACATATTGCTCCATATTTTGGTTGATAGAGGTCTACTAGTATAGTTATGCATGTTCATATTGATGACATTTTACTCCTTGGGAGTGATATTTAAGGCATTGTGGAAATAAAATATATATTGAAAAGCTATTTGATACAAAAGGTTTAGGATAACCACATTATTTTTATGGTGTTACTGGTGAGATTGCTTATGGTGCCCACCTGAGTGTTTCAATAACAAAGGAATTATGCTATGGAAATTCTAGAAGAAATAGGTTTTTTTGGTTATAAATTAGCTGAATCTCCTTATTTAATGAATCAAAAGCTTCAATATGACTATATTTTGTAGACGTTGATTCTCTAAATATAGATGACGCATTGAAAAATTGATCTATCTAACAATCACATGATATTTCTTGTTAAAATTGGTAATAGTTAGAATTAAGGAATTAAAAATGGTCTGTCTGTCCAGTTTGTATCAGTATGTGTAAGAACCAATACATGGATGCAGGCAGAACCAAACACGAGTAGCAAAAGAGGAAGGAGAGAAAGAGAGGAAGGAGTGGAAGGGAAAGAAGAAGAATGAAGAGAAGAAAAGGAGCGGTATCTGAACGCAGACTACTACATACGTGAATGCAAGTAAAATGGCAGAAGCGAGTAGTACCTACCTATGCTTTTTTTTTCTTATTCTTCTTCTTTCTCTTCTTCTTACTTCTTCTTGCTCGAAGTGCATGTGTCCGTTTCGAGCGGACGTGAGAGAGGAGTAGAGTCTTTTTCTTCCTCTTATTCCTCTTCTTCCTGCTTTGCCTAATTCTTCCGATGTTGTCTGGCCACCACTCTACCGAACTCTTTCCTACACTTAGTCCTAGCCACTTAACTCTAGCCTATGTCACCACTCAGCTACGGCTAGTACCTCTTTCTTCATGCATTGCTTCACCGATGTCATCATCGAGCAAACTCGCTCAATTCAATGTGTTACCAACAACTCCGATTTGAACCACCATTCGGTGATCACATTCCTTCCCATTTTCACCTATTCAATTTGTCTTTAACGGCTGAAATTCCAAATCATATGCTCTTTGTCGAGGATGGTCTCCCACCATCTTCCCTTGGTTGGAAAGAAGTTAGGGTGATCGACCATTGAACCACCCTGTTAGGTTCTAGCCACTCGCAACCGCAAAACTTCATGGATTGCACAGATTCGACTAATTTAATTCATCATTCTAGGCTAATTATGTGCATCCAATTCCAGTAGGTTGGACCAGTGATCGAGGAATCGGTCCGGTACCGGTCGGTTCCTTTGGTTTATACCGGTCTGGCGAGGGACCGGCACCAGAACCCCGCTCGGAACATGGTAGAGGGCGGACGGCAGGCGGACGGTGGCAGCGGAGGAAAAAACTTCGAACGAAGCTTTTGGCGGAGGCGGAAGCGTCGTTCGAAGTTTCCGCCGCCACTTGAAGCTTCGAACGACGTTTCCGCGGTCGTTCGAAGCTTTTTCCGCTGCTGCCGCCGTCCACCTCCGCCCATAACCCGTCCGGTACGCCAGTACCGTACCGGTCCGGCAGACTCGCCGGACCGGGTTTTTAAACCTTGAGTTGGACTAGCCTAGTAGTTTAACTAGATCAATATTTTAGATTTGAGCCAAGCCCAAATCTAATTCAAGTTGAGTTAATCGGCCCAATCTAACCTAGGCAATTCATTTTAATATTGTTTATTATTTTGACGGTTTGTATTGTTTATCTAAGATCTCAACTTATTAGAAGGGATTCTTGACAATCCAACAGTCGATTCATAGCAAATCAAACCTAATCTTTCCAAATCTATTATTTGATTATCCATTAGAAGATGATTGAAAGATCTTCCCTTTACTCATGCATTAGAAGATGGTTGAAAGATCTTCCCTTTACTCACCTTATGTCACCCTCTACTCCCATTGTCAATACCTCCTCTAGTGACACCGCCCTCTACTACTATTAGCAATGCCTCTATTGTTGGCAATGTGCCCTTTACTACTAGCAATATCTTATGCTATCTTCTACTCTTGCCGGCAGATACTTTACACCACCCTCTACACCTACTAATGACGTCTTATGCCACCTTCTACTCCTAGCGACATGATGTCACCTACTAGTTACTATTGCTTGCAATGCTTGTTGCTGACTTATCTAATTGGATCAATTCTGGACAACCCTGCCTTTTTTTTTAATTTGTTGTTGTCTTTTGTTACAATTTTATTTTTATGCAAGTTGGAATAATTTCATATGTGCTCTAGCTTAGGGGAGTGTTAGAATTAGTAATATTAAGAATAATATTATATATATAGTAAGTAATAACTAAAATATTAATTTCTTATATTCAATACCTCTATATATAAGGGTTCCTATCTCTTCTCTTCTCTTCTGTTTTTTTTTTTTTCTCTTTACTACAACATTTCTTATGTTATAGGAATGGTTAGATAGCTCATGCAAACTTCTAAACAAAATTCTATATAATATTAAAGAAGCTAGAGCTAAATGCTTATTGTACAAGAACTATAGGTATCTAAAGGTTAAATCCTTCGCCAATCAAAAGTTTTTATCTTGTTTTTGAAATTATATTGGAGAACCTTACTACTTGGAAAAGCAAAAAATGGGAAAATATAATTGCTTGTACAAGTGCTAAAGTAGAATATTGAGCTATGCCACACACAACATATGAGAATATTTGGATTCGCAATAGTTTGGATAATCTTGGATACTCCTAAAGGAACCAGTTACGTTACCTTGTGATAATCAAGATGTGATTTTTATTACTAGTCATCCACGAAAGAACTTAACCCGTTGAAGTTGTTTTCATTTTATTAGAGATGTTATAATGTTGAAAAAGTATAGCACTCTTCAACTTATTGATATCTTCACTAAACCTCCTACCTCTATATTGTAACAAGCATGATTGACATATATACTCAACTTGAGGGGCAGTTTTAGGTCCGCATCTCATTCTACCCTATATATGTAACATTTTTTCATGAATAATATGGAACCATTACCATTAGACTAATCTAATGTTTGGTTGACTATTGGCGGTAGCACAAGTGCGAGTCAATCATACAACCAAGTCTTTGTCCATGTCATCAAGCACGGATTAGTGTATGAAGGTTACCATCATGGTTCAAAAATTCGGTCCGGCAGCTCACCGGACCGAGCTGCCGGACTGGTACCGTGCCGCCTGTACTGGATGGTAGCAGTGTCGCTGGAAGCCTCAATCAAAGCTTGAGGTTTCCAGCCGCGTCCGCCTCTGCCCGCTGTCGCCATTGCTCTCTTGCTCCGAAGTTGGTTCCGGAACCGGCTGCCCGCCGGACCGGTACCATACCGGACGAAACTTCAAACCATGGTTACCATTACTTGATCCTATCACAAAAACTTGTACTGATTCAATGAATTACCAATACTTGCCCAGGACCAAAATTTACTAATCTACTTTTTTCTCTTTCATGAATTTAATAGTTGCTGTCCTTGCTGCAAATATTGCTCCATATGTTGGATCATATTGCTAAAACGAAACTGTATTAGATTACCTGATAAATTGGTCATTACTTCTGCAAATATGTATTAGTGATCCTACCGTGTGCATTCTCTAAGGTGATAAAATTTATTTTCTGGATTATTCATTTTTGTACCACCTAATGCCCGCTCATCAAATGAGTTTCTGTGCTGTCAAGATAATTTATTCAGAGTTGTGCCACTTCTGCTGGATGCTCCAGAACTTCAGATTGTCAAACCAAATATTTTTCTATGATCTATATTATATTTTTTACTCTTTTTTCTCAATTTTTTCAACTGGTTGTTTTCTTCAAAACTCTATGTATCCATTATGTCTATTTATCAACTGAAATGCAGTGGGAAATTCTTTAATATCTTCAGGGATGGCTAATCTGCAAGTTGAGGTTACGAATCTTTCTTCAAAAGCTGGAAAAGGTACTAATTTGCTGGCATGAACTAGTTCATACATTTTAAAATTCTAGTGCATATAAGACTTAGAGAATAGTTTAATTGCTTATAGCAGCCTACCAAAACTCTTACTACGGGTACTACCCATTGCTCTAAACTTAATATTGAATCAAAAAGGAAATTTCCCACTCATGATGGTTTTTGCAAACAAATAGTAGCAATCAGCAGCAGTTTTGTCCAATCAAAATATTGGTATGTGGCAACTACTAATAAACATTGTATTGTTCTTATTAAATGAGCAGTTTGAACTTTGAAGCAAGGTTTCAGAACCCGGTCCAGTGGCTCGTTCCGGTGGCTAGCCAAACCGGTACATACCGCCAGTACCGTACCAGTATCGGATGAATACCGGACGATGCAGGCGGAGGAAGTGGCGAGTTTGGCGGAGGAAGCGGCGAGTTTGGCAGACGAAGCAGACGGCGGAACCTTTATGAGATGACATAACTTAATTAAATAAGAAATTTCTGATGTATTGGATGGCCTAGGGATACTGATTATTTCCTTTTGATGAGCCTTATTGTTCTCTCTTCGTGGAAGCATACAACCATTCTTTATGCAGAAGATAAAATTCTACCCATCAATTGAATAGAGCTTGCAATATTCTTCTCTGCTAGCCTGAGTCTTTATACACATTATGAAGGTAATGCTAGCACAGTATTACAAAATTTTTGTTAACATCCTAAACATGCCCTTCTGTAGATACACCATTTAGCTGTAAATGCTCTTCTCAAGAGTACACTAGTTGAAGAAATGGATGGAGGATCCCTTGGTTATGACTATGACTCAGCTTCCTGTACCACATGCTAATGGAACTGATTATGATGAAGCGAGTGCATGCGCCCCTACATTTCATGTACTAAAGCAACTAATTCTAAGATGTATATCGCAGTGACTTATGGTAATGTGATTGCAGCATTTGTACCGGTGGCTTTGCACGCAAGTACTTGAAAAGTTTTTGCACTCTTATTTTGATTATTTCTTAAGCTAACATGTAAAATGTAATTTCGCAGTCCACTGTCGAAACTTCATGACCCTGCCCTTCATCGCGCTCTGGATATGGCAAGTTACTCATTATGTTAGTTAAAACATTTGAGCTTAGATTATGCAATATACAATATGAAACATAATTTCAAAATCTTGGCATCTGATCTGGATTCTTCTAATTCCTTTGCCAAATTCTTAGCTGGATTTTAAACGATACAGGTTCAAAATATCTTACTATACTTGATTATGCTTTGCTATTATCTATATTTTCTTTCATCTGAAGCCTTTTTTCCCTTCATATGTGACAGGTAATGAAAAAGGTATTTGGATTACTGCTAGCTGAGTTACGCAAACTAGGAGCCACTATCATCTTCGCTAACTTCTCTAAGATCATAATTGACACTGGAAAGATTGAGCTATCTGCTCCCGCACCATATTGTGATTGTTTGCTGAAAACTTTACAAACAAGGTTTGTTGTTCGCAATTTGTCAAGTCATTTAAACATTTTTCATTCTATGTTAATATATGACAGAATGTGTCGGATAGGGACCTTTTTGAATGGATTGAACTTGAGCCTCTACATTTTTGGCATTCATTGGTTTTCATGGATCAGATCTATTTGTTCTTCTTGCACACTTTTGTAGATATTTCTATAAATATAATCAATAATAATCTCAGCATGACTTGGTCACTCTTTCTTACCATTGTTCAAAGAGCTTCTGATTAATTGTAGCGTAGATATTAATTAGATTAAGAATTGTAGTATTCTCGAATTTTGATTGCTAACTGATACTATAAATTGTAGTTCAATTATGGAGGAATTCAAGCTAAATGCGCAATAGGTTGCCCAGTAACGTCTACACAGGACGATTCTCAAGTGGACATTGTATGAAGCTGGAATATAGCAGAATACTTACCGAAAGTCACCCAGGTTCGTCTCAGTGTTCAGACTATTTACAGTTTCACCTCGGAGGATCTTTAAGGCTTTACGTAGGAATAGATTAAGAGCCATTGGAACAAAGTGCATTATGAGGTTAAGTTGGAAGAGAAGAAGCTTGTATAGATTTAGCAATTGATTTTCACAATTTTGAAATCCTATTCCTAGGTCAGTCTTTGTAGGCCTGTATCTCAGGTGCAAAACTTTTGTTTGTGTGCGTTGGAATTGCTCAATGTTTTAGATTGTCTTATTTGTGTGCTTCAGCTCTATTATTTATGTGAAATCTTACAGTTTAAAAGGTAAAGATCATAGAGATTAAATCCTGACTAGGAAAACCTTATACCTTTTGCCAGTGTTTCTAATGCACAGAGTCGTCAGATTTCATGAGAAATCAAATATATAGATTGCTTCAATGTGGTATTAAGTTTGTGCTATTGATGTGGATAACTCTTTCATTTGAGGTTGCTGCTAATTGACTTTAGCTAAGTTACTATGTTGTGCTCAGTTTATGAGGAAGGTTAAACAATCTGTTTGTCCTCGCACGTATCATCCAACTGGAATGGATAAATTCCAGGCCTAGCTCTCAAAAGTATTGCTACTCTTCCATGTTGATCAAGGTTCATGGAAACTAAAACTTAAATAGTGCAATGATCAATTTTGCCTCTTGATCTAGGTTTTGTTCCACTTATCTGATAGCATAAAATGTTCCATTTAAACATTATCAATGTTACATGATGCATTCTCGATGCTCTGAAAAGATAAAAAAAACTAATAGTGGGGAAGTATGTTTTCCTTTGCTACTTTGAGCAATTCATTTTTGGTGGTTCTCACCAAATATTATGACAATAAATCATCATGGTGTGAATGAAAGCAGATCGCCGAATGCAATTTATTTAGTTTAATAATTATGATCAGAAGCATAATATTTTTCATATTTAATACTAAAAGTAGCTATTGATTTATTATTATTATTATTATAGTTTCCTTATGATTTAAATTTTTTTCTATTTTAATATTTAATTAAATTTATTAATTTAAGGGTTAATTGATGCAATGATTCCTAGATTATCATTGGCACATGATTGTTATTTCAGTTTGTTGGATTAAATTGTTTATATATATATGTATGTACGTGTATAGTATGCCTAGGCCTAGGGATACTGATTATTTCCTTTTGATGAGCCTTATTGTTCTCTCTTCGTGGAAGCATACAACCATTCTTTATGCAGAAGATAAAATTCTACCCATCAATTGAATAGAGCTTGCAATATTCTTCTCTGCTAGCCTGAGTCTTTATACACATTATGAAGGTAATGCTAGCACAGTATTACAAAATTTTTGTTAACATCCTAAACATGCCCTTCTGTAGATACACCATTTAGCTGTAAATGCTCTTCTCAAGAGTACACTAGTTGAAGAAATGGATGGAGGATCCCTTGGTTATGACTATGACTCAGCTTCCTGTACCACATGCTAATGGAACTGATTATGATGAAGCGAGTGCATGCGCCCCTACATTTCATGTACTAAAGCAACTAATTCTAAGATGTATATCGCAGTGACTTATGGTAATGTGATTGCAGCATTTGTACCGGTGGCTTTGCACGCAAGTACTTGAAAAGTTTTTGCACTCTTATTTTGATTATTTCTTAAGCTAACATGTAAAATGTAATTTCGCAGTCCACTGTCGAAACTTCATGACCCTGCCCTTCATCGCGCTCTGGATATGGCAAGTTACTCATTATGTTAGTTAAAACATTTGAGCTTAGATTATGCAATATACAATATGAAACATAATTTCAAAATCTTGGCATCTGATCTGGATTCTTCTAATTCCTTTGCCAAATTCTTAGCTGGATTTTAAACGATACAGGTTCAAAATATCTTACTATACTTGATTATGCTTTGCTATTTGTTAGAATATGTAATAGCTAGGGTTATTTTAGTCATATTAGGATTAGGGTTTTATGTCTCAAACCTCTATATATAGAGGTGGTGTCTATTGTGTAAGGGGATTCCAAGATTAATACAATGTAGTCCATTAGGGTTTTCCCCCTTTCTCTCCTCTCTCTTTCCATTTCCTCTAACATGGTATCAGAGCAAAGTTTCTCTAGCCGCCTCATCTTCTGCTGCGCTCCTATCTTCCGTTGCCCTCTTCCTCACGCCGCTGCCACAATCTCACTTTCCTGTCTTCTACTGCGCTCCACAACTCAACGAGCACCCGCTCCTCTCGCAGCCTCTTAAGCTGCTCCGCTGCCGACATCGACTGGACGGGCTGCTCCGCCGCCCACGCTTCTGTCAATGACGGGACGCACGCCGCCTGCTCCCGTGCAGTCTGCGTCACCGCCTTCCATATGTCGAAGCCGAGTCGAGTCGCCTGATCTCTGCAGCCTCGACATCTTCCACAGCCACAGCATCTTCTCGCCAGCGAAAGAATTTCCTCTGCATGTTCACAGACGAAGCAGTGAAGCCTCCGCTAAAGCCTGCGTCCTCTGACGTCCGCCGAATCTTTCGCTCGAAGTCCCTCGTTGCGGCTAGGTCAGCCGCTCGATCTTCCGCCGAACGAAGCCCCTGTTTTCTCGCGTCGCCGTTCGTCTCTCGCTCCTTGGATCTCTGCTCCGGTACCTATCCAAACACCGGACGACGCTGAATCGCCCGTTTCGCTGGATGTTGCTCTGCTCCGGCAATCGCACGTCGCCATCTGCTAATCAACCGACGACTGCCGAAGCTCTGTCGCCGACCCTTGGGACGAAGAAGGCCTCCTTTTCTCCGGTTCGACGAAGAATAACGCCGCTCGTCTGCCAAATACTCGCCCGCCTGTTTCAATGACGGACACCAGAAGAAACTTGACTTCGTCGTTTGCTTCCGAACCTTCATTGTCGGCAGCTCATCTCACTCGACCTCCAGACTCTCCTCGTCGCCGCAGCTCTGTGTTTTCTCCCAATTTTGGTGTCACGCCACTGCTTGATTTGGGCGTTGACTGCTTGTTGACTCGAGCCTTGACCTTCAGCTCGTTATGAACTCTTCGCAGCATCTTAGAAGCTCTCTACGGCACTTTACGTTGCCTCTACATGCAGCGCCTTACGCCGCTTCTGCTTGACGACACTACTTGAAGACGTCACCTTATGCTGCTCACCGAATCTTGGAAGCCAGCTCCTCTCCTCCGACGTTACCTCATCAAGATAGTCTTGTCTTTTCTCCTTGGTTCGCTCTCTACAGGTCTTCTACAAGCTGATCGCTCTCTACAACACCTTACGTCGCTCTCTACGACAACTGATCGCTCTTTACGACGCCTTACGTCGCTCTCTACGACAGTTGATCGCTCTTCACGACGCCTTATGTTGCTCTCTACGACAGCTTACTTGTGACCTGTGTTGTTGTCTTCCTTTAGTACTTGTCCTTGAATTATGTTGTTATTATCCTTTTTATTATGTGCAAGCTGGAGTATGTTCCAGCTTGAGGGGGAGTGTTAGAATATGTAATAGCTAGGGTTATTTTAGTCATATTAGGATTAGGGTTTTATGTCTCAAACCTCTATATATAGAGGTGGTGTCTATTGTGTAAGGGGATTCCAAGATTAATACAATGTAGTCCATTAGGGTTTTCCCCCTTTCTCTCCTCTCTCTTTCCATTTCCTCTAACACTATTATCTATATTTTCTTTCATCTGAAGCCTTTTTTCCCTTCATATGTGACAGGTAATGAAAAAGGTATTTGGATTACTGCTAGCTGAGTTACGCAAACTAGGAGCCACTATCATCTTCGCTAACTTCTCTAAGATCATAATTGACACTGGAAAGATTGAGCTATCTGCTCCCGCACCATATTGTGATTGTTTGCTGAAAACTTTACAAACAAGGTTTGTTGTTCGCAATTTGTCAAGTCATTTAAACATTTTTCATTCTATGTTAATATATGACAGAATGTGTCGGATAGGGACCTTTTTGAATGGATTGAACTTGAGCCTCTACATTTTTGGCATTCATTGGTTTTCATGGATCAGATCTATTTGTTCTTCTTGCACACTTTTGTAGATATTTCTATAAATATAATCAATAATAATCTCAGCATGACTTGGTCACTCTTTCTTACCATTGTTCAAAGAGCTTCTGATTAATTGTAGCGTAGATATTAATTAGATTAAGAATTGTAGTATTCTCGAATTTTGATTGCTAACTGATACTATAAATTGTAGTTCAATTATGGAGGAATTCAAGCTAAATGCGCAATAGGTTGCCCAGTAACGTCTACACAGGACGATTCTCAAGTGGACATTGTATGAAGCTGGAATATAGCAGAATACTTACCGAAAGTCACCCAGGTTCGTCTCAGTGTTCAGACTATTTACAGTTTCACCTCGGAGGATCTTTAAGGCTTTACGTAGGAATAGATTAAGAGCCATTGGAACAAAGTGCATTATGAGGTTAAGTTGGAAGAGAAGAGGCTTGTATAGATTTAGCAATTGATTTTCACAATTTTGAAATCCTATTCCTAGGTCAGTCTTTGTAGGCCTGTATCTCAGGTGCAAAACTTTTGTTTGTGTGCGTTGGAATTGCTCAATGTTTTAGATTGTCTTATTTGTGTGCTTCAGCTCTATTATTTATGTGAAATCTTACAGTTTAACAGGTAAAGATCATAGAGATTAAATCCTGACTAGGAAAACCTTATACCTTTTGCCAGTGTTTCTAATGCACAGAGTCGTCAGATTTCATGAGAAATCAAATATATAGATTGCTTCAATGTGGTATTAAGTTTGTGCTATTGATGTGGATAACTCTTTCATTTGAGGTTGCTGCTAATTGACTTTAGCTAAGTTACTATGTTGTGCTCAGTTTATGAGGAAGGTTAAACAATCTGTTTGTCCTCGCACGTATCATCCAACTGGAATGGATAAATTCCAGGCCTAGCTCTCAAAAGTATTGCTACTCTTCCATGTTGATCAAGGTTCATGGAAACTAAAACTTAAATAGTGCAATGATCAATTTTGCCTCTTGATCTAGGTTTTGTTCCACTTATCTGATAGCATAAAATGTTCCATTTAAACATTATCAATGTTACATGATGCATTCTCGATGCTCTGAAAAGATAAAAAAACTAATAGTGGGGAAGTATGTTTTCCTTTGCTACTTTGAGCAATTCATTTTTGGTGGTTCTCACCAAATATTATGACAATAAATCATCATGGTGTGAATGAAAGCATATCGCCGAATGCAATTTATTTAGTTTAATAATTATGATCAGAAGCATAATATTTTTCATATTTAATACTAAAAGTAGCTATTGATTTATTATTATTATTATTATAGTTTCCTTATGATTTAAATTTTTTTCTATTTTAATATTTAATTAAATTTATTAATTTAAGGGTTAATTGATGCAATGATTCCTAGATTATCATTGGCACATGATTGTTATTTCAGTTTGTTGGATTAAATTGTTTATATATATATGTATGTACGTGTATAGTATGCCTAGGCTACTATGAAAGAATTGATTATGTACATTAGGGGAGGAAGCAAAGTTTTCTTCATGATTTTTTTCTAAATTTTATCCGGTCTTTTTGAATGAATAAGTTGTTGTATTTGATCTCTAGATGCCATGTGCGGGTAATTGATCCTAGAATTTAAGTTGAAAAAGATTTGGAAAGAGATTAGAGATGAGAAACCTACATGTATTGATCCGAGACTATAGAATTTCCAACTGGGTAGTGATAATCGAACAATGACAAGTTTGATCGGATTTGAGGATGTGATATATTTATTATGTTTCCAACAAAATACTTGAGAGTTGAGTCACTTAGTGAATCTGCAAGTTGTATCTCTTACATAGGATGACCTTGAAGCAAAATTCAAATAGTGAATACCAAGAATTTTTTGGAAAGTGAATAAGTAGTAAAGGCTGAATTCTATCATAGAATCGCCTTATCAATAACTAAGGATAGCTAATTAGAATATCTTAGTACATGACATCTTTTCTCAAGTTAGTTAATATCCCTAACATTAAAACTTGTAAAATATTTGAACACTTGTATTTCTAGCGCCGTTAAATTCATATAACTTGAAAATTTATGGATACTATTGTATCGGAATTCTAATATGATGACTTTAAGTTCAGTGCAATTTATGTTTCATGAAGAGTATGAATGCTCATCTATGGTGTGCATAAAATCCATTTTATTGTTAGAAGTGCATGTATATGTGCATGAAAATGTTATACAGGCATGAACTCAAGTTGGAGATTTGATGAGAGAAGTTGTTTCGTCTGTGACAGCTTTTGGGGCGTAACAGAAGTGGAGATGCACGAATGTTCAGAACAAGTATAATTGTTGTAAAATGATTGTTACATAATGCAGTTATAATGACAGGTCTTGGAACATAGAGATGTTTATTATATTATTAATTTGCTATATCAATTAAGGAGCAGTATAGCTGGAGTTCAATGTCTGACCTAGACACATGGATATGGTTTCATTTTCTTATTTTCTGTCTTTTCAATTATGCAATTTTGTTATTGTTGTATGCAACTGTATGCATTTTGTTCTTACCATAATTTGTTATTTCTCAGCAATTAATTGGAAATCTAGATTGTGACCTGCGATATGCACGTGGAAGGAAAAATGAACCTTGAATTAATTGCAAATTATGAAGATGTGAAGAATGCTATAACGAAAAAGGTTATTTCTATATTGTACTTTGTTTTTTCACTTAATCACTTTTCTACTAGGCATTCTTATTTCTGTCATATTTGTCATATTTTATTAAATAGTTATTTTACTCTCTTAACTTTTCATATGTTGGCTTGAAAGAAATAGTCTAGAGTTTAAATGATTTATGATTAGCCTTCATAAAGTAAATATTTGCTTTGGCATGCCTAGTATTACCTATTATATATTCATTTGCATGCTTTAACTTTCACAACAATGACTTATTGACTCTTGGGCCTTGTATTCTGCTGTTAAGAATATTGTGTTAGTGTCATCTATTTTGCTTACTTAATCATTTGTATTTTAGTTGTGATTCTGCAGTCTATAGCACTAATCCGCCATTGTGAACGTCAACACTGGAGCTCACTATCTACCTTTTCAATGTTTATATCTTGCAGCTTGTTTATAAATTGTGTATAACACGTTTTATATCTTAAATAAACTTAACTAAATAAAAAAGGCAAATTTTGCTACCTTTAGGTTTGTTTCATTTCCCCATTGATCTATGCAGTTCCAGTCCAAGCCTTTCAATGTCAATTACTATTGGTATGAACCAAATGTACATGCACTGTATTATATTGGCATCAGTCATATAAATATATAGTAGTAGCAGTTGTTTCATGGGTAGGTATGTTTTTCGGTTTTGGTTTGTACGAATTGATTTTAAAAACCTTGGTTCAACCTCATGAGTTTGCCTCATAAATTGGCTAAGTTAACTATGTCTCAGGTCCTGCATGTGATAAATTTTCTTAAAATTGGCTAAGTATCTATCTGATAGATGATTCTCGACCAATTCAAAATAGCAAAGATGATATAAAAAGGTGAAACTAGACCAATATGATAGCAATGTGAGCTACTGTATACAACTTTGAAAGAACACTTTTAGAGGACCTCTTGATAGTACTATTATAGACAAATGAAGCAAATGATAGGAGTGTTAGAGTTGTTATAATTTTATGTTTTCTTTTCCTTAACGGGTATGGGCTCGGGTCTCTTGTATCCATTCTGACCCTACCCATTATCCTTTTATTTTAGTATCTGTAACCCTAATGCATTAGTTAATTTTTTGGGTTTTCCTACTCTCAACTTGGTATCAGAGCTAAAGGAAAAAAAAAGTTGCCTTCGTCGCCCTTGTTCATTGCCGCCACTTCTTCCTCTTGTGTGCTACTATTCTCAATTTTTTTTGGGTGCGGTGAGCGTGTTCCTCGTTCGATCCGGATTGTTGGCGCCGTGAAGCGTTAGCCTTGGGCATGGCTACGTGAAGCGCCCTCTTGCCCTTCTTCTTTCGTCGCTGCTCTAGCTCGCTGATTTCCCTATCGCTCGTCGCCAGCGGACGGGATCTCTCAGGAAGGAAGCTTCTCGCGTTTCTTCCGCCCTTCGTTTTCTGTCGTCGCCTGTCTCTGGTCTGGATATGGAGTTCGTGTTCTTCTTCTTCTCCACACATCTTGCTGACGACGTGTAAGTTTCCCGTGCTGGCGGCGTAGATTCCTCTCCAACTGCTGCATCTCTCCGACTGCGACATCAGCTTCCTCCGTTTCCCATTCCCTGCGACACATCTGCCGAAATTTGATGTCGCCTCCTGCACAGGTACTTTTGTTCATTGTGGTTGTATCTACATATGATTATACTATCCGACGTCTGCTCTTGGTTGCTGCCTGCTTCTATACCTGTTTTTTATCCTGCTGAACACGTTTTATTTGTTAATACATAAAAAGGAAGGGGGGGAACTCAGTATATCTCTATGGATCCTTTCTCATCATCTGCTGACATTAAGCCCAGTAATACCTTTGGTAGCAATATTGTTAAGTTTGATGGTACAAATTTTCTGTTGTGGTCTCAGTCAGTTCGTCTTTTTCTAGGGTCTCATGGCAAGGAACATCATTGATAGCGCCCACAGATATAGTAGGCGTTTCCCGCAAGTGCACGGGACTATCGAAGTAATAAAATATCGATCCCACAGGGACTAATGGGCAAATACCGACGGATCTTGAAGTTGCTAGCTAGACGATGTCGAAATTGGTGAAGTTAAGATAATGAAACAATCAAAAGTGCAAGAAGGTAAACAGAGGAAATCACACGAGAGGATTCTAATGAGGAGATGTATCAGGATATGGGTTCACCACATTGACTTCTTACAGTCGAATAGCCAATTCTATTACCTAAGTCCTGTCAAGTTCAAGGGGGTTCAGCTTCCTTGTCACGTAGGTAGCTCCCCTCCGAGAATCTCGTCCGCTTCCACGAACTAGATTACCGGTCCAAACCATAGGGTTCTAACGCGCGATCGGACTAGAGTCCTTCCGCAGCGTCTAAGCTTCTTATAACCCTCTCAAATACGTACAGACCCGCAAGTGAGGTTTTACCCTCCTAGAGATGCTGAACCGTACTTGAAGTGATTAAAAGCTCAAACACTCCCCCTTTCGGGTAGTGTAGGCATGGCGTGCCAACGATAAGGATAAACCCTCAACCTAATGGGTCGGACGCGCGGTCGGACTAGAATCTCTCCGGCACATCCAAGCTCCCTATAATCACGCGAGCGAGTACGAATCTGCGAGCAAGTTTTTCTCCCCGGGATCTGATTTACAAACCTCACCTTGGGATTTCCCTAAGTGAGTACAGTCCAACGGGCAAGTTTTCTCCTCTAGATTCGATTAATGAAACTCACCCTCGCGATTCAAGGCTCAAGCTTACCTTTTCGGGTAACGCAGGCGTTGCACACTCAAAAGGTCAAGCAAGGACTTTGGCTAATAAAATTAACTATCACGACTTGTAAATCGTCAAGGGCTACCCCACATCCTGATTTAGTGTTTAGCCTACCATATTTACAGTAACAGCATAAACATCATTCTCAGCCATGGACATCATGTGTGATAACAGGTTTTATGCAAGAGTTACAAAGGTAAAATAGATCATGCAATATTCTATCAAGGTCATACAATAGATGCAGCAACTCTAATATGAATGCTAGGTATTACAGGTATATTTCTAAGAGGCTTACGGAACATGAGGTCTTCAAAGGGGTGAAAGTGCGCAGCTTCTTTCTCCTCTCCGCAAGAGCAACTTCTCCTCTGCCGAGCGATTCCTCTGCCGAACTCTTATTGATT
Source organism: Costus lasius (assembly GCA_027563935.2). Lineage (NCBI taxonomy): Eukaryota > Viridiplantae > Streptophyta > Magnoliopsida > Zingiberales > Costaceae > Costus > Costus lasius. The sequence goes on along the minus strand of CM050452.1, from coordinate 89,763,259 downwards.
TTTTCCTTGTATGCGAGAGCTCTCCTTTTCTCCCTTGCGTGAAGGGTTTTTATCTCCCTTCTCTGATGGACTTTTTCTCTTCCTAATGCCCTGCAAAAAGGCCTCTGCGATTGCCGTCTCTGCTCAGCCGAAAGAAGCTTTCCGCCAGCTTCCATGCCCTGCAACGCTGCCAGCCGATGTTTTGCATGAAATCATCATTTTGTGACCAAATCCGCTGCCAAAAGCTGCTCCTTGCCTTCTTTGTCAATGGGGGAGAAAGGTCCTTAATGCCCCTGAGCCTCCCCTTAGGTTAGATCAAAGAAATACGGAAGAAAATAGTGATTTCGTAACAGGCGGGTCCGCGATCACGGGCGAGAATTTGGTCGTGACCCGGTCGTGATTTATCAGTTTCAGCTTCAGGTATAACGACGATCACGGGCTGACGGGCATGATTCTGGTCGGGAGCCGGTCATGATTTCCGACAAAGCCTCTGATGAATCCAAAAGCTCTTGGTTGGGATCATCTTGAATTTAGATAAGCTCTTCTTGCCACAGAAGTGTTGGAATCTACTCTTTTGTGGTCGAATTGACCTAAAAACGTGAAAATACCGAAACAGATATAGATTCCATAGATGTATCCAATTAAAGGTAATTATGAGGTTTAAAGTCATAAAATGAGGATGATTTTACTAGTAAAATGACATGTAAAACTCTATATAAATCTATGTCAACAGAATACCTACGACTTAAACCTTTGCTTGTCCTCAAGCAAAAAGAAAGAAATGAAATCCATGAGGGTTGTTTAACTGAAGTTATATTATGAAATGTTAAGATAGAATCTAATCACATGATGCACGAATCACTGTAGACTTTAAGGATATCAAGATAAAAAGCAAAGTGTCCAGGTTATACTAATGATCAACAGTTGTACTAAAATTCGGGCAATGATAGTTCCTTACCACGTGAAACATTAATCCACAGTAGCACCCAAAAGATAGACTCTAAAGCAGTAGTAAAGGCTCCTGCTCATAACTTCAGTACCACCGCATTTTTTTCCTTTTTGCAGTGTCAAGCCGTAGCTTTGGTACCACTGCCCTTTCTTTCTTTTGATTTCTTTCACTTCCCTTTTCTTTTGGTGGCAGTGCCAAGTTGAAACTTTGGTACCACTGCATCTTTTCTCCCTTTCTCTTTTTGTTAGGCAGTGCCAAGTTGCAACTTTGGTACCACTGCATATTTTCTCCCTTTTTTTTTCTTTTTGTTGGGCAGTGCCAAGTTGCAACTTTGGTACCACTGCCTCTTTTTCTTTTCTCTTCTTCTCGTACGGTGCCAAGTTAGAGGAACTTAAACCAGAACCAATACTAAAAGTTTACCAAGAGTGGTAAGTGTGTGTCAGGTGGTTTGGTCTATAATCATCCAAACAAATAGTACTCATGTTGGAACACAGATATTTCCTAGGTTCAAAGCTTATCAAAGGTCCATCCCTCAGTGTTTAGTGTATAAGGAATCAAGTGACTAGATTATTTACTTATCATGAAGGGTGTCCTTAAAGTGGCATGAGAGTGTAAATCAGTCATAGATTAGGTAAATGAACAAGAATTAATCAAGAATGAGGAAAATATCAATCGATGAAAATAAGAAAATATGGATAGGATCTACGACTTAGGCTTTAACGTGTTTGGGAAGCAATCATCAACAAGGTTTAAAGCTCATCAGTCAAGTCTTGATGGGGGCATATGAAAGAGATGCGGACATGATAGAAGTGCAATAATGGAGATGTCCTTGCAAAGTTGAAGCGTCCAAGAAATGACATAGCATGAAAATAAGACATCATGAAAGCAGGACATAAATTAAAATGTTCCTCATGTTCTACATATGTTCAGCAGTTGCAGCTTAAAGTCATGGTAAAACAGGTGCAGTATCACATCAAGTAGTAACAGTTTAACAGTATGCACAACATCATAAAGCTGAAATATGACCCTATACAACCATCACATCATCAAAGCACGTGCATTATGAAAGTGGAGCATATTATCGTTCAACAGTGAAAAAGGGTTAAAGTTTTGGCAAGTTTGGTACTTCAGCACATCAACAGCTTCACATAAAGCAATAACAGTTCAACAGTACCAATAGCACATGCAACATCATAAAGTCAAAGAACTATAACAGCGTCATCATAAAGCTCATAAAAGCCACGACGACCCATCAAAATGTGTAAGTACCCTCACCCAAAACAAAAGATGCATGGTCCCAGATGCATATAGTATAAGCATATATCAAAAGGGGTGAGGGAAGACTTACTAGAGTGCAGCCCTACTCACTGCACTCAGCCGGGTCGTCATCGTCATCGTCGTCAGCTGGCTCGGAGGAATATGAGACATGGATGGTGTTGTCGGCATCCTCATCTTCGTCCCACGGTGGTGATGGAGCCATGTTGCTGTGGAGGAAAACTTCAATGCAGTTCACCGTGTCCATCAGGGCTGCTAGCTGCTTCCCTTGGTGGATCTGGTCTTGGCGAAGCAAGTGGAGCAAATCGTTAGTAGAAGGCCTGGCAGCAGTCCTGGGCTGTCCGTGAATGGAAGAGCTGGGATCCATGTCAAGAGGTGTGGTCTGCTCTTCTGGTGCTTCCGGTTCTGGGTGCAAGCGCCAGTTGGCGATGTCCCTGATATCAGTTCGGGCAGAATTTGGAAGTGCCATAGTGACAGTGGTGTCCGTGAAGGTCAGATGATATATATCGCCCCTCCTAACAATCATCTTCGTTGAAAGTAGATGTTCAATGTCTAGTCGTCTGCTTCCTATCGCCTCCGGCTGTCCATAAGGGTTGTGGCCTAGAGATAAAGTGATAGTAGTGATCATGCCACCAATACAGATAACCCCCTTTGACGCATGAGCGACGCGAAGGAACTGCCGAGCTAGGTGGTAACCGGCGTTGATCTAGAAACCATGAAGAAGACCCCACAAGCACAACAACTCACGCTGGCGAACTATTCCATCTCCCTCTCTCTCAAAGATGGAGTGGGCAAGCAAACGGTGTGCATAACGGATATAGAGGTTCGAAAGGGTGGAAGCTCGGGCGTTCCTTGGTGAATAAGCTACCATGGATGAGATGCAACGCCAGAAGATGTCCTCGTTGAAGTTAGGAGGACCGAGCCTGGATGCGTAAGCTGGAAATCCAAATATGTCATTCAAATCTGCGACAGTGAGGCGATACTCGTTGTTGCAAAGCCTGAAGGTAATCAGGCCTGGATCAGTTTCAAGCGCCGAGACTTTCACTTCAATTGAACTGAGAAACTCGAGAGTAAAGGGGATGTAGGTGGGCTGTGCATATTGAAAGAATCTCCCCCAGCCAAACTGTCTAAACATCCATAGTAGATCATCGAAAATTCCTAACGCTGCCAACGAGGGAGGGTCGATGTATCTCGTGTTGATTATGCGGCGGTTGGACAGAACTTGGTACCTGACAGCTTGATGACTATCCCTCATTTGGACCTCCGGTGGCGCTGTTTGTTGTTGCTGAGGTTCAGGTCGAGGGCTTGAGGTGCCCGCCGGTCGCTTCCCAGTATTTTTCCTTCGTGGCGGCATGGTCGTTCAAGTAGATGGTTGCGGAACAGAGGTTGAGTGAAAAGAACAGAGTACTCGACGAGAAAAGGCTGAGAACCTGGAATGAGAGCTCGCCGGAGGTGGTCGGAGACGTCCTCGGAGTGTCGATGGTCGGCGGCGGAGCAGACGGCAGGCAGGCGAGTGGGGTCGAGCAGTGGGGTCGCCGTGAAATGTACGGAAGTGGAGAAAAATCGGGAACCCTAAGTGGAAAACTCGGGCGAGCTGCTTAAGTGAATGTTTTAACGGGTTGCTTAACGGGTCGGGCTGGCCAGGCGGATCCGTTAAGCTGCTGAGGTTTAATGATCACGCCCGAGATTTCCATTAGGCCCCTGTCGTGATTCTCCCGCAGTCTTTTAACGCAAATCTTCACGGTGGTGCCTTCAATCACGGGGCAGCCGTGATGTTTTCGTCAAATATGTAAGCGTCCTGTCTCCTGAAAATCTTGCCCATGATCTTTGTCGTGACCCACCCGTGATTGTCTTCTGTATGATCATGCGCGAATTTCACGGCTGTGCCTCTGGTTACAGGTCTGCCGTGAACCTTTCGACGGATAATTTTCGTTTTGCCTTTTTGGAAAAATTTCAGTCACGACTTTCAGCGTTCCCTGGTCATGATCTTCTCGTAAAATTCTTTATTACTGATTACGACCGTGGCTTCAGTGTCTTTATTGCTGTAATGCTCTCGGCGAATTTTCTGATGTTGGAGCTGAATGCGAATCACGATCGAGATTTCTGTCGGAACTCGCCCGTGATTTTGGAAAAATCACAGAAAAACGCCTTTCTTTACTGCATCAGTTTGCGATACTCCTGTGTCATTTTTAACCAAGTAAAGACATCACCGTTCATAGCAAAAATAGGCAGGAACATAACAACTAATGCAAGTAGAGAAAGGACACAACGAAGCCCAAATGTTATTTTCAACTTTCAGTAGAATCAATCGGTAATGCTGAAGATAAATAAGATCAATTCATGGATGTACATTATGCTCTCAAATTCAAAGATCATTAGAAATCAATTAGTGAAGATGCAATGCATTTGGTTTCCCAACAAATCAGCTGAAACTTTGTTAAATGTTGGTAGAATTGGCATTCGGAATTGGTAGAGCAACGTCGTAGCTCATGCGCGTTCCCTGCAAGAGTATCATCATTGTTAAACATCAAAACCATGTGTTGGAACGAAATGACTACGACTAAGAAATGAAATCCAAACTCATAGTAGAGAGTGTGTCCTAGCATACGATCACTAAGGTTTTAACACTAATCATCAAAAGAGCTTCTAAGAATATGCAAACTAACTGAAGCTTTAACAAAACATGAAAACGAAAAAGGAAGATGTTAAAAATAAATTTAACTAAAGTAAGATGCTTGGGTTGCCTCCCAAGAAGCACTGATTTAATGGTCCGTCAGCTTGACCATAGTCTGTGTTATCCTGGTGAAGGAAGGTCTGCGAGGAGCAATGCAGTCCCCTCTGGTATCGGTTCATGGGAGAAGTAATGCTTAAGTCTTTGTCCGTTGACCTTGAATGTACCAGACGATTATTGGTAAATGTCTACAGCACCATGAGGGTAGACTTTTTATACTACATATGGTCCAGTCCATTTAGTTCAAAGTTTACCAGGAAAAAGCTTGATCCTGGAGGAAAAAGCTTGATCCTGGAGTTAAACAATAGTACCATTTCACCTTCGCGAAATTCCCGCCTTATAATTCTTTGATCGTGTCATCTTTTGGTACGTTCTTTGTAAATCATGGTGTTTTCATAGGCTTCCTGTCTAAATTCATCGAGCTCATTATTGCTCTTGAATTATTAAAGTCTTCATTAATTAGAAAAACTCAGGTTGTTACCTTAAATTAGTACCGGCATTCCTTTCAAGCTTTTCTTGCATACTCACATAGAATGCTTATTGATGACATGAAATGCAACGATCTTTTCCCATAAGACAAGTGCAGTTTTCTTTTGTTTGCAGAAGAAAATTGTTAACCGGCCACTTGCTGGAACAGTTAGAAGAGGGAAAACAGAAGAGGAGGATAAATGGCTTGAGCAACAGCTATTAAATGACGAAAAGCAACGTGCTGAGCACATTATGCTTGTAGATTTAGGAAGAAATGATGTTGGAAGGGTTTGTCTTTACTTGTTTATACATGGCCCACGCGCTTTTCTAGTTTATTATATACAATGGTGCTTCTCTTGTTTCTCAAAGTGCAACTGTATTTCTCCATATAAACTATCTGCAAAATTTTTCTGTGTATTTCAGTTTGCAATCTTCTTTTTACATTTTGTTCCTGTCAAATTGTTGTAAAATTTTGTTAGCCATTAACGTTTCTTATTTGATTGGATAGAAATGTTGGCATTGACTCAAATCTTTCAACCTTTTAAATTCATACCTATGGTTTTACCAGTAAATTTTGTCACTTGGTAGCTTTGTCATATCTACGTACCATGTAATATATGCACCTGATATTAACAGGCTTTTAGGGGGTAGGGCTGGGGATTCATAAGAGTGTTTTTTTAAAAAAAAAGAATAAGGAAGTAAATAATTGGGAATTAAAGAAATTGGTAAAGTAGTAGACCCTTTCATGTCTACTTTCCAATAGTTCCAACATTGACTACACTTTGATAAGTCTAAAGTTGCCATAATGGTATTCCTGTTGCAACATACGTTGACATTATACTTTCACAATGTGAAGTTTTCCTATGCCCCTGAATCCCTGATTTCATTTCTTGTATAAGTGTCAAAACCTGGATGAGTACAGGTGGAAAGACTTATGAATGTTGAGAGATATTCACACGTGATGCACATTAGCTCTACGGTAAGGCACTTTTATGTTGCTTTTGTAATGAGATTTGTAACGTGTAATACTAAACCTGTCTATGGTTTATAAATTCGGTGAATTAAATGACAGATTTTTATCCAAATTGACATCACTTCACCTTTTCACATGATGTGTGATCGTGAATTGCATGTATCTTTTGAATTTCTTCATTTTATATCGATGCTGCACTCTTTGTTCTGCTGCATTTACAGAAAAAAGGTTTTATGATTTTTCTCTTCTATCCGGAAAATGCTATACTGTGTGAATGCCTCTGACCGCTTTACATGTTTTCTTTAATTATCATGTGCCCCTTGTAATTCTAATAGTTACTAATTCCTAAAGATAATATCATGTTAGTCATTTGTAGCTGTTGAACAGTTGGAGTAGGCATTAATCGTGGATGAAGCTTCTGAGACCAAGTGCTTGGTTTTCCTTTATGGCTCCAGTCACGTTCTAGGTTTACTTGTTGAGATGTCAAGTCTCATCATTGGACTTTGTTCTAAAATACTGGAAAACATAACCTCAAACGAACTTCAATAGAAAAGAAATAAAAATAATAATAAATTTCACTGGTTGTTTGGGTTTGTTTTCCAAATATTCGGGCTGGATTTGAGGAAGAGTTTTGCGTGGTTAGGTTTGTATTAGCACAGTGAATTATTAGTTGTCAATCTTCAAAGCCTTGCTACATCCTTTCTTCAGCCTTGCTAGCAGTTTTCACTTTGATTTGGAATTTGCTTTTGTGTTTATCCTCTGCTGGCCAAAATATATGGGAGGTGTCAGATAGAGGGGGTATGGTTGAGCTGTTATCTTGCTTGCACATGATATTTTTTTTTAACAAATAATGATTCCATCTGATATCACGTAAGTATTTCTTATCAACTAATAGATTCCTGCAGTTCAATTTTGTTATTTTTTCCGCTGCGTATTGAAATGATCCTACTATAATATATTTGAATCTATGGTGCTTGTGCTTTCTTTTTTCTGTTTCTTCTGTGTTATAAACAACATTCTTACATTTTTGAATTTATTTCTAAATCTTTATTTAAAGTTAGCTGTTGCCTTAAGACCATAACTTCACTAACCCTAGGTAACCAATTTCTTTTGGTGTCTGGTTCGAAGAAGCAGGATAACAATATGCATTTTTTCAGGTTACTGGAGAGTTGTTTGATCATCTCTCTTGCTGGGATGCTCTCCGTGCTGCATTGCCTGTAATTAGCGGAGCTCCAAAGGTTAAGTTCAATCACTACTTGTTTTTACCTTGTTTCCTTCATTTTAATTTTTCTTTATATATATAAATATATCAGTCTTCTTTATCTGATCCATTTAGTTACTTTTTGCCAGACGAGTTAATGTGTATACCACGTCAAATCTTTCTACACCTTTATCTTTTTCCCTTGTTTTCATGCACCTGCAAGTATGGACTGAAAATTGGCCTGTAGAGCTGGCCAATCTTTTGAACTTTGATGTTGTAACTTAATCAGCCTTCAATAAAGTCTTCTAGGAAAAAAGTAACCTACATACATTGGTCTTCTCATTCTGTGGACTAGAAAATCCCATGTAATTGATGCCTATACAACTTTAAGATACAAATACCTGCTGTTTCTGCTATTGTAAGTTCTCACTCAATAGCAATCGAATTCAAATTATATCGTTATCTATCAACGTTTTCTAGTAGCACTCTTCGTTGACAAGTGCATTCCCACTTTTGTCTGAAACATGTGTTTTATTTTGAATTAGGTTAAGGCGATGGAGTTAATTGATCAACTGGAAGCCACAAGGAGAGGACCTTACAGTGGTGGTTTTGGAGGAGTGTCATTTTCTGGTGACATGGACATCGTGATTGCTCTCGGGACCATTGTGTTTCCGACAGCAAGCCGCTACAACACCATGTACTCCTACAAGGAGAAAAACAGGCGCCAAGAATAGATTGCTCACCTTCAAGCTGGTGCCGGCATTGTGGCGGACAGCAACCCTGATGACGAGCAGAGGGAATGCGAGAACAAAGCTGCCGCTCTTGCTCGTGCTATCGATCTTGCTGAGTCAACATTTGTGGACAGGTCCTAGTTCTAGTGCCCGTGGTTCGTTTATTTCAACTTTTGGTTGTGTTTCTAGCATTGTAAGTTGATGATATTTATGATTAAGTCTCTTCGATTATCCAAGTATTGTTACGAGCAACCAGCCAAAAGGATGGTTATGAAAGGCAGCCGAAGAAGCTTCCTACACAAACAAGTGAAGCCGATTGGCAGCATCAAACTTCAATGTTATTGAACGCTGAAACGGTGTGTAATATGTTTTGCTATTGATCATTGTTCAGACATAGATGAGTGTATAAACCTCTTTATATTTTATCTGCATCTTTATTTTTCTAAAGAAACTTCATAGTAAGACCCATGTTATCTATATTTCTATATATTTCTAATGCAAAACATATTTAATTTAAACAATACTTGGCATCATTTTAAAAAAATACCTCAATTATCAGAATAATTTACATAATTTTGAAATTTCTTTGAACTGTTTTAAAAACGTTGTTCATCATCTAAAAATACTTTTATGATAAAAAAATATACTCAAGAGAACAAACCCTAAATGAAAATAGAGATGCAGGCGAGGCACAATTATAGCAATCGAGACGAAGACACCACCTATGGTAGTGTAATTTAATTCAAATTTAACATCTAGAATTATTGTATAATAGGAAGCACTAAAGTTAGTGCTCAATAAGAATTGTAATTCGAATTGAGGGATGATAAATGAGTTATCTCTATATTACTTATGACTTATATAACTCAAATCCAAAAAGAATTATTTAATAATCATGTAAAGAATCTAAATCCAATCTATTTATAAATGTAATAAATATGAATATAAAGTTACAAACTATATTACATAGTAAACTATATGCATTTAATTGTATATTTGAAACTATAAATTGTGTGTGTGTATATATATATATATATATATATGTGTGTGTGTGTGAGAGAGAGAGAGAGAGATAATAAATTAGTTATATGGATTAACTTACGCATAATTATTGTTAGGTTTTGATAATACTAATGTGCAAAAAGTTAGCCATGAGTACCAATCAACTAGGGCAAACTTGAGCCTTCATAGAATGTATATTTTATATATGCCCAATCATGTAGCTGCCAACTACATTAAGCTTATTCTTAAGACTTTTATCTATAATATAAAGAATAAAAATTCTTAAGCAAGAAGGTGGCTTCAAGAGTATCGAGTGACAAAAAAATAAATAGATTTTTTAATCCAATAATATAGTAGTCGTGCATGTAAAATAGTAGTAATATTCTCGTCATGCATAAAATATATGAGGGTGTTATTGTAAAAATAATAAAAATAGTCCCAACCCTAATCCTGACTCCGAAATTTTATACCCAACCCAAGTTATTATGATATGAGTAGGGGTAGGTATTGCCAAACCCAACCCTGGTATGGACTCCCAAACCTTATACCCAAAACCCCCCTTCCTAATAAGGATTGAGTCCCTATAGGAAAACTTGACCCGACAACAACAACAAACAGTAAGTGGGTGGCAATAGTGAGTAGCAAGCGATAGTGTGTAGCAAGCACCAGCCCACTCGTGAGCGACAACGATAGTGGTGAGCAGCTAAGGTTAATTTTGGAGAGTATTTTAGTCATATTCGATAAAAATGGAATGGTTTGGGCTTGGGTTCAAAGTAGGTATCTAAAATCCTATACCACACCCCGACTCGACTTTGTTATAATTGTGTTTTACACGAATCTAACTCGAGACTTGGTCAACTTGAGTTTTCCATGTCAAAAATAGGTCAGGTCAAATTGATATGAGTTTTTTCTATCATCCCTAACATACTATTGTATTTTATGTTATAATATTTGTAAAAAAAATTAGCATATATTTTATAGTGTTAATATTTATATATTAATAAAAGTAGATATTGTCAGTTCTATATTTATCAAATATCTATCTACGACAAGTAAATATACTAATATTTTCAATACGTTTTTTAAGCTATTTAACACTGCAAGAATCGCCTCAATCTGACTTTTAGATCAAAAGTAATAACCATTTAAAGTTTCCTTATATTTTAAATATTTTCTATTTTAAATTGTATACTCTTAACTATATTGGACTATATGAGTACATTCTACTCTTTTTAAGCTTTCTAACGCTACAAGAATCGTCTAAATTCGAATTCTATATCAAAAGTTATAGCCGTTTGAAAATTTCTTTATCTTTAATTTTTTTATTTTATTATATTCTAAATATTTTCTGTTTTAAACCCTATACTTTTAACCATATTGGACTATATAAATATAATCTACTCTTTTCAAGCTTTCTAACGCTGCAAGAATCGTATTAATCTGACTTCTAGAGCAAAAGTTATAGCCGTTTGAAATCTCTTTATCATTAATATTTTTATTTTAATAATAAATTAAATTTATTAATTTAATTCTTTGCCACATGGCGAGAGCAGCGACCACGAGGAGCCAGCGTGTCGTCCATGCGTCGTCAAAGTGGCGGCCCCGTGGCGAACCGTGGCGTCCGCGTGGAGCAAGGGTGGCGTCTGCATGGCGCAAGCGTGGCTAACCGTGGCAAACTGTGGCGAACCGCGTGGCGCACGCGTGGCTTCCGCGTGGCGCACGCGTGGAGCACGCGTGGCTTCCGCGTGGCACACGCGTGGCTTCCGCGTGGCTTACGCGTGGCACACGCGTGGCACACGCGTGAGCGCACGCGTGGAGCACGCGTGGCGCACGCGTGGCGCACGCGTGGCGCACGCGTGGCGCACGCGTGGAGCACGCGTGGCGCACGCGTGGAGCACGCGTGGAGCACGCGTGGCGCACGCGTGGAGCACGCGTGGCGCACGCGTGGAGCACGCGTGGCGCACGCGTGGAGCACGCGTGGCGCACGCGTGGAGCACGCGTGGCGCACGCGTGGAGCACGCGTGGCGCACGCGTGGAGCACGCGTGGCGCACGCGTGGAGCACGCGTGGCGCACGCGTGGAGCACGCGTGGCGCACGCGTGGAGCACGCGTGGAGCACGCGTGGCGCACGCGTGGAGCACGCGTGGAGCACGCGTGGCGCACGCGTGGAGCACGCGTGGAGCACGCGTGGAGCACGCGTGGAGCACGCGTGGCGCACGCGTGGCGCACGCGTGGAGCACGCGTGGAGCACGCGTGGCGCACGCGTGGCGCACGCGTGGCGCACGCGTGGCGCACGCGTGGCGCACGCGTGGCGCACGCGTGGCGCACGCGTGGCGCACGCGTGGTGCACGCGTGGCGCACGCGTGGCGCACGCGTGGCGCACGCGTGGCGCACGCGTGGTTTCCGCGTGGCTTCCGCGTGGCGCACGCGTGGCTTCCGCGTGGCGCACGCGTGGCCTCCGCGTGGCTTCCGCGTGGCTTCCGCGTGGCTTCCGCGTGGCTTCCGCGTGGCGCACGCGTGGCTTCCGCGTGGCGCACGCGTGGCTTCCGCGTGGCGCACGCGTGGCTTCCGCGTGGCGCACGCGTGGCTTCCGCGTGGCTTCCGCGTGGCTTCCGCGTGGCGCACGCGTGGCTTCCGCGTGGCTTCCGCGTGGCTTCCGCGTGGCTTCCGCGTGGCTTCCGCGTGGCTTCCGCGTGGCTTCCGCGTGGCTTCCGCGTGGCTTCCGCGTGGCTTCCGCGTGGCTTCCGCGTGGCGCACGCGTGGCTTCCGCGTGGTGTATGCGGCGGAGTCTGCGTGGCTTGCTCAGAAACCACGCGTGCGCCGACGTGGTGCTCACGTGGTTTTCAATGTTCGATTGAACCGCGGTCCGATTGATCCGGTCTGTTTATTGAACCGTTTTAAATCGGTCGGTCCGGTTGCATCGCTTTGAACCGGCCATTCGTGTATTCATCCGGTTCGTTTGGTTGAACCGAACGCCTCTGTTCTCCTTATCGACGCCTGGCCGCCCGCCGTTCCCGACCGCTGTGCTGTTTCTCCCCGCCGCCGCCCCGCCGTCCCCGACCGCTGCCCGGTGCCCCCGACCGCCGCGTCACAGCGCACCGCTCACCGCCAAAGTTGCGCAACGCACTGCCTCACCACTGCACGCTGCCGGCCTCTTAGCATCGCTCCGCCTTCGCACGCTAGGGTTTGCTTTCTTCTTTTACTTTTCCGTGCCTTGCCACCGAAGCACCTTACCTCGTCAACACGAATCCGCAGCCGTCATCACCGTCGGGGCGTCATCTCCTCGAGTCGCCTCCTCCATCAGTAGGTATATAGCTTTCTGACCTTGATATACGTCTTACGTATTTTTTCACACCAAAGCTCATTTTCTGGGCTAAAAGAAGAGGATTAGACATTGTGCAATGCGGTAGTGGTCCTCAGTGAAATTTCACAAAGTTAAACCAAAAAAAAGTTCCTCCAAGGATAACTAGATCCAATACGGTCAGAGACTTTCTAGTACTTGCCATGGTTTCCGGACAATATCGGATCTAAGATGTTGAACACGGATCCATACTCATCCACAATACCAATACCGTCCTATATTTATATTATATATGTGGTACTTTTAGTACCAATCTGGTATAGAATCAGACTAGTGTATACCAATATCGGTGGTAAGGATCAGTAACCCTGACAAGGTTTGTCTTTAAGGAAATGATTATATGTTTCACAATGATTCAAACAAAATTAAAACGAAAAAAATGTTTGAGTTGTTGCGAAAACTATTCAAACAAGAAGTGCTTATGGCATTTATATATGCTAAATACTACCATGTTTTTTTTTGGTCACAGGAGAATCTTTATACTGAATGCTTTATCGTGCTTCTGGTTTTCTTTTGTTTCTGAAAAATTCAATGGAAATAGCCTCTAATAGTGCATCATTATAAGTCTTTACAAGGTAATATGCTTACGTAGCTCATTTTACTAGTCTATGCAAATTTGCATGCGTACTTCACTAGCCAAATTATGAAAGACCAAGTCAAATTATTACATGGTCACATCATATGTTCCACTGATATGTTTGTTCTAGTAGAGAAGGAGAAAAAAATTGAGTGGTCCCAACATTTTTTGCTTTTTTTGTTTAGTCTTATCATTTTAAGATGGCTTACAAACGAATTATACTACTATCCTGTATAAGCTAGCTAGATGGAACACTTAACATCTATAGTACTTCTAGATCTGTATGTGAACTTTGTTTCTTGCTACTTAATACCTAACAAATCGATCATTATTTTGTCATTGTTTGTAGATTGTGTAAACTACTGCCCTACGTAACTCTTTTGCCATCATGTGCAAATCAACTATTGAAATGTTAACTACTTAAATGATTTTCAATACAAGTAGAAATCAACACCTAATTGGATAAAGAAATAAGTGGACACATTGACAAACATCAAATAAATGAGTAATGAACTATTTAAATGCAAAAAAAAAATTATCCTGCAAAGTGCAAGCTGTTTGATTATCAATAGAAACTTGGTAACATATTAGACCCAAGGAATTGGAATAATAGATTATTCTACCACAATCCAATCACTAGAATGACATACCTTTAATACAATGAAATATCAACCTCTTCATCTCCTTTCAGATGAACATCCATTCTTCTAATATGATTATAATTCATAATTATCTTATTGGACCAATTTGGATAAAATGACTTAACTAAATTGGTGAGTGATCTTACTCTAAGACAAAAAGGGCCTAAAGAGGGAGGTTAATTTGGGTATAAGAAGGAAATGTAAAAACGTGTATGAGGTATTAGTCTAAATCCTTAAATCTTTGCATACACTTTTTTTTTTTACTTTTCCTTTCTTTTTGTAAATTACTTTCCATTCGGTAAACCATTTATGTTATCAATTGCAATCATATGTCTGAGCTTGGTGTTTTCTCTTTTCGCTTGATATGAAATATAGACTCAACATTATATTTACTAGAAATGCAAATACATTAGCTTTAAGTTAATCAATTTATTGTAGACAGTACAAATGGTGATATGATCTAATTTCAAAATTTGATTGGATTAAGGTTTAGAGATACAAGGACTTCTTTGATTGCTTTTTTGTATATTCCTGTCTTTTATTTATCATGTCTCTATCACCCTAATTTTTGTTCTCTTGTGGAAAAGTTAATTGTCTTTCTCAGTTGTTGAATAGTTATTCATCCATGAGAAGAGAGCAACACTCATGTTTTTTTTGTTATATCAATAGATGTTATTTTGGTGATTGGATTATGGAAGCATTATATGTGATTTCCAATTCCTTGTTTTTATCTATTTTTTGAATCTCTATTGATGCTCAAACGGTTTGTGAGATGATGTTTATTTTTTTGTTCTAATTGTTGATCGTTGGATGTGATTGGATGTGTCTGTTTGCTACTCTATCCCTTAATGTGTTACCTTTTCATGTCTTAAAGATCATTTGCAATTTCATTTTATGGTTGGTCAACTTAAGCTTGTGAGATTCAATTTCTACTAATTTGCAACCATTATTGCAGAGCTTAGCATATGGAGGGTTAATGAATTGCTTTAATATATCCATTCATGCGTCACCATGTTTGAAGCTCATGTAAGAATTTTGTTGCTAACTTAGTGTTTGATACTGGTTTAGATTGAAAAACATGTGTTGATAATGGGTTAGACTTTCCATATTTGATAATTTCAATTGCTTAATTTCTTTTGTCTATTTCTAAATTCATTGTGACTACTTATTAATGTTCATAATGCAATTAAAACTTGATATACTTCTCTTTAGAGATCAACTCAATATTAGCATAACGGTGTTTGTGTTTAAACTGGGATTTATCCATCCTTGACATTCTTATGAAGCTTATACAGCTAGTTTTTGTCGCAATAGCATGGAAATGATTGTTGTAATGCTAATTGAGTAAGTTAAATATCTAACATAAGGTGAGGTGAGGATTGTTTCAATTTTATTATTTACTTTTCCTTCTGTTTTAATGGCATGTCCTTTTGTTTAAATTTTTTTGCTTGAAAGGATCATTCTTAATATCCTATGAGTTGAATGGAAAGTAGCTTTTTTAGTTCATTTATTTCAAAATTGAAGTACGTAAATCTTCATCTCCAAGTTGATTTGGATTAATAAATATATGGTAAACTCCATTATTCTAATAGAATTCGAAAGTCTTGAGGGAATTGCATTATTTTCATCAATTTTAACTTCATCACTATGGCTTTGGAAAGAATTATATCTAATTTGTAAGGCCACGGAAGTTGTGGTAGGGGATTGACAAGTTGAACCACCCTATGAATCATACACCTCATTAATCATGATACTTTTGTTTGAGCAATGTGATGCAGACTTCATACCATTGATGAGAGACTTGAGAAAATTTTTTTGGCAATGGATTAACGACAATGCAAACATTTTATTATATAGGATCAGTGATTCCACGTACATCAAACTAAATAAAGATCCCTCTTTGTTGTGCACAAGATTTTTGTAAAATGTTTTCTCATTGACTTAGTGAGTGACTCGATGGATCTTCATGAATCCCATATCATTGCATAGTAAACTTAAAGGTTTTCTATTTGTATCCATTCATTTGAAATTGCAATAAAAATTTCAAGTTGTATTAGTCAATCATCCAAAATGTGTGATCATTTTTAAAGTAACATGCTAGTATACTTTAAATACATTGAATTGATTAACCACCATAGTGCTCTCATGTGTAGATAAAGAGCGCTAGATATTCTCATAAGAATTCACCATTTACCTTGTTAACAATGCGAGGATGTTAATTACTTTTGGATTTGATACCACTTGAGCATCAAAGGTTTTCGGTTTGACAGTATAGGGTCACCAAAGGTTTCAATTCCATTGATTTCTTACTACTTCTAGTTGAGGATTTGATCGAGCCATCAAGTCCATTTGTTAACTCACACTTAATTTACCATATGCTAGTGAACTATTTTTTAATAACACTAATTTGCTATAGTTCTATGTTGCCTACCTTATCTTTTGCTATCCCTTTTTTGACCAGCTATTATGTTATACCCATTGTGAAACCTCACTCTTGGATGTGAATGAGTATTGCCGTGTTTGCTATTAGTTCTTTGATTGGCCCTTACAAATGGTGAATAAGTTCTAAACTGCTCTCCTTAAGTGCCTCTGTCACATGAATTTATAACTTAATATCCACCACTTGTACCAAGTATCTCAACATTCCTTTTTAAGATATGTTAACATTTTTCACTTTCCCTTGAGATTGTAGATCTCTTTGATCTTCTTTGTTATCAATTATGGCAAACAAATGTTGGATGATACCTTAACTAAGGCTAGGTGAAGAGACAATAAACTTAACACCCACTAGAGCCTTAATGATGAAAAGTGAAGTATCTTTGTCTTTATATTTGGACAAGTCTCATGATCCATTTTAACATAGGATTGTCACTTCAAGTATTAGTTTTAACTTTCAATCAAGGCTTAAAGTATTTATTTGAGCCCGTGTATTGGTTTTGCTTTTGTTGGAGCATAACCTATGTCTAAAATTTGCACTACATTTTCTCCTATAAATTATTAAACCTGGCGGTGCATGTTTTGTCACATTGACTTTTAACATCATTAGCATTAGAATTAGCTGCCACCTTTAAATGACTTCTTTTTAATCGGAAATCACTATCCTTGTGTGCCTTTCAAGGTTCAAAAACTTGGCTGGAGACCTTGTACTAGTCTGTATCAGATGGAACTGATGCTGCTTGCTTGAGGCGGGAGTAGACAATAAGGAGAGTCAAACATGAACATAAGTGAGTTGTGGTAGAGAGGTTTGAAAATTATACACCATATCTATATGAATCCCTTCATAATAAGTTATTTAGTGTGTCAATTAATGGAGCCATATGATTAACCTCTAAATATCTATGAGAATGAACTGATACCTAGGAGTCATGCTTCCAAGCGGAAAGAGATGAAAATTGTCATTTTTTTTCATTAATTTACCAAAATAGCTTTATGAAATTTTGTGATAAAGATAACAAACAATAAAATAGGAAATTGAAATGATTGAGAAGGAGTTAAATATGATATTAACATTATGAAAAAAATATGATGGGTCATGGTGGTACCCTTACCCTTGCGGAGGACAATAAGTAGCAAAAGGTTTATTTGATAGAAGATTTGTGCCCAAAAAAAAATAGTGAGGATGCTGCGGCTATATGATAAAATATGTAGTAGTATTTGTATGCACAACACTAAGTGCCCAAGTATTAGAGTGGACCAATTGAAATGAATTTTGGTACTTCCTTATTGACATTACTAGGTGAAGAGTTCATTTGATGCTTACCATAGTTGATAAGCCTATGACATCCTAAGGAGCAAATGGTATGGAGAAAAAAATTGCTAGATGAAGAGAGAGGAGGATGACCTATGACCTGATACATTTGGCATAGATGAGGGGTGATGCAAGACTAGTACTATAGATTGATCAAGGCAATGATACATTTGACATGGAGAAAGGGTGATGGAAGACTAGTACAACAAATTGACCATCATGTAAGAACCATCAAAGATATAGTATTCACCAATCCCCTCCATATTCGCGACATACAATAAAAGACAATGTGAATCAAAGATGGTTATTGAAAAATACATGAATTAATAAAAAATAATTTAAAGATAGTTTAATATAATCAATCTTCATGTAAATATATGATGAAAAGTACACAAATATGTACTATAAAATAGCCATGAATATTATTAAGAAAAAATAGCATTAGAGACGTGGCAATGTGGTATCAAATAATAGCTAAAAAATAAATTGGGATTCATGTATGACAATGGGGCTTTGGATCAAGAACCCAAGAGGAGGAATACAAAGAAGTTAAGGAATCCATGCTAGCAGTAATTTGGGTAAGGCAACAAGAGATGTAGTACTAGAGCCATGGTTTTAAATTTTGATCCATTTTAGTGTGCCAATCTATTGTTCAAGTGGTACTTATTAACGTTTGTTGCTGGCTATAACAGTGACTCGATAGCAGATGGGAGAGAAGAGGGGAGGGGGTTCATGCTAAGTTAGAATTAACCTACTTCAATGTAAGTTGATTGGAAAGAAGTGCTTATATTTTATTGATAATAAAAAAGACAAGGTACTGAATGATTCTTACTCTTAACACTGCATAAATGGATGCCTTTATCAGAAGAAAAATGCTATAGTAATTTGAGATCATGAGTCTCATGACAACAACGAAGGAAATTGTGAATGCTTTACCATCCAAATATGGATCTAAAGAGATAATCATAAAAAAATTTTCATTTAAAGATGCCTCTAGGATATTTGCATGAGGTGATACTGCAAAAATTACTAGCACATTGATATTTGTCATTTTAATGTTATACAGTTATAGCATCTTACATGTTATCATTCCGTAATCTGGAAAAGTTTACTGTTGTACAGTAGTGCTGTAATATGACATACATTATTAGTGTTGATGAAAATTTATTATTTTCATTTGCTACTATAATAGGTTCTGCATCTGCTTCGGAAATATTTGGGAGAATATGTTGAGGGGCTTTCTGGTGAAGCTCTTAGAATAAGCGTTTGGAAAGGTTGTTTCTTGCTGCACTTTAGATAAATACATTCTCATGTTTTGTGAAATAAAAATGTCATTATTTATCAATTTTCACTTACATTCTGTTGCTTATGTGACTTGTGGATTAAACATAATTAGATACAAATTTTCTAAAGGAGTCGTGCCAACCATTTTATTGCAAACAAAATTTAACTGTCAAAAAATATTTGCAGAGAGTACGTTATCAGAATTAGATTAAATTTCATACGAATCCGTTCATTTCCTTGTTTTCAAACTGCTTTACTTAAATAAGCAATGGTTCAGCATTAAATCTCACGTTATCCTTGCATCCACTTAAATTGTTATATTTGATTCCTACTAGGCCTGCTTTTCATACAAGAAGCATTTAATAAGTTGGCAATACTTTCTGTCACTGTCTAAACCAAGAAAGTTTATCAATATCTTTTGGTTATGTTTATAAATAGTCCAAGATGATCTTTTTCTATCATTAGGGAAAATGAGAAATGTGTCAATTATGAAAAAAAAAAAATATGACATCGCAGGCCATGGATAGAAATGATGATCAATGCTGTAGCTCTCAATTTCAATCATCAACCATTATTTTATTGCATAGTTAGTGAGGTTTTTTTATTGTTTCATGAGTTGTTTTGGTGTATAGTTTTGGACATAGATTTAAAAATTGATTGTGGCAGTATGCGCTAGTTCAAACTTGTACTAATATATACAAGTTGGTGCCATTATATATATATATATACACACACATATATATATATATCTTGGTACGACATCAAACTAGTGCATCGATGTAAATTGAATTGTAAAACCTTGATTTTGAATATTAGTTCATATAAGTATAGTCACCATACTCACACACGGTAGGGCTATTAAACTTGGTTCATCTTAGATTAATTTTTCAAGGTATTTATCTCCTTCACTGTGATGCTTTAGTCCTTAAGAGGGGCTAATGATCTCTAGAAGGATTGCAGAGATGATGTGCTAACTAAGGCTATTTACGATTAACCAAACCGTGAGGCATAAAACTGAACCGGCATAAAGCTAAACCAAACTGGACCCATTGGTTTAGTGAAAATCTCAACTGATCTAAAATTGATAGAACTGGTAACTTCTTTAATCGGTTTCTTGATACGGTTAACCAATAGTTTTCGGTAATCGTCGGTGGTAGGGGCTAGAGGCATGCGAGGGCTAGGGCTGGGGACCGGCGAGGTGGAGGGGGTGGGGTGGGAGATGGGCAAGGGTGGGGGCTGGGGTTGACAAGGGTGGAGTCAGGGGTTGATGATGCATTTCAGGGGTTAACTAATTTAGTTGGTTAACTGCCACTTTTGCCAATCCCTAAATCGTACCTGAATTGAAAATTGAACACTCTAAGAACAAATCCCTAAATCATTACTCGAACCAATTGGTTTGGTTAACTACAAAACCTATTCGGTTCGATCAATTAACTCTCGATTCATAGTGCAACAATTTTTTAGAACACCTATAGTGCTAACCCACTTTTCAATTTGAAATAGGGAAGTAACCTTCAAAATTTCCAAGGTTTTGGAGTTTGGCACCAATGCAAATTATTAGAATAAAAGAGAGGAGAAATATGGATGAGAATTGTAATAATATTACATTGAGAGTAGATTCTATTAAATTACATAATATTTGTAACCTCTTTATATATAGATCTTCTATGCAAACTTAATTATTATTACTTGCTATGTATGTGGCTATATGGCTTTCTAGTATTACTACTTCTAACACTCCCCTTCAAGCTAGTGCATGAATATATAATAATTATATCTAGTATGACATAAGGATAAAGTTATAAAAGAGACATCAGGCGTCCGAAGTGGAATGTGGTGTGATTAACATCAAAGTAGAAGTAGAAGACAATGTTAGACATCACAAGTAGTAGTGAAAGGCAGTGACATTATGTGCCATGAAAGGTCCAATCATCACAATCAACTAGGAATGGTAACGGATTGAGGTGGGGGTGGGTAGTGCTAAACTTGACTCCGATCCCGACCTCAATGGGTTTAAAGAAGTTTGCCCTACACCTGACCCTGCAGAGTTGGTGAGTGGTGGTGAGTAGCGTGAGGGCGAGCGGGTAGCGCTGCAAGGGTGTGAGGGAGAAGTGACACTAGGGAGGGAAGGGGAGGGAGATGGGGGCAGGAAGGAGGAGAGGAAGAAGGGAGGGGATGGAGAGGGGAGGAAGAGGTGAGGAGAGTAAGAGGGGAGGAAGAGGAGAAAGAGGGATTAGAGTTTTTTTAAATAAATAGGGTTAATGTGGTAATTATATACAGCTTGGGCGGGTTTGAGTTCAGGACAGGTATCCAAGATCCCACGCTCGACCTTGAACTAACTTATAATAGTTGGGTTTTACCTAAGCCCGACTCAAGATTCAGTCAACTCGGGTTTTCCGGGTCATGGGCGGGTCCGGTATGAATTTTTCAGCAATCCCTGGAAGAAGGCTTGCATTATAAAAATTCCGAAGAGAGCACGTAAATGTGTTAGTGTGATGAATAGTATTTGGTGTTTATGCCCTAGGATCTATTGTTGGTCCCCCTTTGTACTATTTGATGTTGATATTTTAAAGATCCATTCTAGCATTGCCATTATTATGTTGTATTTACATCTACATTTTTCTACATTTATATGATAATGTCCATAAAGACACAGTTCCTCTGGTTTCGAACTTATGTCCTAGTCAAGTATCTGAGTGGATAAGAGATAATTTTGGTATATGTGAGACTGGTATATGTGCTGGTTAGGTGCTAATATAGACATATGAGTATATCAATTGTAGATATACTGTATCAAACTACCGTGAGACTTTAACTTGGTGTCACAAGTTAACCTCATAAGTGATAAGAGATACATTGATCCCTTGACTTAAGGTCATTGATTTTTCTGTATGGTTAAGGACATACTTTAATACAACCTAACACCTTACCGTAGTTGGGAGGCTATAACGGTTGGCATTGGGTATGTCACGACTCATATAAGAAGTTCAATTGACAGATAGAGGATTTAGCCCTTTCTAAGGGAAGCTTGATATCCATGGGCCATATATGGATGCATGACTGAAAGTGTATGACTGTACCTAAGTGAAAGCCTAATTTAGTCATAACCATATGATTGAGTATAAACAAAGTGGTGACACACGCTGTCCAATCGGGATATCAGCTTGGCAAAGGGACTGTAATGCATAGATACCTAGTTGCGATAATGGGGTCATCGATTTAATAGCCATTTTAAAGACTTGAGTAGTAGCGACACACTGTCAGGTGTCCCTCATTGCTTGTGATGACATGAGTTCACCACTGCCAGATGAACCTACAGGGTTATACACCTTGATACTCGAGTTCTCGTATTCATTAGGTACCCTTATGATCGAATTATTTCATAACTCGGATCTATTTGGGAGATTCTATCAGTGCGGATATGCCTGATGAGATGGAGGAAACTTATTGGGGCTAAACTTTATTTTTAGTAAGTTGACCCAAGTTAACCATGATTCGCCATATTTGATTGGGGTTGCATCAGATTGAGTTCGATGACTTAATCAACTTGTTTAATAAAGTCTAGTATAACTCATTACTTAATGAGACCTCCTAATGAACCATGGAGATGTGATATATACACCTAAGAGTATAATGGAGATGTGATATATGCGCCTAAGGGTATAATAGGGATGGATATTATGCCTTAGGCTAATGGAAGCTTAATTGGATTAGGATTGACACCTAATGCTTCATTAGGCATCCTTTTGGCATTTTGACTTGGTCTAAACGTACGGAAGGAAAGCTTGCCTCCTTTGGCAAGGCTTAGGCAGATATGGCTGAATAGATTTGCATGGCAAGACCTTGACACATATAGAATAAGACTAGGAACACAAGAAAAGGACTTGGAAACTTTCCTTGCTCCTTGCTCTAGTTGTCCAACATTGCCTTTCCCTTTAGCTGCATATCCCCTCTTCCAAGCACCTATATTAATGTCTTGTTGCCACACCTCTTTGCATACTATCATCTTCCATGTGGCGTGCATAAGCTATTAGTGGATCTTCCTCCTCAAAGCCGCAAGTATCCTTCCTCCACTTCCTTTGGCGCAAGTGGTGAAAGGGCTTGACGGTTCTCTCATTCTTCCTTGCTCTCGGCGAATCCCTCCTCTTGTGGTTGGTGCAAGTAAGCAAGAGACTCTTCCAAAGTGTGGATCTTCTTCCCGAGGCTAGCACTGGACGTGGAAGAAGAGGACTCGAGGGATCAGTTATATGTGAGACTGTAGAGGGCACATGCGTAGTCGCCTGTACATCGCTTTTGAGGTATCTCTCTATTCTTATCATGTCAACTTCCTCACATGACTTGATCTTCTGGGTTTTTTGGACTGACTTGGTACTTTGATAAAATTTTAAACATTCCCCTAGGTTTCCCAACAAATTGTAACTAAAGTGAATGAAATTATGATGAATATTAACCATGGTGAACATTATAAGTAAACAGTAGTAGTGGTGGAGAAAGAGAAAGAAAGATAGGGAGAAGATTAAAATTTTTTTCGTAGACACCATATTAGAAAAAAAGAGCACAAAAATATGGATGGGTATCATAATAATTTCAGATTGAAACTAGATTCCATCAAATTAATAGATGTAACCTTTATGTATACAGGTCTTGAATATAAACTTATATTATTATTTACTATATATATGGGGTTATATCTTTGTAACAACAGTAAATGTTATATTTGACTTACTTTAGGAGTTTGTTGTATTGGGAAAAAAAAGCGCATTTACTCATGTTACGGGCCCAATATTATTAGTAGGTTATGTAATAAAGCGGATCCGGGTTGGGTGTTATACTTGGTTCGCTAAGTAGGGAAATTCTATAAATAAGGACTTAGGGTTAGAGTTAGGCTATCTAGTATTTGATTATTGTCTCCCTAAAGTGTGCTTTGCACGATTTCTCGCCAGTAACAGTTGAGGGTTTTATCAATTGGTCCGCTTTGCCGGATCGATCGCTGGGGAACCGGTGGTCCGGCAACGGATAAAGGCGGAAGAAATTCCGTTGTCAATAGTAGATCTGAATGACGGGTCTATTATCGTTGATCAAACCGATAAGAAATCTTAGGGCGTAAGACTTCTACACGGGCGAAACCTATTCCGGCATTTCTGGCGTGAGTAGTGAACCAGGTGGCGGAAATCAATCGCCTGTGCAGCAGCATCTTCCTAGGCAGCGACGAGCGGCGGAACTTATGTTCCCTTCCTCCGCTGTTGCTGTGGTAGGCGACAAAGGGAAGGTGAGAGGCGACATCGCGACGCCATCCTCTCTTTCGTTAAAAAGGAAGAACAAGCAAGCGACTCCCTCCGACGGCAGCGACAGCATCACCTCCCTTTGGCGGTCTTGCTTTGCTCTGTTCTTTGCTTCCGGCAGAGGAGGCGTGTGGTGATAAGGAGTGGAGGCGTCATCATCGATGTGGAGGGACGGCTACGGCTATGACTAGGCGTTATCAGAGAGGCGCGACAGCAAGCGACGACGGAGGCTTTCTTCGATGCCTACGCGATGACCGGCGGAAGCTTGAGCAACAAACCATTTCGGAAGCGAGCAGTGGAAGCGAATGACTTGGTGGAAGATGACGCCGACGCTCCCCTTCTACAACCTCCTTTCTGACCGGAACCTAGCCGGCCGGAGCAGCTGACCGGCGAAGACATCCACTGCTTCCTCAGCCGGAATCCTAACCAGCGAGGGGAGCGGCTGGCGGCTAAGCAGGCGCGGTGCTTGCGCGAGCGTGACAGTACTGTAGCTTAGGTTAGGAATTAAAAAAGAGAAAAAAAAAATTCAGTTACTGTTATGAGTACTGTAGCCAATTTTTTTTTTCTTTGAGGGGATATGAACCGCCGTTTTGATGTTTTAGATGAGATGAAAACAATGTTGGGAGAGTTGGTTAGAAAGAAGAAAATACGAGAGGGTGTGGATGTGATTGTAGATGGGCAGACTTATCCAATCTCGCCCTTTGTAAAGAAGGTGCCCCTGTCTATTTCAAAAGTGGTCTGTTTAGCTGGTTGTCGGGATAAGTCCTCACTAATCCTTTTTAATATAGGATCCTTGTCGATTTCCTCTTGAATTTGCTCCATGTCTAAGCAGAAAGGTATGGAAACTGCCTTAAGTTTAGCTTGTATTGAGCATCGAGACAAGGCATTCGCAGCTCCATTTTAATGTCCAAGCTTGTACAACACTTCCATATCGTAGCCTAGAAGCTTGGCAAGCCAATATTGTTGATCGGGCATGGTGATCTGTTGCTCTAAAATATTTTGTAAGGCCCTTTAATATGAGAAAATGTTAAATTTTTGCTCTATCAAATAGGGTCTCCAACGCTGGACAGCTAGAACCAGAGTCATAAGCTCCTTGTATGTGGATTTGGCCTGATTGCCATCAGTTTAATCTGAGAGAATGTTAAATTTCTGCTCTATCTAATAGGGTCTCCAATGCTGGACAGCTAGAACCAGAGTCACAAGCTCCTTGTATGTGGATTTGGCCTGACTGCCATCAGATAAAGCTTTGCTGAAAGAAACTAATGGCTTCCCTTGCTGCATGAGGTCTGCCCCTATGCCCTTACTTGACACATCACATTCAACAACAAATTCTTTAGTAAAATCTGGTAGCCCTAATACTAGAGCGATGGACAATGCCTCCTGCATATTTTCAAAAGCCTCATGAGCTTTAGAATTCCAGTGAAACCCCTTTCTTTAAAAGAGAGCTGAATAGTAGAGCCAGTTTACCATTGTCCTTTACAAATCTTCTATAATACCCTGTCAGACCTAAAAATCCTCGCTTCTCTTTAACGCTTCCAGGTATGGGCTACTGGCGCATTCTGCTAACCTTCTTGGGATCCATAGCTACCCCTCTTGATTGAATGAGATGCCCCAAGTATTCCACTTGTTGCTACCCAAAACTGCACTTCTTTTTGTTGGCTACCAATTGACCAACAAGGTGTGCCTCAAGTGCTCTAAGTGTAATTCCCAAGTTTGGCTGTAAACCAGAATATCATTGAAAAAGACTAAGATAAATTTATTAAGGAATAGTCGAAAGGCTTTATTCATCATCATCTGGAAGGTGGCAGGGGCATTCCTAAGACCGAACGGCATGACATGGAACCCATAATGACATGAATAAGTAAAGCTGTTTTGTGTATATCTTTGGGTTTGACTCTGATTTGATGGTACCCTGAGCGTAGATCAATCTTAGAAAAGTACTTTGCTCCATGTAATTCGTCAATGAGCTCCTCAATAATAGGAATAGGGTATTTATCCGGTGTTATTAATGCTACTCAGGGCACGATAATTTACATAAAATCTCCAACTGCCATCTTTCTTTCACACTAAAATCATTCGACTAGAGAATAAGCTCAAACTATGCTGGATTATGCCCGTTACAAACATTTAGTGCACTAAATGTTTCATCTCGTCTTTCTGATGATGAGCGTACTAATGGGGTCTCACCCGTATTGGTCCTTCGCATGGTTGTGTGATAATCGCATGATCAGCTTCTCTTAGTAGGGGAAAAGAAGTAGTATCGGAAAAGACGTCCTCAAGGGCATCTAGAAGTGATTTGAATTATTGATGTTGAAATTTAAATAAAGCATGATACATGTCTGTCAAAGGTATAGACTGCAAAGCCCATACAACACCACAAACTTTTGCATTTGCTTCCTTACTAAAACTCTTAAGTGAGATCGGTGAGTATGTCAAAGATTGGTCTCCTTTGATAGTAATTTCTCTTCGAAATTTTATATATTTTTGTGCCCAGTCAACTCTTATTTCTTCCAAAGTTTGGAGCCATGCCATTCCTAGCACCATGTCAACTCTGCCTAAGTTGAAAAGGTACCCCTTGCAACCTAGTAGTATAATCCCCAAGTGTCACTACTAGCCCTTCACATTTTCCTTGCATAGCAATCTGCCTCCCATTGCCCCAACTAACTCGATAGTGCAGTGTGGTTGCTATTGTCCACCCTCGTTGGTTGACTAGTCGTTTTGAAATAAAGTTGTGGCTAGTGCAGGCGCCGTTGAGGCGTTGATAACCCCCTTTGGTTTCATAGTGCATGGTCTTGAAATGTCACCCACAAAATACAATGAGAGTTTCATTACCTTGTAGGATGTTTGCCCTTTGTTAGAATATGTAATAGTTAGAGATATTTTAGTCAAAGCATTTTTCTGGTATTCAATTCCTCCTCCGGGATATGCTTCTTTTGGATGCGTGGTGACTATGACTGACGAACCACCAGAGAAGGATTTTGTCTCCTGTCCTAGATTGGACTTTGTTAGTCAAGCAAATATTGCTAATGACCCGATTTCGAAGTCGAGTCAAAAGGGTTCAAGCTTTTGGAGTATTTGGAAAGTTGAAAATCAGGTGCTTGGACAGATTTCAATGAGTTTATTTATCCTATGTTTTGCTCAATATGCTGGTTTGTTGAAATCCTATTTAGTTTTCCCCTTTCATTTTGTTCCCTTTTTTGTGTCAGGCCTGCACGTTTCTTGCACGTCCTGATCACAAAACACCAACAACCCGCTTGGCATACAAAATCAGTGACTATGTAAAACCTAAAACTCGTGAAAATGTTGCTGCTGGGTTGAAGCTGGGACTTTTTTCGCTGAGTGTCTTGGACAACTTTTGCGGAACCGTAAGTGACCTCTAATATAGCTCTACTATGGTCGCCTGACAAACTACCTCGCCCACGCTATTTATATTCATTGTATTCATGCTTATTTTGTATTCTGTTCAGATGACGCCACTTCTTGACATGACAGTGACAAATATAAATCTTGCTACGCATGGCCATTTTAAGGCAATGAATGCCGTACTAATATGTTCATTAGCTGCATCCACATTCAACCGACAAATAGAAGCATGGGAGCCTCTAATTGAACCATTTGATGGAATATTGAAGTAATATACAAACCTTTGTCAGATGCGAAACAGTATTATGTATTTTTATTATAAGTGCTTAACATTGTGAAATTCTTATTCTTTCCCTTCTCGTAAACTTTACTAGCCTTGTTAATGTGTAATATTTTTTTATTATTGTATATTTTTGTGCTCTTTAGGATGGAAACTTACCTTACAAACAAAGAGTCTCAATCAATGGTTGGCATGCACATTCGTTTTTCTGCCACAAGTTCCCTAAATCTGAACATTAGTGCTGCAAATCTTGAAACCCTTATAGAAACTATTCTTTCATGGGGTAGGCAAAATGATGTTGAACACAAATCATCGAGAAAAAGTGAGGTACTGAGCTACTGTGTTCTATCAATTTAACTCTAGCCCATCTAATAGTGTGGTATGTCGTTTGATATATTGACTATGAACTGTGCTTTGTTATATCAGGAAGCAGGTGAAAATCTCAGTCAGTATGACAATTCAATATCCTCTGCATTAGACGATGATGATGTTCAGCAAGTTGTCCTTGTGAACAAATTAGGATGTGACGTGTATCTGAGAGATTTTGGGCAATGCACAGGAAGTAGCAAACTCCTGCAGAATAGCAGGGAAATTTCACTATTTCTGCCAACTCCAAGGTTTTTAGATAGGCTAAATGTGATGACCAAATCGAGGGAATCACGTTACTACGTTGCTATTCAGATTCTTGAATCTAAGGTAACACACCTTTATTTATTATAGTTTCGTAAATATCTATATCCCATAATTTGGCTAAAATCCTCTTCAACATTATTACAGGGGCTAATCGTAGTGGATGATGGCAATAGTCATGACTACGCTTTACGGTTGCTTATCGATGGTAAGGTTTCAGATCAATACAAGCTTTTCCCCAGAGTGCAAGGACCAGATGCGTGAGCCCATTATTTTCTGGGAATGGATTAGTTAGGGTTGTGCCAAGTGGAATGAACTTTTCATATTTGAAGCACCTGAAAAAGGAAAGGTTTAGTTGAATGAGTTTTATCTTCATAATACTTCTTATTTTCCAAATGAATTTTTTTCATCTTAATTTTGTTCTTGCTTTTCTGTTGTTGCTCTTACAGCCAAAGCATAGATTAGAACATATCCAACTATAAAACATTCTTTCCTCATGAAAGTAACGGACTTTCGTAGTTTCCAGTGTTTATTGTTACCTCCATATTCTGAGTTGTATATTTAAATGAACAATAATAGGAATTCATTAGTGATGCCAAAATTATCTTCTGTACCGGTTTTGATAAATTGTGATAGTTGGACATGCTGATTGCATCCCAAGAACTCTATTGCTATTAGATTGCTACATGCTGATGGAGCCAATAATGTATTTCTGTGCCTCTGCGCCTATTTGTCCAAAATTTTGATGCTTGCATTTTTTATTTCTAATTCTAAATGTACTTTAATATGCCAAGGGGCAGCTGCCTTCTGACTTTCAACTCAAGGATGTATCTTGTCTACTTTGAATTTTTTTGAGTGTTAGTTATTAATATTTAGGTCCATGTTTCTCTTTTCTTTAAGCTTTACATATCTGGGAATCTACATTTAACCCTACCTCTTGGCTCTTAGTATTATTGAACCACAAGAATCATTATTTTTCATTCTGCTTTAATCAGGTTATTTGCCACAAAGAATAGAACTCTAGCAGAATTAGAGCTAATAATATGTGAGAAAGTATCAAAGTAGTCCACAATGTAAGTTTGTGTAAAATCTTATACAATGAATCATACCTTGTGGTGATCTTTGAGTAATTCGAAGTACAAGTAAGAGTTTTAATGGATTAAAGTTTAACAAAAAGCATGAAACATATAAAATATCATATAAAGTGAGGTTTATATTATAAAGCAAAACATATGCTATTAAATAAGACATTGCAAACCATTTGCAATGGACATAAGAGGGCAAATAGTGAAAGATGCTAGAATAAACTATTCATTTCATGCTTGCTTTTTCACTACTTCCGTGTATCTTTGGTCATTTCTATTTCATTTGTGTATTTGGTCTTTGATATTGTAAGTTTGACGCTCAATTCGTATGATGTATCCTTGTTGGTTATTCTCATATACAAAAAGGATATTGTTTTTACTGATAAGTTATCTTTGAGGCACATTCATTTTTATTTGACCACTAGACTATCCATCACTAGCGTTATACCTATGCATGTTCCTTTTCAATTGTCTGGTTCCACACCACCATTGTTCCTCCACCTTCTTTACGAATTGACAACAAGAGACCCAAGTCACAAAGTCTCATTTACTTACCCGTTGAGTTGAAATGTTGATGTTCCACAATATGACCTACACTTTCCAATTGCTCTCATGAAAGATAAGTGTTCCACTATTACTTACCCCGTTTCATGTTTTGTTTATTTTGATAGATTGTCCCCATTCTTTCGTTCCTTTGTATTATCGTTCTCTACTATCTCGATCTCTAATAATATCAGGATGTTATAAATGACAAGGCAATGGATGATGAGATGATTGCTCTCGTAAATTGATACTTGAGAATTGGTTACTCCCCTTTCTGTTGTCGCAAAGGATTTATATAAATTTATGGAGTTGATTTCTTTAAGATTGTTTCTACCATGGAAAGGCTTACTTTCATGCAAGTTCCCTTTACCTAAGTGGTGACTCAAGGTGGAAATGATTAGCCAGATGTTAAAAATGCATTTTATTGTGAGCTTGCAGAAGATGTCTATATCTGAGAACTACTTGATTATGGAGGACCGATAAACATAGATAAGCTCACAAAGGCAATTGATGACCTTAAATAGAGTCCAAAGGCATGGTTTTTCAAGTTATCTTTGGTTGTTAATGCTATTGACCTCCTGTATAGTATGACATATTGCTCCATATTTTGGTTGATAGAGGTCTACTAGTATAGTTATGCATGTTCATATTGTTGACATTTTACTCCTTGGGAGTGATATTTAAGGCATTGTGGAAATAAAATATATATTGAAAAGCTATTTGATACAAAAAGTTTAGGATAACCACATTATTTTTATGGTGTTACTGGTGAGATTGCTTATGGTGCCCACCTGAGTGTTTCAATAACAAAGGAATTATGCTATGGAAATTCTAGAAGAAATAGGTTTTTTTGGTTATAAATTAGCTGAATCTCCTTATTTAATGAATCAAAAGCTTCAATATGACTATATTTTGTAGACGTTGATTCTCTAAATATAGATGACGCATTGAAAAATTGATCTATCTAACAATCACATGATATTTCTTGTTAAAATTGGTAATAGTTAGAATTAAGGAATTAAAAATGGTCTGTCTGTCCAGTTTGTATCAGTATGTGTAAGAACCAATACATGGATGCAGGCAGAACCAAACACGAGTAGCAAAAGAGGAAGGAGAGAAAGAGAGGAAGGAGTGGAAGGGAAAGAAGAAGAATGAAGAGAAGAAAAGGAGCGGTATCTGAACGCAGACTACTACATACGTGAATGCAAGTAAAATGGCAGAAGCGAGTAGTACCTACCTATGCTTTTTTTTTCTTATTCTTCTTCTTTCTCTTCTTCTTACTTCTTCTCGCTCGAAGTGCATGTGTCCGTTTCGAGCGGACGTGAGAGAGGAGTAGAGTCTTTTTCTTCCTCTTATTCCTCTTCTTCCTGCTTTGCCTAATTCTTCCGATGTTGTCTGGCCACCACTCTACCGAACTCTTTCCTACACTTAGTCCTAGCCACTTAACTCTAGCCTATGTCACCACTCAGCTACGGCTAGTACCTCTTTCTTCATGCATTGCTTCACCGATGTCATCATCGAGCAAACTCGCTCAATTCAATGTGTTACCAACAACTCCGATTTGAACCACCATTCGGTGATCACATTCCTTTCCATTTTCACCTATTCAATTTGTCTTTAACGGCTGAAATTCCAAATCATATGCTCTTTGTCGAGGATGGTCTCCCACCATCTTCCCTTGGTTGGAAAGAAGTTAGGGTGATCGACCATTGAACCACCCTGTTAGGTTCTAGCCACTCGCAACCGCAAAACTTCATGGATTGCACAGATTCGACTAATTTAATTCATCATTCTAGGCTAATTATGTGCATCCAATTCCAGTAGGTTGGACCAGTGATCGAGGAATCGGTCCGGTACCGGTCGGTTCCTTTGGTTTATACCGGTCTGGCGAGGGACCGGCACCAGAACCCCGCTCGGAACATGGTAGAGGGCGGACGGCAGGCGGACGGTGGCAGCGGAGGAAAAAACTTCGAACGAAGCTTTTGGCGAAGGCGGAAGCGTCGTTCGAAGTTTCCGCCGCCACTTGAAGCTTCGAACGACGTTTCCGCGGTCGTTCGAAGCTTTTTCCGCTGCTGCCGCCGTCCACCTCCGCCCATAACCCGTCCGGTACGCCAGTACCGTACCGGTCCGGCAGACTCGCCGGACCGGGTTTTTAAACCTTGAGTTGGACTAGCCTAGTAGTTTAACTAGATCAATATTTTAGATTTGAGCCAAGCCCAAATCTAATTCAAGTTGAGTTAATCGGCCCAATCTAACCTAGGCAATTCATTTTAATATTGTTTATTATTTTGACGGTTTGTATTGTTTATCTAAGATCTCAACTTATTAGAAGGGATTCTTGACAATCCAACAGTCGATTCATAGCAAATCAAACCTAATCTTTCCAAATCTATTATTTGATTATCCATTAGAAGATGATTGAAAGATCTTCCCTTTACTCATGCATTAGAAGATGGTTGAAAGATCTTCCCTTTACTCACCTTATGTCACCCTCTACT
Source organism: Costus lasius (assembly GCA_027563935.2). Classification (NCBI taxonomy): domain Eukaryota; kingdom Viridiplantae; phylum Streptophyta; class Magnoliopsida; order Zingiberales; family Costaceae; genus Costus; species Costus lasius. The sequence goes on along the minus strand of CM050452.1, from coordinate 89,730,659 downwards.
CCCATTGTCAATACCTCCTCTAGTGACACCGCCCTCTACTACTATTAGCAATGCCTCTATTGTTGGCAATGTGCCCTTTACTACTAGCAATATCTTATGCTATCTTCTACTCTTGCCGGCGATACTTTACACCACCCTCTACACCTACTAATGACGTCTTATGCCACCTTCTACTCCTAGCGACATGATGTCACCTACTAGTTACTATTGCTTGCAATGCTTGTTGCTGACTTATCTAATTGGATCAATTCTGGACAACCCTGCCTTTTTTTTTAATTTGTTGTTGTCTTTTGTTACAATTTTATTTTTATGCAAGTTGGAATAATTTCATATGTGCTCTAGCTTAGGGGAGTGTTAGAATTAGTAATATTAAGAATAATATTATATATATAGTAAGTAATAACTAAAATATTAATTTCTTATATTCAATACCTCTATATATAAGGGTTCCTATCTCTTCTCTTCTCTTCTGTTTTTTTTTTTTCTCTTTACTACAACATTTCTTATGTTATAGGAATGGTTAGATAGCTCATGCAAACTTCTAAACAAAATTCTATATAATATTAAAGAAGCTAGAGCTAAATGCTTATTGTACAAGAACTATAGGTATCTAAAGGTTAAATCCTTCGCCAATCAAAAGTTTTTATCTTGTTTTTGAAATTATATTGGAGAACCTTACTACTTGGAAAAGCAAAAAATGGGAAAATATAATTGCTTGTACAAGTGCTAAAGTAGAATATTGAGCTATGCCACACACAACATATGAGAATATTTGGATTCGCAATAGTTTGGATAATCTTGGATACTCCTAAAGGAACCAGTTACGTTACCTTGTGATAATCAAGATGTGATTTTTATTACTAGTCATCCACGAAAGAACTTAACCCGTTGAAGTTGTTTTCATTTTATTAGAGATGTTATAATGTTGAAAAAGTATAGCACTCTTCAACTTATTGATATCTTCACTAAACCTCCTACCTCTATATTGTAACAAGCATGATTGACATATATACTCAACTTGAGGGGCAGTTTTAGGTCCGCATCTCATTCTACCCTATATATGTAACATTTTTTCATGAATAATATGGAACCATTACCGTTAGACTAATCTAATGTTTGGTTGACTATTGGCGGTAGCACAAGTGCGAGTCAATCATACAACCAAGTCTTTGTCCATGTCATCAAGCACGGATTAGTGTATGAAGGTTACCATCATGGTTCAAAAATTCGGTCCGGCAGCTCACCGGACCGAGCTGCCGGACTGGTACCGTGCCGCCTGTACTGGATGGTAGCACTGTCGCTGGAAGCCTCAATCAAAGCTTGAGGTTTCCAGCCGCGTCCGCCTCTGCCCGCTGTCGCCATTGCTCTCTTGCTCCGAAGTTGGTTCCGGAACCGGCTGCCCGCCGGACCGGTACCATACCGGACGAAACTTCAAACCATGGTTACCATTACTTGATCCTATCACAAAAACTTGTACTGATTCAATGAATTACCAATACTTGCCCAGGACCAAAATTTACTAATCTACTTTTTTCTCTTTCATGAATTTAATAGTTGCTGTCCTTGCTGCAAATATTGCTCCATATGTTGGATCATATTGCTAAAACGAAACTGTATTAGATTACCTGATAAATTGGTCATTACTTCTGCAAATATGTATTAGTGATCCTACCGTGTGCATTCTCTAAGGTGATAAAATTTATTTTCTGGATTATTCATTTTTGTACCACCTAATGCCCGCTCATCAAATGAGTTTGTGCTGTCAAGATAATTTATTCAGAGTTGTGCCACTTCTGCTGGATGCTCCAGAACTTCAGATTGTCAAACCAAATATTTTTCTATGATCTATATTATATTTTTTACTCTTTTTTCTCAATTTTTTCAACTGGTTGTTTTCTTCAAAACTCTATGTATCCATTATGTCTATTTATCAACTGAAATGCAGTGGGAAATTCTTTAATATCTTCAGGGATGGCTAATCTGCAAGTTGAGGTTACGAATCTTTCTTCAAAAGCTGGAAAAAGTACTAATTTGCTGGCATGAACTAGTTCATACATTTTAAAATTCTAGTGCATATAAGACTTAGAGAATAGTTTAATTGCTTATAGCAGCCTACCAAAACTCTTACTACGGGTACTACCCATTGCTCTAAACTTAATATTGAATCAAAAAGGAAATTTCCCACTCATGATGGTTTTTGCAAACAAATAGTAGCAATCAGCAGCAGTTTTGTCCAATCAAAATATTGGTATGTGGCAACTACTAATAAACATTGTATTGTTCTTATTAAATGAGCAGTTTGAACTTTGAAGCAAGGTTTCATAACCCGGTCCGGTGGCTCGTTCCGGTGGCTAGCCAAACCGGTACATACCGCCGGTACCGTACAGGTATCGGATGAATACCGGACGATGCAGGCGGAGGAAGTGGCGAGTTTGGCGGAGGAAGCGGCGAGTTTGGCAGACGAAGCAGACGGCGGAACCTTTATGAGATGACATAACTTAATTAAATAAGAAATTTCTGATGTATTGGATGGCCTAGGGATACTGATTATTTCCTTTTGATGAGCCTTATTGTTCTCTCTTCGTGGAAGCATACAACCATTCTTTATGCAGAAGATAAAATTCTACCCATCAATTGAATAGAGCTTGCAATATTCTTCTCTGCTAGCCTGAGTCTTTATACACATTATGAAGGTAATGCTAGCACAGTATTACAAAATTTTTGTTAACATCCTAAACATGCCCTTCTGTAGATACACCATTTAGCTGTAAATGCTCTTCTCAAGAGTACACTAGTTGAAGAAATGGATGGAGGATCCCTTGGTTATGACTATGACTCAGCTTCCTGTACCACATGCTAATGGAACTGATTATGATGAAGCGAGTGCATGCGCCCCTACATTTCATGTACTAAAGCAACTAATTCTAAGATGTATATCGCAGTGACTTATGGTAATGTGATTGCAGCATTTGTACCGGTGGCTTTGCACGCAAGTACTTGAAAAGTTTTTGCACTCTTATTTTGATTATTTCTTAAGCTAACATGTAAAATGTAATTTCGCAGTCCACTGTCGAAACTTCATGACCCTGCCCTTCATCGCGCTCTGGATATGGCAAGTTACTCATTATGTTAGTTAAAACATTTGAGCTTAGATTATGCAATATACAATATGAAACATAATTTCAAAATCTTGGCATCTGATCTGGATTCTTCTAATTCCTTTGCCAAATTCTTAGCTGGATTTTAAACGATACAGGTTCAAAATATCTTACTATACTTGATTATGCTTTGCTATTATCTATATTTTCTTTCATCTGAAGCCTTTTTTCCCTTCATATGTGACAGGTAATGAAAAAGGTATTTGGATTACTGCTAGCTGAGTTACGCAAACTAGGAGCCACTATCATCTTCGCTAACTTCTCTAAGATCATAATTGACACTGGAAAGATTGAGCTATCTGCTCCCGCACCATATTGTGATTGTTTGCTGAAAACTTTACAAACAAGGTTTGTTGTTCGCAATTTGTCAAGTCATTTAAACATTTTTCATTCTATGTTAATATATGACAGAATGTGTCGGATAGGGACCTTTTTGAATGGATTGAACTTGAGCCTCTACATTTTTGGCATTCATTGGTTTTCATGGATCAGATCTATTTGTTCTTCTTGCACACTTTTGTAGATATTTCTATAAATATAATCAATAATAATCTCAGCATGACTTGGTCACTCTTTCTTACCATTGTTCAAAGAGCTTCTGATTAATTGTAGCGTAGATATTAATTAGATTAAGAATTGTAGTATTCTCGAATTTTGATTGCTAACTGATACTATAAATTGTAGTTCAATTATGGAGGAATTCAAGCTAAATGCGCAATAGGTTGCCCAGTAACGTCTACACAGGACGATTCTCAAGTGGACATTGTATGAAGCTGGAATATAGCAGAATACTTACCGAAAGTCACCCAGGTTCGTCTCAGTGTTCAGACTATTTACAGTTTCACCTCGGAGGATCTTTAAGGCTTTACGTAGGAATAGATTAAGAGCCATTGGAACAAAGTGCATTATGAGGTTAAGTTGGAAGAGAAGAAGCTTGTATAGATTTAGCAATTGATTTTCACAATTTTGAAATCCTATTCCTAGGTCAGTCTTTGTAGGCCTGTATCTCAGGTGCAAAACTTTTGTTTGTGTGCGTTGGAATTGCTCAATGTTTTAGATTGTCTTATTTGTGTGCTTCAGCTCTATTATTTATGTGAAATCTTACAGTTTAAAAGGTAAAGATCATAGAGATTAAATCCTGACTAGGAAAACCTTATACCTTTTGCCAGTGTTTCTAATGCACAGAGTCGTCAGATTTCATGAGAAATCAAATATATAGATTGCTTCAATGTGGTATTAAGTTTGTGCTATTGATGTGGATAACTCTTTCATTTGAGGTTGCTGCTAATTGACTTTAGCTAAGTTACTATGTTGTGCTCAGTTTATGAGGAAGGTTAAACAATCTGTTTGTCCTCGCACGTATCATCCAACTGGAATGGATAAATTCCAGGCCTAGCTCTCAAAAGTATTGCTACTCTTCCATGTTGATCAAGGTTCATGGAAACTAAAACTTAAATAGTGCAATGATCAATTTTGCCTCTTGATCTAGGTTTTGTTCCACTTATCTGATAGCATAAAATGTTCCATTTAAACATTATCAATGTTACATGATGCATTCTCGATGCTCTGAAAAGATAAAAAAAACTAATAGTGGGGAAGTATGTTTTCCTTTGCTACTTTGAGCAATTCATTTTTGGTGGTTCTCACCAAATATTATGACAATAAATCATCATGGTGTGAATGAAAGCAGATCGCCGAATGCAATTTATTTAGTTTAATAATTATGATCAGAAGCATAATATTTTTCATATTTAATACTAAAAGTAGCTATTGATTTATTATTATTATTATTATAGTTTCCTTATGATTTAAATTTTTTTCTATTTTAATATTTAATTAAATTTATTAATTTAAGGGTTAATTGATGCAATGATTCCTAGATTATCATTGGCACATGATTGTTATTTCAGTTTGTTGGATTAAATTGTTTATATATATATGTATGTACGTGTATAGTATGCCTAGGCTACTATGAAAGAATTGATTATGTACATTAGGGGAGGAAGCAAAGTTTTCTTCATGATTTTTTTCTAAATTTTATCCGGTCTTTTTGAATGAATAAGTTGTTGTATTTGATCCCTAGATGCCATGTGCGGGTAATTGATCCTAGAATTTAAGTTGAAAAAGATTTGGAAAGAGATTAGAGATGAGAAACCTACATGTATTGATCCGAGACTATAGAATTTCCAACTGGGTAGTGATAATCGAACAATGACAAGTTTGATCGGATTTGAGGATGTGATATATTTATTATGTTTCCAACAAAATACTTGAGAGTTGAGTCACTTAGTGAATCTGCAAGTTGTATCTCTTACATAGGATGACCTTGAAGCAAAATTCAAATAGTGAATACCAAGAATTTTTTGGAAAGTGAATAAGTAGTAAAGGCTGAATTCTATCATAGAATCGCCTTATCAATAACTAAGGATAGCTAATTAGAATATCTTAGTACATGACATCTTTTCTCAAGTTAGTTAATATCCCTAACATTAAAACTTGTAAAATATTTGAACACTTGTATTTCTAGCGCCGTTAAATTCATATAACTTGAAAATTTATGGATACTATTGTATCGGAATTCTAATATGATGACTTTAAGTTCAGTGCAATTTATGTTTCATGAAGAGTATGAATGCTCATCTATGGTGTGCATAAAATCCATTTTATTGTTAGAAGTGCATGTATATGTGCATGAAAATGTTATACAGGCATGAACTCAAGTTGGAGATTTGATGAGAGAAGTTGTTTCGTCTGTGACAGCTTTTGGGGCGTAACAGAAGTGGAGATGCACGAATGTTCAGAACAAGTATAATTGTTGTAAAATGATTGTTACATAATGCAGTTATAATGACAGGTCTTGGAACATAGAGATGTTTATTATATTATTAATTTGCTATATCAATTAAGGAGCAGTATAGCTGGAGTTCAATGTCTAACCTAGACACATGGATATGGTTTCATTTTCTTATTTTCTGTCTTTTCAATTATGCAATTTTGTTATTGTTGTATGCAACTGTATGCATTTTGTTCTTACCATAATTTGTTATTTCTCAGCAATTAATTGGAAATCTAGATTGTGATCTGCGATATGCACGTGGAAGGAAAAATGAATCTTGAATTAATTGCAAATTATGAAGATGTGAAGAATGCTATAACGAAAAAGGTTATTTCTATATTGTACTTTGTTTTTTCACTTAATCACTTTTCTACTAGGCATTCTTATTTCTGTCATATTTGTCATATTTTATTAAACAGTTATTTTACTCTCTTAACTTTTCATATGTTGGCTTGAAAGAAATAGTCTAGAGTTTAAATGATTTATGATTAGCCTTCATAAAGTAAATATTTGCTTTGGCATGCCTAGTATTACCTATTATATATTCATTTGCATGCTTTAACTTTCACAACAATGACTTACTGACTCTTGGGCCTTGTATTCTGCTGTTAAGAATATTGTGTTAGTGTCTTCTATTTTGCTTACTTAATCATTTGTATTTTAGTTGTGATTCTGCAGTCTATAGCACTAATCCGCCATTGTGAACGTCAACACTGGAGCTCACTATCTACCTTTTCAATGTTTATATCTTGCAGCTTGTTTATAAATTGTGTATAACACGTTTTATATCTTAAATAAACTTAACTAAATAAAAAAGGCAAATTTTGCTACCTTTAGGTTTGTTTCATTTCCCCATTGATCTATGCAGTTCCAGTCCAAGCCTTTCAATGTCAATTACTATTGGTATGAACCAAATGTACATGCACTGTATTATATTGGCATCAGTCATATAAATATATAGTAGTAGCAGTTGTTTCATGGGTAGGTATGTTTTTCGGTTTTGGTTTGTACGAATTGATTTTAAAAACCTTGGTTCAACCTCATGAGTTTGCCTCATAAATTGGCTAAGTTAACTATGTCTCAGGTCCTGCATGTGATAAATTTTCTTAAAATTGGCTAAGTATCTATCTGATAGATGATTCTCGACCAATTCAAAATAGCAAAGATGATATAAAAAGGTGAAACTAGACCAATATGATAGCAATGTGAGCTACTGTATACAACTTTGAAAGAACACTTTTAGAGGACCTCTTGATAGTACTATTATAGACAAATCAAGCAAATGATAGGAGTGTTAGAGTTGTTATAATTTTATGTTTTCTTTTCCTTAACGGGTATGGGCGCGGGTCTCTTGTATCCATTCTGACCCTACCCATTATCCTTTTATTTTAGTATCTGTAACCCTAATGCATTAGTTAATTTTTTGGGTTTTCCTACTCTCAACTTGGTATCAGAGCTAAAGGAAAAAAAAAGTTGCCTTCGTCGCCCTTGTTCATTGCCGCCACTTCTTCCTCTTGTGTGCTACTATTCTCAATTTTTTTTGGGTGCGGTGAGCGTGTTCCTCGTTCGATCCGGATTGTTGGCGCCGTGAAGCGTTAGCCTTGGGCATGGCTACGTGAAGCGCCCTCTTGCCCTTCTTCTTTCGTCGCTGCTCTAGCTCGCTGATTTCCCTATCGCTCGTCGCCAGCGGACGGGATCTCTCAGGAAGGAAGCTTCTCGCGTTTCTTCCGCCCTTCGTTTTCTGTCGTCGCCTGTCTCTGGTCTGGATATGGAGTTCGTGTTCTTCTTCTTCTCCACACATCTTGCTGACGACGTGTAAGTTTCCCGTGCTGGCGGCGTAGATTCCTCTCCAACTGCTGCATCTCTCCGACTGCGACATCAGCTTCCTCCGTTTCCCATTCCCTGCGACACATCTGCCGAAATTTGATGTCGCCTCCTGCACAGGTACTTTTGTTCATTGTGGTTGTATTTACATATGATTATACTATCCGACGTCTGCTCTTGGTTGCTGCCTGCTTCTATACCTGTTTTTTATCCTGCTGAACACGTTTTATTTGTTAATACATAAAAAGGAAGGGGGGGGGGAACTCAGTATATCTCTATGGATCCTTTCTCATCATCTGCTGACATTAAGCCCAGTAATACCTTTGGTAGCAATATTGTTAAGTTTGATGGTACAAATTTTCTGTTGTGGTCTCAGTCAGTTCGTCTTTTTCTAGGGTCTCATGGCAAGGAACATCATTGATAGCGCCCACAGATATAGTAGGCGTTTCCCGCAAGTGCACGGGACTATCGAAGTAATAAAATATCGATCCCACAGGGACTAATGGGCAAATACCGACGGATCTTGAAGTTGCTAGCTAGACGATGTCGAAATTGGTGAAGTTAAGATAATGAAACAATCAAAAGTGCAAGAAGGTAAACAGAGGAAATCACACGAGAGGATTCTAATGAGGAGATGTATCAGGATATGGGTTCACCACATTGACTTCTTACAGTCGAATAGCCAATTCTATTACCTAAGTCCTGTCAAGTTCAAGGGGGTTCAGCTTCCTTGTCACGTAGGTAGCTCCCCTCCGAGAATCTCGTCCGCTTCCACGAACTAGATTACCGGTCCAAACCATAGGGTTCTAACGCGCGATCGGACTAGAGTCCTTCCGCAGCGTCTAAGCTTCTTATAACCCTCTCAAATACGTACAGACCCGCAAGTGAGGTTTTACCCTCCTAGAGATGCTGAACCGTACTTGAAGTGATTAAAAGCTCAAACACTCCCCCTTTCGGGTAGTGTAGGCATGGCGTGCCAACGATAAGGATAAACCCTCAACCTAATGGGTCGGATGCGCGGTCGGACTAGAATCTCTCCGGCGCATCCAAGCTCCCTATAATCACGCGAGCGAGTACGAATCTGCGAGCAAGTTTTTCTCCCCGGGATCTGATTTACAAACCTCACATTGGGATTTCCCTAAGTGAGTACAGTCCAACGGGCAAGTTTTCTCCTCTAGATTCGATTAATGAACCTCACCCTCGCGATTCAAGGCTCAAGCTTACCTTTTTGGGTAACGCAGATGCACACTCAAAAGGTCAAGCAAGGACTTTGGCTAATAAAATTAACTATCACGACTTGTAAATCGTCAAGGGCTACCCCACATCCTGATTTAGTGTTTAGCTTAACATATTTACAGTAACAGCATAAACATCATTCTCAGCCATGGACATCATGTGTGATAACAGGTTTTGTGCAAGAGTTACAAAGGTAAAATAGATCATGCAATATTCTATCAAGGTCATACAATAGATGCAGCAACTCTAATATGAATGCTAGGTATACTCTAATATGAATGCTAGGTATTACAGGTATATTTCTAAGAGGCTTACGGAACATGAGGTCTTCAAAGGGGTGAAAGTGCGCAGCTTCTTTCTCCTCTCCGCAAGAGCAACTTCTCCTCTGCCGAGCGATTCCTCTGCCGAACTCTTATTGATTTTTCCTTGTATGCGAGAGCTCTCCTTTTCTCCCTTGCGTGAAGGGTTTTTATCTCCCTTCTCTGATGGACTTTTTCTCTTCCTAATGCCCTGCAAAAAGGCCTCTGCGATTGCCGTCTCTGCTCAGCCGAAAGAAGCTTTCCGCCAGCTTCCATGCCCTGCAACGCTGCCAGCCGATGTTTTGCATGAAATCATCATTTTGTGACCAAATCCGCTGCCAAAAGCTGCTCCTTGCCTTCTTTGTCAATGGGGGAGAAAGGTCCTTAATGCCCCTGAGCCTCCCCTTAGGTTAGATCAAAGAAATACGGAAGAAAACAGTGATTTCGTAACAGGCGGGTCCGCGATCACGGGCGAGAATTTGGTCGTGACCCGGTCGTGATTTATCAGTTTCAGCTTCAGGTATAACGACGATCACGGGCTGACGGGCATGATTCTGGTCGGGAGCCGGTCATGATTTCCGACAAAGCCTCCGATGAATCCAAAAGCTCTTGGTTGGGATCATCTTGAATTTAGATAAGCTCTTCTTGCCACAGAAGTGTTGGAATCTACTCTTTTGTGGTCGAATTGACCTAAAAACGTGAAAATACCGAAACAGATATAGATTCCATAGATGTATCCAATTAAAGGTAATTATGAGGTTTAAAGTCATAAAATGAGGATGATTTTACTAGTAAAATGACATGTAAAACTCTATATAAATCTATGTCAACAGAATACCTACGACTTAAACCTTTGCTTGTCCTCAAGCAAAAAGAAAGAAATGAAATCCATGAGGGTTGTTTAACTGAAGTTATATTCTGAAATGTTAAGATAGAATCTAATCACATGATGCACGAATCACTGTAGACTTTAAGGATATCAAGATAAAAAGCAAAGTGTCCAGGTTATACTAATGATCAACAGTTGTACTAAAATTCGGGCAATGATAGTTCCTTACCACGTGAAACATTAATCCACAGTAGCACCCAAAAGATAGCACATGCATTATGAAAGTGGAGCATATTATCGTTCAACAGTGAAAAAGGGTTAAAGTTTTGGCAAGTTTGGTACTTCAGCACATCAGCAGCTTCACATAAAGCAATAACAGTTCAACAGTACCAATAGCACATGCAACATCATAAAGTCAAAGAACTATAACAGCGTCATCATAAAGTTCATAAAAGCCACGACGACCCATCAAAATGTGTAAGTACCCTCATCCAAAACAAAAGATGCATGGTCCCAGATGCATATAGTATAAGCATATATCAAAAGGGGTGAGGGAAGACTTACTAGAGTGCAGCCCTACTCACTGCACTCTGCCGGGTCGTCATCGTCATCGTCGTCAGCTGGCTCGGAGGAATATGAGACATGGATGGTGTTGTCGGCATCCTCATCTTCGTCCCGCGGTGGTGGTGGAGCCATGTTGCTGTGGAGGAAAACTTCAATGCAGTTCACCGTGTCCATCAGGGCTGCTAGCTGCTTCCCTTGGTGGATCTGGTCTTGGCGAAGCAAGTGGAGCAAATCGTTAGTAGAAGGCCTGGCAGCAGTCCTGGGCTGTCCGTGAATGGAAGAGCTGGGATCCATGTCAAGAGGTGTGGTCTGCTCTTCTGGTGCTTCCGGTTCTGGGTGCAAGCGCCAGTTGGCGATGTCCCTGATATCAGTTCGGGCAGAATTTGGAAGTGCCATAGTGACAGTGGTGTCCGTGAAGGTCAGATGATATATATCGCCCCTCCTAACAATCATCTTCGTTGAAAGTAGATGTTCAATGTCTAGTCGTCTGCTTCCTATCGCCTCCGGCTGTCCATAAGGGTTGTGGCCTAGAGATAAAGTGATAGTAGTGATCATGCCACCAATACAGATAACCCCCTTTGACGCATGAGCGACGCGAAGGAACTGCCGAGCTAGGTGGTAACCGGCGTTGATCTAGAAACCATGAAGAAGACCCCACAAGCACAACAACTCACGCTGGCGAACTATTCCATCTCCCTCTCTCGCAAAGATGGAGTGGGCAAGCAAACGGTGTGCATAACGGATACAGAGGTTCGAAAGGGTGGAAGCTCGGGCGTTCCTTGGTGAATAAGCTACCATGGATGAGATGCAACGCCAGAAGATGTCCTCGTTGAAGTTAGGAGGACCGAGCCTGGATGCGTAAGCTGGAAATCCAAATATGTCATTCAAATCTGCGACAGTGAGGCGATACTCGTTGTTGCAAAGCCTGAAGGTAATCAGGCCTGGATCAGTTTCAAGCGCCGAGACTTTCACTTCAATTGAACTGAGAAACTCGAGAGTAAAGGGGATGTAGGTGGGCTGTGCATATTGAAAGAATCTCCCCCAGCCAAACTGTCTAAACATCCATAGTAGATCATCGAAAATTCCTAACGCTGCCAACGAGGGAGGGTCGATGTATCTCGTGTTGATTATGCGGCGGTTGGACAGAACTTGGTACCTGACAGCTTGATGACTATCCCTCATTTGGACCTCCGGTGGCGCTGTTTGTTGTTGCTGAGGTTCAGGTCGAGGGCTTGAGGTGCCCGCCGGTCGCTTCCCAGTATTTTTCCTTCGTGGCGGCATGGTCGTTCAAGTAGATGGTTGCGGAACAGAGGTTGAGTGAAAAGAACAGAGTACTCGACGAGAAAAGGCTGAGAACCTGGAATGAGAGCTCGCCGGAGGTGGTCGGAGACGTCCTCGGAGTGTCGATGGTCGGCGGCGGAGCAGACGGCAGGCAGGCGAGTGGGGTCGAGCAGTCGGGTCGCCGTGAAATGTACGGAAGTGGAGAAAAATCGGGAACCCTAAGTGGAAAACTCGGGCGAGCTGCTTAAGTGAATGTTTTAACGGGTTGCTTAATGGGTCGGGCTGGCCAGGCGGATCCGTTAAGCTGCTGAGGTTTAATGATCACGCCCGAGATTTCCATTAGGCCCCTGTCGTGATTCTCCCATAGTCTTTTAACGCAAATCTTCACGGTGGTGCCTTCAATCACGGGGCAGCCGTGATGTTTTCGTCAAATATGTAAGCGTCCTGTCTCCTGAAAATCTTGCCCATGATCTTTGTCGTGACCCACCCGTGATTGTCTTCTGTATGATCATGCGCGAATTTCACGGCTGTGCCTCTGGTTACAGGTCTGCCGTGAACCTTTCGACGGATAATTTTCGTTTTGCCTTTTTGGAAAAATTTCAGTCACGACTTTCAGCGTTCCCTGGTCATGATCTTCTCGTAAAATTCTTTATTACTGATTACGACCGTGGCTTCAGTGTCTTTATTGCTGTAATGCTCTCGGCGAATTTTCTGATGTTGGAGCTGAATGCGAATCACGATCGAGATTTCTGTCGGAACTCGCCCGTGATTTTGGAAAAATCACATAAAAACGCCTTTCTTTACTGCATCAGTTTGCGATACTCCTGTGTCATTTTTAACTAAGTAAAGACATCACCGTTCATAGCAAAAATAGGCAGGAACATAACAACTAATGCAAGTAGAGAAAGGACACAACGAAGCCCAAATGTTATTTTCAACTTTCAGTAGAATCAATCGGTAATGCTGAAGATAAATAAGATCAATTCATGGATGTACATTATGCTCTCAAATTCAAAGATCATTAGAAATCAATTAGTGAAGATGCAATGCATTTGGTTTCCCAACAAATCAGCTGAAACTTTGTTAAATGTTGGTAGAATTGGCATTCGGAATTGGTAGAGCAACGTCGTAGCTCATGCGCGTTCCCTGCAAGAGTATCATCATTGTTAAACATCAAAACCATGTGTTGGAACGAAATGACTACGACTAAGAAATGAAATCCAAACTCATAGTAGAGAGTGTGTCCTAGCATACGATCACTAAGGTTTTAACACTAATCATCAAAAGAGCTTCTAAGAATATGCAAACTAACTGAAGCTTTAACAAAACATGAAAACGAAAAAGGAAGATGTTAAAAATAAATTTAACTAAAGTAAGATGCTTGGGTTGCCTCCCAAGAAGCACTGATTTAATGGTCCGTCAGCTTGACCATAGTCTGTGTTATCCTGGTGAAGGAAGGTCCGCGAGGAGCAATGCAGTCCCCTCTGGTATCGGTTCATGGGAGAAGTAATGCTTAAGTCTTTGTCCGTTGACCTTGAATGTACCAGACGATTATTGGTAAATGTCTACAGCACCATGAGGGTAGACTTTTTGTACTACATATGGTCCAGTCCATTTAGTTCAAAGTTTACCAGGAAAAAGCTTGATCCTGGAGGAAAAAGCTTGATCCTGGAGTTAAACAATAGTACCATTTCACCTTCGCGAAATTCCCGCCTTATAATTCTTTGATCGTGTCATCTTTTGGTACGTTCTTTGTAAATCATGGTGTTTTCATAGGCTTCCTGTCTAAATTCATTGAGCTCATTATTGCTCTTGAATTATTAAAGTCTTCATTAATTAGAAAAACTCAGGTTGTTACCTTAAATTAGTACCGGCATTCCTTTCAAGCTTTTCTTGCATACTCACATAGAATGCTTATTGATGACATGAAATGCAACGATCTTTTCCCATAAGACAAGTGCAGTTTTCTTTTGTTTGCAGAAGAAAATTGTTAACCGGCCACTTGCTGGAACAGTTAGAAGAGGGAAAACAGAAGAGGAGGATAAATGGCTTGAGCAACAGCTATTAAATGACGAAAAGCAACGTGCTGAGCACATTATGCTTGTAGATTTAGGAAGAAATGATGTTGGAAGGGTTTGTCTTTACTTGTTTATACATGGCCCACGCGCTTTTCTAGTTTATTATATACAATGGTGCTTCTCTTGTTTCTCAAAGTGCAACTGTATTTCTCCATATAAACTATCTGCAAAATTTTTCTGTGTATTTCAGTTTGCAATCTTCTTTTTACATTTTGTTCCTGTCAAATTGTTGTAAAATTTTGTTAGCCATTAACGTTTCTTATTTGATTGGATAGAAATGTTGGCATTGACTCAAATCTTTCAACCTTTTAAATTCATACCTATGGTTTTACCAGTAAATTTGGTCACTTGGTAGCTTTGTCATATCTACGTACCATGTAATATATGCACCTGATATTAACAGGCTTTTAGGGGGTAGGGCTGGGGATTCATAGGAGTGTTTTTTTAAAAAAAAAGAATAAGGAAGTAAATAATTGGGAATTAAAGAAATTGGTAAAGTAGTAGACCCTTTCATGTCTACTTTCCAATAGTTCCAACATTGACTACACTTTGATAAGTCTAAAGTTGCCATAATGGTATTCCTGTTGCAACATACGTTGACATTATACTTTCACAATGTGAAGTTTTCCTATGCCCCTGAATCCCTGATTTCATTTCTTGTATAAGTGTCAAAACCTGGATGAGTACAGGTGGAAAGACTTATGAATGTTGAGAGATATTCACACGTGATGCACATTAGCTCTACGGTAAGGCACTTTTATGTTGCTTTTGTAATGAGATTTGTGACGTGTAATACTAAACCTGTCTATGGTTTATAAATTCGGTGAATTAAATGACAGATTTTTATCCAAATTGACATCACTTCACCTTTTCACATGATGTGTGATCGTGAATTGCATGTATCTTTTGAATTTCTTCATTTTATATCGATGCTGCACTCTTTGTTCTGCTGCATTTACAGAAAAAAGGTTTTATGACTTTTCTCTTCTATCCGGAAAATGCTATACTGTGTGAATGCCTCTGACCGCTTTACATGTTTTCTTTAATTATCATGTGCCCCTTGTAATTCTAATAGTTACTAATTCCTAAAGATAATATCATGTTAGTCATTTGTAGCTGTTGAACAGTTGGAGTAGGCATTAATCGTGGATGAAGCTTCTGAGACCAAGTGCTTGGTTTTCCTTTATGGCTCCAGTCACGTTCTAGGTTTACTTGTTGAGATGTCAAGTCTCATCATTGGACTTTGTTCTAAAATACTGGAAAACATAACCTCAAACGAACTTCAATAGAAAAGAAATAAAAATAATAATAAATTTCACTGGTTGTTTGGGTTTGTTTTCCAAATATTCGGGCTGGATTTGAGGAAGAGTTTTGCGTGGTTAGGTTTGTATTAGCACAGTGAATTATTAGTTGTCAATCTTCAAAGCCTTGCTACATCCTTTCTTCAGCCTTGCCAGCAGTTTTCACTTTGATTTGGAATTTGCTTTTGTGTTTATCCTCTGCTGGCCAAAATATATGGGAGGTGTCAGATAGAGGGGGTATGGTTGAGCTGTTATCTTGCTTGCACATGATATTTTTTTTTAACAAATAATGATTCCATCTGATATCACGTAAGTATTTCTTATCAACTAATAGATTCCTGCAGTTCAATTTTGTTATTTTTTCCGCTGCGTATTGAAATGATCCTACTATAATATATTTGAATCTATGGTGCTTGTGCTTTCTTTTTTCTGTTTCTTCTGTGTTATAAACAACATTCTTACATTTTTGAATTTATTTCTAAATCTTTATTTAAAGTTAGCTGTTGCCTTAAGACCATAACTTCACTAACCCTAGGTAACCAATGTCTTTTGGTGTCTGGTTCGAAGAAGCAGGATAACAATATGCATTTTTTCAGGTTACTGGAGAGTTGTTTGATCATCTCTCTTGCTGGGATGCTCTCCGTGCTGCATTGCCTGTAATTAGCGGAGCTCCAAAGGTTAAGTTCAATCACTACTTGTTTTTACCTTGTTTCCTTCATTTTAATTTTTCTTTATATATATAAATATATCAGTCTTCTTTATCTGATCCATTTAGTTACTTTTTGCCAGACGAGTTAATGTGTATACCACGTCAAATCTTTCTACACCTTTATCTTTTTCCCTTGTTTTCATGCACCTGCAAGTATGGACTGAAAATTGGCCTGTAGAGCTGGCCAATCTTTTGAACTTTGATGTTGTAACTTAATCAGCCTTCAATAAAGTCTTCTAGGAAAAAAGTAACCTACATACATTGGTCTTCTCATTCTGTGGACTAGAAAATCCCATGTAATTGATGCCTATACAACTTTAAGATACAAATACCTGCTGTTTCTGCTATTGTAAGTTCTCACTCAATAGCAATCGAATTCAAATTATATCGTTATCTATCAACGTTTTCTAGTAGCACTCTTCGTTGACAAGTGCATTCCCACTTTTGTCTGAAACATGTGTTTTATTTTGAATTAGGTTAAGGCGATGGAGTTAATTGATCAACTGGAAGCCACAAGGAGAGGACCTTACAGTGGTGGTTTTGGAGGAGTGTCATTTTCTGGTGACATGGACATCGTGATTGCTCTCCGGACCATTGTGTTTCCGACAGCAAGCCGCTACAACACCATGTACTCCTACAAGGAGAAAAACAGGCGCCAAGAATAGATTGCTCACCTTCAAGCTGGTGCCGGCATTGTGGCGGACAGCAACCCTGATGACGAGCAGAGGGAATGCGAGAACAAAGCTGCCGCTCTTGCTCGTGCTATCGATCTTGCTGAGTCAACATTTGTGGACAGGTCCTAGTTCTAGTGCCCGTGGTTCGTTTATTTCAACTTTTGGTTGTGTTTCTAGCATTGTAAGTTGATGATATTTATGATTAAGTCTCTTCGATTATCCAAGTATTGTTACGAGCAACCAGCCAAAAGGATGGTTATGAAAGGCAGCCGAAGAAGCTTCCTACACAAACAAGTGAAGCCGATTGGCAGCATCAAACTTCAATGTTATTGAACGCTGAAACGGTGTGTAATATGTTTTGCTATTGATCATTGTTCAGACATAGATGAGTGTATAAACCTCTTTATATTTTATCTGCATCTTTATTTTTCTAAAGAAACTTCATAGTAAGACCCATGTTATCTATATTTCTATATATTTCTAATGCAAAACATATTTAATTTAAACAACACTTGGCATCATTTTAAAAAAATACCTCAATTATCAGAATAATTTACATAATTTTAAAATTTCTTTGAACTGTTTTAAAAACGTTGTTCATCATTTAAAAATACTTTTATGATAAAAAAATATACTCAAGAGAACAAACCCTAAATGAAAATAGAGATGCAGGCGAGGCACAATTATAGCAATCGAGACGAAGACACCACCTATGGTAGTGTAATTTAATTCAAATTTAACATCTAGAATTATTGTATAATAGGAAGCACTAAAGTTAGTGCTCAATAAGAATTGTAATTCGAATTGAGGGATGATAAATGAGTTATCTCTATATTACTTATGACTTATATAACTCAAATCCAAAAAGAATTATTTAATAATCATGTAAAGAATATAAATCCAATCTATTTATAAATGTAATAAATATGAATATAAAGTTACAAACTATATTACATAGTAAACTATATGCATTTAATTGTATATTTGAAACTATAAATTGTGTGTGTGTGTATATATATATATATATGTGTGTGTGTGTGAGAGAGAGAGAGAGAGATAATAAATTAGTTATATGGATTAACTTACGCATAATTATTTGTTAGGTTTTGATAATACTAATGTGCAAAAAGTTAGCCATGAGTACCAATCAACTAGGGCAAACTTGAGCCTTCATAGAATGTATATTTTATATATGCCCAATCATGTAGCTGCCAACTACATTAAGCTTATTCTTAAGACTTTTATCTACAATATAAAGAATAAAAATTCTTAAGCAAGAAGGTGGCTTCAAGAGTATCGAGTGACAAAAAAATAAATAGATTTTTTAATCCAATAATATAGTAGTCGTGCATGTAAAATAGTAGTAATATTCTCGTCATGCATAAAATATATGAGGGTGTTATTGTAAAAATAATAAAAATAGTCCCAACCCTAATCCTGACTCCGAAATTTTATACCCAACCCAAGTTATTATGATATGAGTAGGGGTAGGTATTGCCAAACCCAACCCTGGTATGGACTCCCAAACCTTATACCCAAAACCCCCCTTCCTAATAAGGATTGAGTCCCTATAGGAAAACTTGACCCGACAACAACAACAAACAGTAAGTGGGTGGCAATAGTGAGTAGCAAGCGATAGTGTGTAGCAAGCACCAGCCCACTCGTGAGCGACAACGATAGTGGTGAGCAGCTAAGGTTAATTTTGGAGAGTATTTTAGTCATATTCGATAAAAATGGAATGGTTTGGGCTTGGGTTCAAAGTAGGTATCTAAAATCCTATACCACACCCCGACTCGACTTTGTTATAATTGTGTTTTACACGAATCTAACTCGAGACTTGGTCAACTTGAGTTTTCCATGTCAAAAATAGGTCAGGTCAAATTGATATGAGTTTTTTCTATCATCCCTAACATACTATTGTATTTTATGTTATAATATTTGTAAAAAAAATTAGCATATATTTTATAGTGTTAATATTTATATATTAATAAAAGTAGATATTATCAGTTCTATATTTATCAAATATCTATCTACGACAAGTAAATATACTAATATTTTCAATACGTTTTTTAAGCTATTTAACACTGCAAGAATCGCCTCAATCTGACTTTTAGATCAAAAGTAATAACCATTTAAAGTTTCCTTATATTTTAAATATTTTCTATTTTAAATTGTATACTCTTAACTATATTGGACTATATGAGTACATTCTACTCTTTTTAAGCTTTCTAACGCTACAAGAATCGTCTAAATTCGAATTCTATATCAAAAGTTATAGTCGTTTGAAAATTTCTTTATCTTTAATTTTTTTATTTTATTATATTCTAAATATTTTCTGTTTTAAACCCTATACTTTTAACCATATTGGACTATATAAATGTAATCTACTCTTTTCAAGCTTTCTAACGCTGCAAGAATCGTATTAATCTGACTTCTAGAGCAAAAGTTATAGCCGTTTGAAATCTCTTTATCATTAATATTTTTATTTTAATAATAAATTAAATTTATTAATTTAATTCTTTGCCACATGGCGAGAGCAGCGACCACGAGGCGCCAGCGTGTCGTCCATGCGTCGTCAAAGTGGCGGCCCCGTGGCGAACCGTGGCGTCCGCGTGGAGCAAGGGTGGCGTCTGCATGGCGCAAGCGTGGCTAACCGTGGCAAACTGTGGCGAACCGCGTGGCGCACGCGTGGCTTCCGCGTGGCGCACGCGTGGAGCACACGTGGCTTCCGCGTGGAGCACGCGTGGCTTCCGCGTGGCGCACGCGTGGCGCACGCGTGGAGCACGCGTGGCGCACGCGTGGAGCACGCGTGGCGCACGCGTGGAGCACGCGTGGCGCACGCGTGGAGCACGCGTGGCGCACGCGTGGAGCACGCGTGGCGCACGCGTGGAGCACGCGTGGCGCACGCGTGGAGCACGCGTGGCGCACGCGTGGAGCACGCGTGGAGCACGCGTGGAGCACGCGTGGCGCACGCGTGGCGCACGCGTGGCGCACGCGTGGCGCACGCGTGGCGCACGCGTGGCGCACGCGTGGCGCACGCGTGGAGCACGCGTGGCGCACGCGTGGCGCACGCGTGGAGCACGCGTGGAGCACGCGTGGCGCACGCGTGGAGCACGCGTGGCGCACGCGTGGAGCACGCGTGGCTTCCGCGTGGCGCACGCGTGGCGCACGCGTGGCGCACGCGTGGCGCACGCGTGGCGCACGCGTGGCGCACGCGTGGCGCACGCGTGGCGCACGCGTGGCGCACGCGTGGCGCACGCGTGGCGCACGCGTGGCGCACGCGTGGTTTCCGCGTGGCTTCCGCGTGGCGCACGCGTGGCGCACGCGTGGCTTCCGCGTGGCTTCCGCGTGGCTTCCGCGTGGCGCACGCGTGCTTCCGCGTGGCGCACGCGTGGCTTCCGCGTGGCTTCCGCGTGGCTTCCGCGTGGCTTCCGCGTGGCTTCCGCGTGGCGCACGCGTGGCGCACGCGTGGTGTATGCGGCGGAGTCTGCGTGGCTTGCTCAGAAACCACGCGTGCGCCGACGTGGTGCTCACGTGGTTTTCAATGTTCGATTGAACCGCGGTCCGATTGATCCGGTCTGTTTATTGAACCGTTTTAAATCGGTCGGTCCGGTTGCATCGCTTTGAACCGGCCATTCGTGTATTCATCCGGTTCGTTTGGTTGAACCGAACGCCTCTGTTCTCCTTATCGACGCCTGGCCGCCCGCCGTTCCCGACCGCTGTGCTGTTTCTCCCCGCCGCCGCCCCGCCGTCCCCGACCGCTGCCCGGTGCCCCCGACCGCCGCGTCACAGCGCACCGCTCACCGCCAAAGTTGCGCAACGCACTGCCTCACCACTGCACGCTGCCGGCCTCTTAGCATCGCTCCGCCTTCGCACGCTAGGGTTTGCTTTCTTCTTTTACTTTTCCGTGCCTTGCCACCGAAGCACCTTACCTCGTCAACACGAATCCGCAGCCGTCATCACCGTCGGGGCGTCATCTCCTCGAGTCGCCTCCTCCATCAGTAGGTATATAGCTTTCTGACCTTGATATACGTCTTACGTATTTTTTCACACCAAAGCTCATTTTCTGGGCTAAAAGAAGAGGATTAGACATTGTGCAATGCGGTAGTGGTCCTCAGTGAAATTTCACAAAGTTAAACCAAAAAAAAGTTCCTCCAAGGATAACTAGATCCAATACGGTCAGAGACTTTCTAGTACTTGCCATGGTTTCCGGACAATATCGGATCTAAGATGTTGAACACGGATCCATACTCATCCACAATACCAATACCGTCCTATATTTATATTATATATGTGGTACTTTTAGTACCAATCTGGTATAGAATCAGACTAGTGTATACCAATATCGGTGGTAAGGATCAGTAACCCTGACAAGGTTTGTCTTTAAGGAAATGATTATATGTTTCACAATGATTCAAACAAAATTAAAACGAAAAAAATGTTTGAGTTGTTGCGAAAACTATTCAAACAAGAAGTGCTTATGGCATTTATATATGCTAAATACTACCATGTTTTTTTTTTGTCACAGGAGAATCTTTATACTGAATGCTTTATCGTGCTTCTGGTTTTCTTTTGTTTCTGAAAAATTCAATGGAAATAGCCTCTAATAGTGCATCATTATAAGTCTTTACAAGGTAATATGCTTACGTAGCTCATTTTACTAGTCTATGCAAATTTGCATGCGTACTTCACTAGCCAAATTATGAAAGACCAAGTCAAATTATTACATGGTCACATCATATGTTCCACTGATATGTTTGTTCTAGTAGAGAAGGAGAAAAAAATTGAGTGGTCCCAACATTTTTTGCTTTTTTTGTTTAGTCTTATCATTTTAAGATGGCTTACAAACGAATTATACTACTATCCTGTATAAGCTAGCTAGATGGAACACTTAACATCTATAGTACTTCTAGATCTGTATGTGAACTTTGTTTCTTGCTACTTAATACCTAACAAATCGATCATTATTTTGTCATTGTTTGTAGATTGTGTAAACTACTGCCCTACGTAACTCTTTTGCCATCATGTGCAAATCAACTATTGAAATGTTAACTACTTAAATGATTTTCAATACAAGTAGAAATCAACACCTAATTGGATAAAGAAATAAGTGGACACATTGACAAACATCAAATAAATGAGTAATGAACTATTTAAATGCAAAAAAAAAATTATCCTGCAAAGTGCAAGCTGTTTGATTATCAATAGAAACTTGGTAACATATTAGACCCAAGGAATTGGAATAATAGATTATTCTACCACAATCCAATCACTAGAATGACATACCTTTAATACAATGAAATATCAACCTCTTCATCTCCTTTCAGATGAACATCCATTCTTCTAATATGATTATAATTCATAATTATCTTATTGGACCAATTTGGATAAAATGACTTAACTAAATTGGTGAGTGATCTTACTCTAAGACAAAAAGGGCCTAAAGAGGGAGGTTAATTTGGGCATAAGAAGGAAATGTAAAAACGTGTATGAGGTATTAGTCTAAATCCTTAAATCTTTGCATACACTTTTTTTTTTTTACTTTTCCTTTCTTTTTGTAAATTACTTTCCATTCGGTAAACCATTTATGTTATCAATTGCAATCATATGTCTGAGCTTGGTGTTTTCTCTTTTCGCTTGATATGAAATATAGACTCAACATTATATTTACTAGAAATGCAAATACATTAGCTTTAAGTTAATCAATTTATTGTAGACAGTACAAATGGTGATATGATCTAATTTCAAAATTTGATTGGATTAAGGTTTAGAGATACAAGGACTTCTTTGATTGCCTTTTTGTATATTCCTGTCTTTTATTTATCATGTCTCTATCACCCTAATTTTTGTTCTCTTGTGGAAAAGTTAATTGTCTTTCTCAGTTGTTGAATAGTTATTCATCCATGAGAAGAGAGCAACACTCATGTTTTTTTTGTTATATCAATAGATGTTATTTTGGTGATTGGATTATGGAAGCATTATATGTGATTTCCAATTCCTTGTTTTTATCTATTTTTTGAATCTCTATTGATGCTCAAACGGTTTGTGAGATGATGTTTATTTTTTTGTTCTAATTGTTGATCGTTGGATGTGATTGGATGTGTCTGTTTGCTACTCTATCCCTTAATGTGTTACCTTTTCATGTCTTAAAGATCATTTGCAATTTCATTTTATGGTTGGTCAACTTAAGCTTGTGAGATTCAATTTCTACTAATTTGCAACCATTATTGCAGAGCTTAGCATATGGAGGGTTAATGAATTGCTTTAATATATCCATTCATGCGTCACCATGTTTGAAGCTCATGTAAGAATTTTGTTGCTAACTTAGTGTTTGATACTGGTTTAGATTGAAAAACATGTGTTGATAATGGGTTAGACTTTCCATATTTGATAATTTCAATTGCTTAATTTCTTTTGTCTATTTCTAAATTCATTGTGACTACTTATTAATGTTCATAATGCAATTAAAACTTGATATACTTCTCTTTAGAGATCAACTCAATATTAGCATAACGGTGTTTGTGTTTAAACTGGGATTTATCCATCCTTGACATTCTTATGAAGCCTATACAGCTAGTTTTTGTCGCAATAGCATGGAAATGATTGTTGTAATGCTAATTGAGTAAGTTAAATATCTAACATAAGGTGAGGTGAGGATTGTTTCAATTTTATTATTTACTTTTCCTTCTGTTTTAATGGCATGTCCTTTTGTTTAAATTTTTTTGCTTGAAAGGATCATTCTTAATATCCTATGAGTTGAATGGAAAGTAGCTTTTTTAGTTCATTTATTTCAAAATTGAAGTACGTAAATCTTCATCTCCAAGTTGATTTGGATTAATAAATATATGGTAAACTCCATTATTCTAATAGAATTCGAAAGTCTTGAGGGAATTGCATTATTTTCATCAATTTTAACTTCATCACTATGGCTTTGGAAAGAATTATATCTAATTTGTAAGGCCACGGAAGTTGTGGTAGGGGATTGACAAGTTGAACCACCCTATGAATCATACACCTCATTAATCATGATACTTTTGTTTGAGCAATGTGATGCAGACTTCATACCATTGATGAGAGACTTGAGAAAATTTTTTTGGCAATGGATTAACGACAATGCAAACATTTTATTATATAGGATCAGTGATTCCACGTACATCAAACTAAATAAAGATCCCTCTTTGTTGTGCACAAGATTTTTGTAAAATGTTTTCTCATTGACTTAGTGAGTGACTCGATGGATCTTCATGAATCCCATATCATTGCATAGTAAACTTAAAGGTTTTCTATTTGTATCCATTCATTTGAAATTGCAATAAAAATTTCAAGTTGTATTAGTCAATCATCCAAAATGTGTGATCATTTTTAAAGTAACATGCTAGTATACTTTAAATACATTGAATTGATTAACCACCATAGTGCTCTCATGTGTAGATAAAGAGCGCTAGATATTCTCATAAGAATTCACCATTTACCTTGTTAACAATGCGAGGATGTTAATTACTTTTGGATTTGATACCACTTGAGCATCAAAGGTTTTCGGTTTGACAGTATAGGGTCACCAAAGGTTTCAATTCCATTGATTTCTTACTACTTCTAGTTGAGGATTTGATCAAGCCATCAAGTCCATTTGTTAACTCACACTTAATCTACCATATGCTAGTGAACTATTTTTTAATAACACTAATTTGCTATAGTTCTATGTTGCCTACCTTATCTTTTGCTATCCCTTTTTTGACCAGCTATTATGTTATACCCATTGTGAAACCTCACTCTTGGATGTGAATGAGTATTGCCGTGTTTGCTATTAGTTCTTTGATTGGCCCTTACAAATGGTGAATAAGTTCTAAACTGCTCTCCTTAAGTGCCTCTGTCACATGAATTTATAACTTAATATCCACCACTTGTACCAAGTATCTCAACATTCCTTTTTAAGATATGTTAACATTTTTCACTTTCCCTTGAGATTGTAGATCTCTTTGATCTTCTTTGTTATCAATTATAGGCAAACAAATGTTGGATGATACCTTAACTAAGGCTAGGTGAAGAGACAATAAACTTAACACCCACTAGAGCCTTAATGATGAAAAGTGAAGTATCTTTGTCTTTATATTTGGACAAGTCTCATGATCCATTTTAACATAGGATTGTCACTTCAAGTATTAGTTTTAACTTTCAATCAAGGCTTAAAGTATTTATTTGAGCCCGTGTATTGGTTTTGCTTTTGTTGGAGCATAACCTATGTCTAAAATTTGCACTACATTTTCTCCTATAAATTATTAAACCTGGCGGTGCATGTTTTGTCACATTGACATTTAACATCATTAGCATTAGAATTAGCTGCCACCTTTAAATGACTTCTTTTTAATCGGAAATCACTATCCTTGTGTGCCTTTCAAGGTTCAAAAACTTGGCTGGAGACCTTGTACTAGTCTGTATCAGATGGAGCTGATGCTGCTTGCTTGAGGCGGGAGTAGACAATAAGGAGAGTCAAACATGAACATAAGTGAGTTGTGGTAGAGAGGTTTGAAAATTATACACCATATCTATATGAATCCCTTCATAATAAGTTATGTAGTGTGTCAATTAATGGAGCCATATGATTAACCTCTAAATACCTATGAGAATGAACTGATACCTAGGAGTCATGCTTCCAAGCGGAAAGAGATGAAAATTGTCATTTTTTTTCATTAATTTACCAAAATAGCTTTATGAAATTTTGTGATAAAGATAACAAACAATAAAATAGGAAATTGAAATGATTGAGAAGGAGTTAAATATGATATTAACATTATGAAAAAAATATGATGGGTCATGGTGGTACCCTTACCCTTGCGGAGGACAATAAGTAGCAAAAGGTTTATTTGATAGAAGATTTGTGCCCAAAAAAAAATAGTGAGGATGCTGCGGCTATATGATAAAATATGTAGTAGTATTTGTATGCACAACACTAAGTGCCCAAGTATTAGAGTGGACCAATTGAAATGAATTTTGGTACTTCCTTATTGACATTACTAGGTGAAGAGTTCATTTGATGCTTACCATAGTTGATAAGCCTATGACATCCTAAGGAGCAAATGGTATGGAGAAAAAAATTGCTAGATGAAGAGAGAGGAGGATGACCTATGACCTGATACATTTGGCATAGATGAGGGGTGATGCAAGACTAGTACTATAGATTGATCAAGGCAATGATACATTTGACATGGAGAAAGGGTGATGGAAGACTAGTACAACAAATTGACCATCATGTAAGAACCATCAAAGATATAGTATTCACCAATCCCCTCCATATTCGCGACATACAATAAAAGACAATGTGAATCAAAGATGGTTATTGAAAAATACATGAATTAATAAAAAATAATTTAAAGATAGTTTAATATAATCAATCTTCATGTAAATATATGATGAAAAGTACACAAATATGTACTATAAAATAGCCATGAATATTATTAAGAAAAAATAGCATTAGAGACGTGGCAATGTGGTATCAAATAATAGCTAAAAAATAAATTGGGATTCATGTATGACAATGGGGCTTTGGATCAAGAACCCAAGAGGAGGAATACAAAGAAGTTAAGGAATCCATGCTAGCAGTAATTTGGGTAAGGCAACAAGAGATGTAGTACTAGAGCCATGGTTTTAAATTTTGATCCATTTTAGTGTGCCAATCTATTGTTCAAGTGGTACTTATTAACGTTTGTTGCTGGCTATAACAGTGACTCGATAGCAGATGGGAGAGAAGAGGGGAGGGGGTTCATGCTAAGTTAGAATTAACCTACTTCAATGTAAGTTGATTGGAAAGAAGTGCTTATATTTTATTGATAATAAAAAAGACAAGGTACTGAATGATTCTTACTCTTAACACTGCATAAATGGATGCCTTTATCAGAAGAAAAATGCTATAGTAATTTGAGATCATGAGTCTCATGACAACAACGAAGGAAATTGTGAATGCTTTACCATCCAAATATGGATCTAAAGAGATAATCATAAAAAAATTTTCATTTAAAGATGCCTCTAGGATATTTGCATGAGGTGATACTGCAAAAATTACTAGCACATTGATATTTGTCATGTTAATGTTATACAGTTATAGCATCTTACATGTTATCATTCCGTAATCTGGAAAAGTTTACTGTTGTACAGTAGTGCTGTAATATGACATACATTATTAGTGTTGATGAAAATTTATTATTTTCATTTGCTACTATAATAGGTTCTGCATCTGCTTCGGAAATATTTGGGAGAATATGTTGAGGGGCTTTCTGGTGAAGCTCTTAGAATAAGCGTTTGGAAAGGTTGTTTCTTGCTGCACTTTAGATAAATACATTCTCATGTTTTGTGAAATAAAAATGTCATTATTTATCAATTTTCACTTACATTCTGTTGCTTATGTGACTTGTGGATTAAACATAATTAGATACAAATTTTCTAAAGGAGTCGTGCCAACCATTTTATTGCAAACAAAATTTAACTGTCAAAAAATATTTGCAGAGAGTACGTTATCAGAATTAGATTAAATTTCATACGAATCCGTTCATTTCCTTGTTTTCAAACTGCTTTACTTAAATAAGCAATGGTTCAGCATTAAATCTCACGTTATCCTTGCATCCACTTAAATTGTTATATTTGATTCCTACTAGGCCTGCTTTTCATACAAGAAGCATTTAATAAGTTGGCAATACTTTCTGTCACTGTCTAAACTAAGAAAGTTTATCAATATCTTTTGGTTATGTTTATAAATAGTCCAAGATGATCTTTTTCTATCATTAGGGAAAATGAGAAATGTGTCAATTATGAAAAAAAAAAAATATGACATCGCAGGCCATGGATAGAAATGATGATCAATGCTGTAGCTCTCAATTTCAATCATCAACCATTATTTTATTGCATAGTTAGTGAGGTTTTTTTATTGTTTCATGAGTTGTTTTGGTGTATAGTTTTGGACATAGATTTAAAAATTGATTGTGGCAGTATGCGCTAGTTCAAACTTGTACTAATATATACAAGTTGGTGCCATTATATATATATATATACACACACATATATATATATATCTTGGTACGACATCAAACTAGTGCATCGATGTAAATTGAATTGTAAAACCTTGATTTTGAATATTAGTTCATATAAGTATAGTCACCATACTCACACACGGTAGGGCTATAAACTTGGTTCATCTTAGATTAATTTTTCAAGGTATTTATCTCCTTCACTGTGATGCTTTAGTCCTTAAGAGGGGCTAATGATCTCTAGATGGATTGCAGAGATGATGTGCTAACTAAGGCTATTTACGATTAACCAAACCGTGAGGCATAAAACTGAACCGGCATAAAGCTGAACCAAACTGGACCCATTGGTTTAGTGAAAATCTCAACTGATCTAAAATTGATAGAACTGGTAACTTCTTTAATCGGTTTCTTGATACGGTTAACCAATAGTTTTCGGTAATCGTCGGTGGTAGGGGCTAGAGGCATGCGAGGGCTAGGGCTGGGGACCGGCGAGGTGGAGGGGGTGGGGTGGGAGATGGGCAAGGGTGGGGGCTGGGGTTGACAAGGGTGGAGTCAGGGGTTGATGATGCATTTCAGGGGTTAACTAATTTAGTTGGTTAACTGCCACTTTTGCCAATCCCTAAATCGTACCTGAATTGAAAATTGAACACTCTAAGAACAAATCCCTAAATCATTACTCGAACCAATTGGTTTGGTTAACTACAAAACCTATTCGGTTCGATCAATTAACTCTCGATTCATAGTGCAACAATTTTTTAGAACACCTATAGTGCTAACCCACTTTTCAATTTGAAATAGGGAAGTAACCTTCAAAATTTCCAAGGTTTTGGAGTTTGGCACCAATGCAAATTATTAGAATAAAAGAGAGGAGAAATATGGATGAGAATTGTAATAATATTACATTGAGAGTAGATTCTATTAAATTACATAATATTTGTAACCTCTTTATATATAGATCTTCTATGCAAACTTAATTATTATTACTTGCTATGTATGTGGCTATATGGCTTTCTAGTATTACTACTTCTAACACTCCCCTTCAAGCTAGTGCATGAATATATAATAATTATATCTAGTATGACATAAGGATAAAGTTATAAAAGAGACATCAGGCGTCCGAAGTGGAATGTGGTGTGATTAACATCAAAGTAGAAGTAGAAGACAATGTTAGACATCACAAGTAGTAGTGAAAGGCAGTGACATTATGTGCCATGAAAGGTCCAATCATCACAATCAACTAGGAATGGTAACGGATTGAGGTGGGGGTGGGTAGTGCTAAACTTGACTCCGATCCCGACCTCAATGGGTTTAAAGAAGTTTGCCCTACACCTGACCCTGCAGAGTTGGTGAGTGGTGGTGAGTAGCGTGAGGGCGAGCGGGTAGCGCTGCAAGGGTGTGAGGGAGAAGTGACACTAGGGAGGGAAGGGGAGGGAGATGGGGGCAGGAAGGAGGAGAGGAAGAAGGGAGGGGATGGAGAGGGGAGGAAGAGGTGAGGAGAGTAAGAGGGGAGGAAGAGGAGAAAGAGGGATTAGAGTTTTTTTAAATAAATAGGGTTAATGTGGTAATTATATACAGCTTGGGCGGGTTTGAGTTCAGGACAGGTATCCAAGATCCCACGCTCGACCTTGAACTAACTTATAATAGTTGGGTTTTACCTAAGCCCGACTCAAGATTCAGTCAACTCGGGTTTTCTGGGTCATGGGCGGGTCCGATATGAATTTTTCAGCAATCCCTGGAAGAAGGCTTGCATTATAAAAATTCCGAAGAGAGCACGTAAATGTGTTAGTGTGATGAATAGTATTTGGTGTTTATGCCCTAGGACCTATTGTTGGTCCCCCTTTGTACTATTTGATGTTGATATTTTATATATCCATTCTAGCATTGCCATTATTATGTTGTATTTACATCTACATTTTTCTACATTTATATGATAATGTCCATAAAGACACAGTTCCTCTGGTTTCGAACTTATGTCCTAGTCAAGTATCTGAGTGGATAAGAGATAATTTTGGTATATGTGCTGGTTAGGTGCTAATATAGACATATGAGTATATCAATTGTAGATATACTGTATCAAACTACCGTGAGACTTTAACTTGGTGTCACAAGTTAACCTCATAAGTGATAAGAGATACATTGATCCCTTGACTTAAGGTCATTGATTTTTCTGTATGGTTAAGGACATACTTTAATACAACCTAACACCTTACCGTAGTTGGGAGGCTATAACGGTTGGCATTGGGTATGTCACGACTCATATAAGAAGTTCAATTGACAGATAAAGGATTTACCCCTTTCTAAGGGAAGCTTGATATCCATGGGCCATATATGGATGCATGACTGAAAGTGTATGACTGTACCTAAGTGAAAGCCTAATTTAGTCATAACCATATGATTGAGTATAAACAAAGTGGTGACACACGCTGTCCAATCGGGATATCAGCTTGGCAAAGGGACTGTAATGCATAGATACCTAGTTGCGATAATGGAGTCATCGATTTAATAGCCATTTTAAAGACTTGAGTAGTAGCGATACACTGTCAGGTGTCCCTCATTGCTTGTGATGACATGAGTTCACCACTGCCAGATGAACCTACAGGGTTATACACCTTGATACTCGAGTTCTCGTATTCATTAGGTACCCTTATGATCGAATTATTTCATAACTCGGATCTATTTGGGAGATTCTATCAGTGCGGATATGCCTGATGAGATGGAGGAAACTTATTGGGGCTAAACTTTATTTTTAGTAAGTTGACCCAAGTTAACCATGATTCGCCATATTTGATTGGGGTTGCATCAGATTGAGTTCGATGACTTAATCAACTTGTTTAATAAAGTCTAGTATAACTCATTACTTAATGAGACCTCCTAATGAACCATGGAGATGTGATATATACACCTAAGAGTATAATGGAGATGTGATATATGCGCCTAAGGGTATAATAGGGATGGATATTATGCCTTAGGCTAATGGAAGCTTAATTGGATTAGGATTGACACCTAATGCTTCATTAGGCATCCTTTTGGCATTTTGACTTGGTCTAAACGTACGGAAGGAAAGCTTGCCTCCTTTGGCAAGGCTTAGGCAGATATGGCTGAATAGATTTGCATGGCAAGACCTTGACACATATAGAATAAGACTAGGAACACAAGAAAAGGACTTGGAAACTTTCCTTGCTCCTTGCTCTAGTTGTCCAACATTGCCTTTCCCTTTAGCTGCATATCCCCTCTTCCAAGCACCTATATTAATGTCTTGTTGCCACACCTCTTTGCATACTATCATCTTCCATGTGGCGTGCATAAGCTATTAGTGGATCTTCCTCCTCAAAGCCGCAAGTATCCTTCCTCCTCTTCCTTTGGCGCAAGTGGTGAAAGGGCTTGACGGTTCTCTCATTCTTCCTTGCTCTCGGCGAATCCCTCCTCTTGTGGTTGGTGCAAGTAAGCAAGAGACTCTTCCAAAGTGTGGATCTTCTTCCCGAGGCTAGCACTGGACGTGGAAGAAGAGGACTCGAGGGATCAGTTATATGTGAGACTGTAGAGGGCACATGCGTAGTCGCCTGTACATCGCTTTTGAGGTATCTCTCTATTCTTATCGTGTCAACTTCCTCACATGACTTGATCTTCTGGGTTTTTTGGACTGACTTGGTACTTTGATAAAATTTTAAACATTCCCCTAGGTTTCCCAACAAATTGTAACTAAAGTGAATGAAATTATGATGAATATTAACCATGGTGAACATTATAAGTAAACAGTAGTAGTGGTGGAGAAAGAGAAAGAAAGATAGGGAGAAGATTAAAATTTTTTTCGTAGACACCATATTAGAAAAAAAGAGCACAAAAATATGGATGGGTATCATAATAATTTCAGATTGAAACTAGATTCCATCAAATTAATAGATGTAACCTTTATGTATACAGGTCTTGAATATAAACTTATATTATTATTTACTATATATATGGGGTTATATCTTTGTAACAACAGTAAATGTTATATTTGACTTACTTTAGGAGTTTGTTGTATTGGGAAAAAAAAGAGCATTTAATCATGTTACGGGCCCAATATTATTAGTAGGTTATGTAATAAAGCGGATCCGGGTTGGGTGTTATACTTGGTTCGCTAAGTAAGGAAATTCTATAAATAAGGACTTAGGGTTAGAGTTAGACTATCTAGTATTTGATTATTGTCTCCCTAAAGTGTGCTTTGCACGATTTCTTGCCAGTAACAGTTGAGGGTTTTATCAATTGGTCCGCTTTGCCGGATCGATCGCTGGGGAACCGGTGGTCCGGCAACGGATAAAGGCGGAAGAAATTCCGTTGTCAATAGTAGATCTGAATGACGGGTCTATTATCGTTGATCAAACCGATAAGAAATCTTAGGGCGTAAGACTTCTACACGGGCGAAACCTATTCCGGCATTTCCGGCGTGAGTAGTGAACCAGGTGGCGAAAATCAATCGCCTGTGCAGCAGCATCTTCCTAGGCAGCGACGAGCGGCGGAACTTATGTTCCCTTCCTCCGCTGTTGCTGTGGTAGGCGACAAAGGGAAGGTGAGAGGCGACATCGCGACGCCATCCTCTCTTTCGTTAAAAAGGAAGAACAAGCAAGCGACTCCCTCCGACGGCAGCGACAGCATCACCTCCCTTTGGCGGTCCTGCTTTGCTCTGTTCTTTGCTTCCGGCAGAGGAGGCGTGTGGTGATAAGGAGTGGAGGCGTCATCATCAATGTGGAGGGACGGCTACGGCTATGACTAGGTGTTATCAGAGAGGCGCGACAGCAAGCGACGACGGAGGCTTTCTTCGATGCCTACGCGATGACCGGCGGAAGCTTGAGCAACAAACCATTTCGGAAGCGAGCAGTGGAAGCGAATGACTTGGTGGAAGATGACGCCGACGCTCCCCTTCCACAACCTCCTTTCTGACCGGAACCTAGCCGGCCGGAGCAGCTGACCGGCGAAGACATCCACTGCTTCCTCGGCCGGAATCCTAACCAGCGAGGGGAGCGGCTGGCGGCTAAGCAGGCACGGTGCTTGCGCGAGCGTGACAGTACTGTAGCTTAGGTTAGGAATTAAAAAAGAGAAAAAAAAAATTCAGTTACTGTTATGAGTACTGTAGCCAATTTTTTTTTTCTTTGAGGGGATATGAACCGCCGTTTTGATGTTTTAGATGAGATGAAAACAATGTTGGGAGAGTTGGTTAGAAAGAAGAAAATACGAGAGGGTGTGGATGTGATTGTAGATGGGCAGACTTATCCAATCTCGCCCTTTGTAAAGAAGGTGCCCCTGTCTATTTCAAAAGTGGTCTGTTTAGCTGGTTGTCGGGATAAGTCCTCACTAATCCTTTTTAATATAGGATCCTTGTCGATTTCCTCTTGAATTTGCTCCATGTCTAAGCAGAAAGGTATGGAAACTGCCTTAAGTTTAGCTTGTATTGAGCATCGAGACAAGGCGTTCGCAGCTCCATTTTAATGTCCAAGCTTGTACAACACTTCCATATCGTAGCCTAGAAGCTTGGCAAGCCAATATTGTTGATCGGGCATAGTGATCTGTTGCTCTAAAATATTTCGTAAGGCCCTTTAATATGAGAAAATGTTAAATTTTTGCTCTATCAAATGGGTCTCCAACGCTGGACAGCTAGAACCAGAGTCATAAGCTCCTTGTATGTGGATTTGGCCTGATTGCCATCAGTTTAATCAGAGAGAATGTTAAATTTCTGCTCTATCTAATAGGGTCTCCAATGCTGGACAGCTAGAACCAGAGTCACAAGCTCCTTGTATGTGAATTTGGCCTGACTGCCATCAGTTAAAGCTTTGCTGAAAGAAACTAATGGCTTCCCTTGCTGCATGAGGTCTGCCCCTATGCCCTTACTTGACACATCACATTCAACAACAAATTCTTTAGTAAAATCTGGTAGCCCTAATACTAGAGCGATGGACAATGCCTCCTGCATATTTTCAAAAGCCTCATGAGCTTTAGAATTCCAGTGAAACCCCTTTCTTTAAAAGAGAGCTGAATAGTAGAGCCAGTTTACCATTGTCCTTTACAAATCTTCTATAATACCCTGTCAGACCTAAAAATCCTCGCTTCTCTTTAACGCTTCCAGGTATGGGCTACTGGCGCATTCTGCTAACCTTCTTGGGATCCATAGCTACCCCTCTTGATTGAATGAGATGCCCCAAGTATTCCACTTGTTGCTACCCAAAACTGCACTTCTTTTTGTTGGCTACCAATTGACCAACAAGGTGTGCCTCAAGTGCTCTAAGTGTAATTCCCAAGTTTGGCTGTAAACCAGAATATCATTGAAAAAGACTAAGATAAATTTATTAAGGAATAGTCGAAAGGCTTTATTTATCATCATCTGGAAGGTGGCAGGGGCATTCCTAAGACCGAACGGCATGACATGGAACCCATAATGACATGAATAAGTAAAGCTGTTTTGTGTATATCTTTGGGTTTGACTCTGATTTGATGGTACCCTGAGCGTAGATCAATCTTAGAAAAGTACTTTGCTCCATGTAATTCGTCAATGAGCTCCTCAATAATAGGAATAGGGTATTTATCCGGTGTTATTAATGCTACTCAGGGCACGATAATTTACATAAAATCTCCAACTGCCATCTTTCTTTCACACTAAAATCATTCGACTAGAGAATAAGCTCAAACTATGCTGGATTATGCCCGTTACAAACATTTAGTGCACTAAATGTTTCATCTCGTCTTTCTGATGATGAGCGTACTAATGGGGTCTCACCCGTATTGGTCCTTCGCATGGTTGTGTGATAATCGCATGATCAGCTTCTCTTAGTAGGGGAAAAGAAGTAGTATCGGAAAAGACGTCCTCAAGGGCATCTAGAAGTGATTTGAATTATTGATGTTGAAATTTAAATAAAGCATGATACATGTCTGTCAAAGGTATAGACTGCAAAGCCCATACAACACCACAAACTTTTGCATTTGCTTCCTTACTAAAACTCTTAAGTGAGATCAGTGAGTATGTCAAAGATTGGTCTCCTTTGATAGTAATTTCTCTTCGAAATTTTATATATTTTTGTGCCCAGTCAACTCTTATTTCTTCCAAAGTTTGGAGCCATGCCATTCCTAGCACCATGTCAACTCTGCCTAAGTTGAAAAGGTACCCCTTGCAACCTAGTAGTATAATCCCCAAGTGTCACTACTAGCCCTTCACATTTTCCTTGCATAGCAATCTGCCTCCCATTGCCCCAACTAACTCGATAGTGCAGTGTGGTTGCTATTGTCCACCCTCGTTGGTTGACTAGTCGTTTTGAAATAAAGTTGTGGCTAGTGCAGGCGCCGTTGAGGCGTTGATAACCCCCTTTGGTTTCATAGTGCATGGTCTTGAAATGTCACCCACAAAATACAATGAGAGTTTCATTACCTTGTAGGATGTTTGCCCTTTGTTAGAATATGTAATAGTTAGAGATATTTTAGTCATATTAGAATTAGGGTTTATGTACTCAACCTCTATATATAGAGGTGGTTTCTATTGTGTAATCTATCCAACTTAATGCAATGTAATCCATTAGGGTTTCCCCCTTTCTCCTCTTTTCCCTCTTCTTCTAACATGGTATCAGAGCAAACGCCGCCGCCTCATGTTTTCACTTTCGCCTCCGAAGTTTTGCCGCCGCCTTCATCTCTCGGAGCCGTTGCTTCCGGCTTCCTCTATGTCTCTGAATCCCCTGATCTTTCCATCTCGCCTGCGAACCCTAGCACCGTCGCTCTTTCCTTCCTCTCTCGATTGTTGCCGAGCTCTCTGCATATCAGCGCGATGGCGGCTGAGACCGAGACATTTGCCTTCCAGGCAGTGATCAATCATCTTCCAGCCAAGTTCAGAAACTGTCTCCAACGCAAACCGCCGCTTCCCTGCTCCACTTCTTCCGCCACTATCGCTTTCTGAGCTTAGAACTTCAGCTCCTAGTGGCTGATTGAGGTGAAATTTTGGCCACCTCTTCTCCTCTTCCGTTCAAACCTACAGCCGGAAGGATTCTCCGATCTGACGGTTGGATAGTCAGAATCGAAGGAATCTTCGTGACGCCCAACTTCCACCCATGTTTCCGCCTCCATCAATCTCTAAGACTTTTGCCTCTGATCTTCTTGACGGAGCTTGCTCTCCGCCTCTGGGATCTCGCCACTGGCATCACCACCCGATGCTTCTCCAGCCACTCCAAGGACGTGCTCTCCGTGCAGCCGCCTCAAACTCCTGTTGTGTCCCCGTCCATTGGGAGCGGTGCTGCCTGCCGATAACGCTAAGCTTCTGTCTTCTTGCCGCCTTACGCTGCCGCCTTATGCTGCTACAAAGGACTCCTCCTGCCTTGAAGCTTCCTGCGTTCATGCAACGACAGCCTCTGATTCGCTGCACTGTGTTCAGCCTCTACAATGGCTACAACGTATAGCCTTTACAGCGTCTTCTTCTTGGCTTGCTGTCCTGTAACAAAGACAGCTCGAGACCGAGCAGTCCGAGCCCTCTTCTCGTGGCTCGGCTGCCAAGTCGACGATGCCATCTCAGACTGACCTCATCAAGATCTAGAAAGACCTCTTCTACTGTGTGTGGCTTGCTGAACCTTTTGGTCGCCTTCTACTTGTGACACCTTACGTCACCTTCAACGACAGCTTACGTCGCTCTCTTTGATGCTTTATGTCACTCTCTACAACACCTTACGTCGCTCTCAATGACAGCTTACATCGCTCTTTACGATGCCTTAAGTCGCTCTCTATGACGCCTTACGTCGCTCTCAGCCTTGCGACGCCTTACGTCGCTTTCTACTATTGCTTATGACTTTGATGTACCTATCCTTTTATTATTTTGTTATCTCTTTTATTATGTGCAAGCTGGAGTGTAATATGTTCCAGCTTGAGGGGGAGTGTTAGAATATGCAATAGTTAGGAATATTTTAGACATATTAGAATTAGGGTTTATGTACTCAACTTCTATATATAGAGGTGGTTTCTATTGTGTAATCTATCCAACTTAATGCAATGTAATCCATTAGGGTTTCCCCCTTTCTCCTCTTTTCCCTCTTCTTCTAACACCCTTCATCGTAAGTTACCACAATGCCATCTCCCATGGTACATATCACATCATCTTCCAATTCAACTGTAGGATTATCATCTTTAGTGAGTAAAGTTATATGGAGGCTCTTATTGCTACATTGGTGCATTGAGTGGTACGGTTGGTCACAATGAAAGCATAAACTCTTCTCTCTCTTACTGATGTAATCTTGATAGGATTTCTCCAAAGTCTCCACACGAGCTTTGTGTCTTGTTGTTGCCTTCATGCCTATGTCCGCCAAGTGCCTAGTCGGCCACATGAAGCGTGAGGTGATGAGGCAGCCTCGGAACGAGGATGCCGAGAAAGAACAAGGGCTGCGTGGAGATTGCAAAGAGCTGTTTACGAGGGAAACTCATCACCGAGAGTGCGTTGCGAGCACCATAGCCAGGAGAACATAGAACTTGTATCATGAGGATGAGGTTTTATCGCCGCAACAAAACCGGAGATCGCAAGGAGAGCTGTCGACGAGAGAGAACAACAACGAAGCTGCCGCGCGTCGTAGAAATCTCGTTGCTGAGATCGCGTGAGAACAAGGATCAATTGTGCACGAAGACGCCGCTTCTTCCAAACAACTCAGCCCCCTGCTGCCGAATGTCCAGCGAGATACATTCAGCCCCAAATTCCTCTACTTCTAATACTCCCCTCCTTTCTAACATTGAAATGACTTTTACCTTGAACTGGGTCCACTTGAGCCGGTTCAGCAAGAATACACCCTCTAAATTGGAAGGCGATGCTCTGGTTCAGTAATAGTAACACCAGTAATCTCATCAAATCTTTCTATTATAGTACTTGTGTAATTACATAAATAGCTCAAATATATCCATTATTGCACATTTTCATTATCTTGTGTATTTCCTGTGTTCACTTAATCAAATTTTTATATAAGAGGTAGTAGACTTGCAATACAATTTTCTTGGTTTCTTGTGCTCAAAATAATACATTAATTATCTATCATTCTTCTTGCACAGAAGCGTGTGAATCTCTTTTATAAATATCCAACAGAATCAACTTATTTTCCTTCTCTTGTTTCTGCGCATGCAGTATGCTGAGCATACTATGCTCCTATTTTGCATCTGTCATCTATATTCAAGTTAGAACCTTCTCTTGTTTGGCGTAGTTGCTTTAGATCTGATTATATCGTACCATGCTAATGGCTGATCTTTGAGTAAATGGTGCATGGAAAGTAAGCTCCAACATTGTTGTCCTCAATGACTATCATTTTCACAACTGCATACTCTTGCGTTTCACATGTATTTAGCTCTACAATTAGCCCATTAAGTTTTCCTTAATTTTTTTGAAAGAATAAAATATGTTTTTTCCTATTGCTTGGGCTGTTTATTTTGCAGGTTGGATTGCTACAAGGTATCATGTCTGATAAGGAATATGCTGTCATAATAAACTGTATTTCCATGAATCTTTCAGAAGTGCCTAAACTTCCTCCAGTTTCCGTGGCCATATAACTGGAATGGAATCTATCCGTATGCTAGCAGATAAAGTCAATTTGAACAGTCAAATCTTACTCTCACTTACTGTATTTATACTTGCTGTTGAGATTCAGTATGCTCTGCTGGAGCTGTGCAATGGTCCTGAAGAAGGTTCTCATTTAGCTCAGATTGCTGTAAGTTGTGCTGAAACTTCTTAAACTTTCTATATGTTTATGATTTGTTCTATATTTGTGTTCTTACTTCATCTAATCTTTGTGAGTCTAGCTATTGTTGTCTTTTCACCTCTTCTAAAGTTGCATACAACGTTTGCCGGATTACTAAATTTGGGCATAGTTTTTCATTTTTCTATTTTTCTTTGTTTGAAATTATGCTTCTTTTTGGCAGTTAGAAGGTCTCTGGGTGTCATATAGGACAACATCTTTTTCTGAAGCCGATCTCTATGCGACGATCCCAAAATTCTCTATGCTGGATATGCGTCCTAATACAAAGCCAGAAATGCGACTGATGCTTGGTTCCCACACAAATATGTACAAACCGAGCTTGTATTCTACTGGTTCAGGTGGAACCGATCTGACATTGCCCAGAGATGATCCAACTACCAAGAAGTTGGAAAGTGCAATAGATGCAAATGCTCCTTACTTGACAATGCTAATATTGGATTGCAGATGGAGGCCATCATTTCAATCTGTTGTGCTTAGAATTCAGCAACCACGTGTTCTTGTTGTTATAGATTTCCTCCTTGCGTTAGTTGAATATTTTGTGCCTAGTTTGGGTTCAATTACAGGCAGGGAGGAGACCATGAATCCAAAGAATGATCCACTCATTAACTCGGATGACATTATTCTTTCAAGTTCTGTTCACGTGCAGAGAGATCAAATTGTGCATTTGTCTCCTAGAAGACAGTTAATAGTAGATGGTTGTGTTTCTGGTGAGTTTATTTATGATGGTGCTGGTGGTACGTTATCTTTGAATGAACAAGCTAATATTGAAGGACAGTCATACATGGGGCCGATTATAATAATTGGGCATGGAAAGAGATTGAGATTCAAGAATGTTAAAATTAAGGTAAGTGGTTCCTCTCTTTTGGGTTGTTTTCTACGTAGGCAACACCCATTCAAGCAGATTTGGCACAAATAATTTACTTGTGATGGTAAAGTCTTATTTAGGATCATTAAGCAATGTCTAGAAAACTATTAATATCATGTCTACATTAATACTAGGCCAATCATTTAAAGCTTGAGTAGTGATTTAATCTTACATACGACAAAATTTTGAATTGCTTTTTTGCTTGGTTTTAAATAGTAGTTTATATTTATTTATTGATCCACTGTTGAAATAGTACATATCGGTCCACTGTCAAACATATCGGACCCAAGATTTAACAATACCCAAGGTTTAAACAACTAGTCAGTACCAGATGATATAGACACATGGTACCAATGGTACTAGACTACCATTTAGTTTTAATTATATATATGGTAGGAACCAATTTTATAAGCCTTAACCATACATATCGATTTATTATCGGACTAGTATATATTGGTCCTACTAGAATGTCAAACTGGCACAAACAGGCCTTTGTCACCGGATACCCGATACATATATACATATATAGATAACATACACGAATACATACATACATAAGGTATTTGAGTGAACCTTTTTGTTTTGTATATATACATATACACACATGAGGAACGAAAACTGCGTATTTATTGTTGAGGTATCATGTGTAAACATTTTTGTTTTGGAAAGAGAGAATAGAGCCTCATCCATGAGAAGTATAAATACCTTTCCTAAGGCTAAAATAGAAGAACATGTAGAAAGAAAAGAAAATTGCACTAGGCATGAGAGGTGAGGGAAAGCCTGAGTGGTCGCTTGTAGACAGGGTAGGCAGATAAGAACTTGGTAGCAGTCTCTCATTCCAGCTGCCTTAAGTTTAGTTTCATATGCATTCTGGACAACCTGTATTAGGTTAGATTCAGAGTGGGAAGTGATTCATCCACAATGAAGTATTTAAAAGATTTAGATTCCAATGAATGTAAGAAAAAACTATCAGCATTCAAAAGAATCAAAGACATGGTAGATTGATGACTCATTTTAGTATCAAAAGGAATTTGGGTCCTCCACTCTTGACTTCTCTTGCTTGCAATTTTCAGATGTTGGATAAGATGATTAGAGCTCTTCATTTCCAATATATTGCAACTGTCTACCTTAATCATTGTCTTCAAAGAAGAACTGAGAGTGGGAGAGGAGAAGCGAGTGATGATTAAAGAGAGATAACTGAGCCTAGGCGAGTTCAACCTCAAAAGAGGGGT
Source organism: Costus lasius (assembly GCA_027563935.2). Taxonomy (NCBI): domain Eukaryota; kingdom Viridiplantae; phylum Streptophyta; class Magnoliopsida; order Zingiberales; family Costaceae; genus Costus; species Costus lasius. Next base: position 89,690,028 of record CM050452.1, on the reverse strand, counting down.
TAGTATGCACCTTTAAATTAGAGGCAAATAACACCTTTGGAACTATCCAATGTCTCGTCTTCATTTAACTTAGCTACTATACATTGTGTCAAGGATCAAGGATTCATGTAGTGCTAAGTGTATCTGATGAAATTGAAGAGGTTTGAATCTAGCCATATTTGCAAGGGAATTTGTATATTACGATTAGGAAATGTTCACCCTTGAAGGAAGCACTTTCAAATAGTGAAATCCTAATATGCTAAGTGAGTTGTGCATCACCTTGAGTTCAAAATGCTTCACAAACAATATTATAATATACTTTATACAGGTTTAGTACCTTGTTTTCAACTAACCCATCTCTATTACGAAAATCTAATGCCTAAACTCTAGTACCCTATTACACAAACTAAAATCGACCGGGTTTTTAAACAGTACTCGCAGATATATATGATTATATAAAAAGATTAATTTTTTTAAGTATTCTATAAAATATAATTTTTATAAATTAGAATAATGATAAATATATTTTTTAAAATCGAGTGTTGAGTACCTGCACCTATAAACCTGAATCTAATTAAAGCCTAATCTGTGCAACCTAAAGCCATCCACATTTAGCTAATTAGTTACTCAAACTTGCCATAAATGGGTTAGGTGCATGACTTGGTCAAGTTAAATTACCTTCCCTACTCATTCTAGATCATTCTCATGTAAAGTGTGTTAGAGGAAATGGAAAGAGAGAGAGAGAGGAGAGAAAGGGGGGAAAACCCTAATGACTACATTGTAATAATCTTGGAATACACTTACACAATAGACACCACCTCTATATATAGAGGTTTGAGACATAAAACCCTAATCCTAATATGACTAAAATAACCCTAGCTATTACATATTCTAACACTCCCCCTCAAGCTGGAACATACTCCAGCTTGTACATAATAAAAAGGATAATAACAACATAATTCAAGGACAAGTACTAAAGGAAGACAACAACACAGGTCACAAGTAAGCTGTCGTAGAGAGCAACATAAGGCGTCGTGAAGAGCGATCAACTGTCGTAGAGAGCGACGTAAGGCGTCGTAAAGAGCGATCAGTTGTCGTAGAGAGCGACGTAAGGTGTTGTAGAGAGCGATCAGCTTGTAGAAGACCTGTAGAGAGCGAACCAAGGAGAAAAGACAAGACTATCTTGATGAGGTAACGTCGGAGAAGAGGAGCTGGCTTCCAAGATTCGGTGAGCAGCATAAGGTGACGTCTTCAAGTAGTGTCGTCAAGCAGAAGCGGCGTAAGGCACTGCATGTAGAGGCAACGTAAAGTGCCGTAGAGAGCTTCTAAGATGCTGCGAAGAGTTCATAACGAGCTGAAGGTCAAGGCTCGAGTCAACAAGCAGTCAACGCCCAAATCAAGCAGCGGCGTGACACCAAAATTGGGAGAAATCACAGAGCTGCGGCGACGAGGAGAGTCTGGAGGTCGAGTGAGATGAGCTGCCGACAATGAAGGTTCGGAAGCAAACGACGAAGTCAAGTTTCTTCTGGTGTCCGTCATTGAAACAGGCGGACGAGTATTTGGCAGACGAGCGGCGTTCTTCTTCGTCGAACTGGAGAAAAGGAGGCCTTCTTCGTCCCAAGGGTCGGCGACAGAGCTTCGGCAGTCGTCGGTTGATTAGCAGATGGCGACGTGCGATTGCCGGAGCAGAGCAACATCCAGCGAAACGGGCGATTCAGCATCGTCCGGTGTTTGGATAGGTACCGGAGCAGAGATCCAAGGAGCGAGAGACGAACGGCGACGCGAGAAAACAGGGGCTTCGTTCGGCGGAAGATCGAGCGGCTGACCTAGCCGCAACGAGGGACTTCGAGCGAAAGATTCGGCGGACGTCAGAGGACGCAGGCTTTAGCGGAGGCTTCACTGCTTCGTCTGTGAACATGCAGAGGAAATTCTTTCGCTGGCGAGAAGATGCTGTGGCTGTGGAAGATGTCGAGGCTGCGGAGATCAGGCGACTCGACTCGGCTTCGACATATGGAAGGCGGTGACGCAGACTGCACGGGAGCAGGCGGCGTGCGTCCCGTCATTGACAGAAGCGTGGGCGGCGGAGCAGCCCGTCCAGTCGATGTCGGCAGCGGAGCAGCTTAAGAGGCTGCGAGAGGAGCGGGTGCTCGTTGAGTTGTGGAGCGCAGTAGCGATGAGGAGATGCTAGGGCAGCGGGCGAGGTGAGCGGGTTAGGTTTTGCAGGTGGCGGCTGCCTCTGATATGAGCGATGGAGGCGGAAGCGTGAAGGAGAAGATGCGAACATAGCGTTCGCAGGGAAGAAACAGGGAAGCGGCGGCGCAACCTCCTCTGATACCATGTTAGAGGAAATGGAAAGAGAGAGAGAGAGGAGAGAAAGGGGGGAAAACCCTAATGACTACATTGTAATAATCTTGGAATACACTTACACAATAGACACCACCTCTATATATAGAGGTTTGAGACATAAAACCCTAATCCTAATATGACTAAAATAACCCTAGCTATTACATATTCTAACAAAGTGAAACTTCTTATTCTATGTCATTTGATTCTCTTTCAATTATATAATTAAATCACATTTAATCATCTCATGTAATAAGATTATTTGGCCAAGTGCAATTCTATGATTAACTAAATACTTTGATTTAATTATCCTGCATGCTATGATTAATGACTAATAATATAGTGTAAAATTTTATAAGATGAAATTTGATGAACTTTTCCAATCATGGTTAATGTGTAATGAAATCTTTTATTCAAATAATATCCAAAGTAGATTTAGGCTAATTATAGGTTAAAATTTTAATTGTTCAATCTTATGTATCACATTCTCTAATCTATAATTAAGATTTTAAAAACCACTTCATAACACTCAGGCATAGATAACATGGACTAATTTAAGATATAACTAGGGATGACAACAGGGCGGTCGAGGTCGGGACCCCGACTTCCTCAAACCCATCCCCGACCCCAAACCCGACGGTTTAGAAAACCAACCCCGCACCCGACCTCGTGGGGAAACCCGACTTTGACCGACTTAAAAAATAAGTATATATTATAAATAATATTTTAAAATTAATTTTCATTGCATATTCATAATATATAAATAAAAAATATTTTACATAAACTACACAATCATTTCTACATAAATAATAATGAAAATAATTAACAAATTATCAAACTATTATAAATTTAGTAACTAGGTTATAATTTTAAAAGGGTAAATTTATTATTTTAATAATCAGAGCAGGTTCGGGGCAAGTACTTGAATTTCCATACCCGACCCCGACCCGACTTTATCCCGCTGGGTTTTCCCCGAACCCGACCTTCAACTCGGGTTTTCCCCCTTGAGTTCGGGTCGGGACGGGGATGAGCTTTCTTGCCATCTCTGGATGTAACTTGTCTTATGTGTTGGTACTTAGAACAACCTATACCAGTACATCACGATATTTTTAATATGTACCGATCAATACACTAGAATGGAGCAAGATTTTAAATAATGTCTATAACTTATTGATTGATTCACAACCCTTTTCCCATTGAATTCCTACCTTGATCGATGACTTTTTCTAAGTCATGGTTCATAAAAACACCAAAAATGTTCCTTGTTGACACAGAAACTACTGAGCTAATATATAGAATCAATGCCCGTGCACGGCTCCCGAGTCTAGAATATAAGCTTGGTGACAAGGTAATACATGGTTAATATGATACCTCTAGTTAAAGTAACAATTAGCAATATCACAATTAGGCATTTAGTTAAAAGTTGAAACCAACTTTAAAAGGGTTGGTGGATCACTCATTATGGACTTAGGTAAAACAATGTCACCATATTGCTTGTGAAATATGGCATTCTTCAAATTGGGCAGATATCAACGTCCTAGTAGTCACTCTCATTTACTTTGTCTGAAAATACATCAATACCGATAATTAAGGAGCATCATAATAGTCAAAATTTCTGATAGATGATTGTGTCATCATTGATAATTTCTCTATTCATGTTGGTGATAAACTAATTCTCTATTTTTGTCCATTTGTTGGCCTTTTTTAAATTACTATTACTTTTTCTTAGAGATCTTGTTGTTCCAGGATGAAGTTTTATTATCCCAACATTTCTGAATTCCCTTTTTATTAATCAGAATGCTGAATTGCTGAGGAGTACGTATCTGAATAATGGTAGCAGCTACTCCGTGTCTCCTGATGATGGTGTTGAACTTTTACTGTTGGAAACATTTACGTGCGATATAGACAGTGCTGCTCAAGCTGAAGGAGGCCATCAGAAAAGTGATCCAAATGCAGATATAAGCACTAGTTCTAGTCAATTGCTTAATGTTACATTTGAAGCTCAAGTATATATCATCATTTCTAGTTTTATCAGTTGCTTCAAGTGAAACTATTGGATATCTCAAATTCTTGATTATTTATGTTGTGTGGTCTCTTTCTTTGGCTCTTAGCCTCTTACTAATTAGAAATAAATGCAACTAGTTTTTTTAGCTCACAGTCCACAAGGGTTGTTAACCAACATTAAGCATGGCATTCGCAGCTGAATGCTTTGGTGCTTTGGTAAAAAAAGGCGATAAAAAAACACTTCGTTCAAATTTATCTGTTTGCTATCTCTTTTTGCTTTTGCAATTATTGTATTATTTTTTATTTTCCGCAACCTGATATTTTTCATTCATTTTGTACTATATATTGTGGAGTGGTTCGATATCTTTCATTCTTCCTAATTCACCATGGCTTCTTTAGGCCCATGTATTTTCTTTCCTTTTTATGTATAATGTTTCAGAGCTAAAAAGGAATATTTGTATGCAGTAGGTATGGCAGGGCCTTTATAATTTTATATATCCTATGAATGTAGATACATTTGGACAAGATGGAGATGAATGAGAATATAGGAATATTCTTTTTATTGACAGTAGGGTTTAGAAAGGAAATCACCAAGTCTCTTGACCCTAAAACTTTTAGCCTTGGTATTTAGCATATTTGCTATGTTTTTGTTTTTGAAGATATCACAAGCATAAAGCAACTGAAAGTAACGTCTGATAAACTTCGTTTGCACTGTAAATGCCTTTACTCTTTTTAAGGCATTTAGCATGTATGCTTGCTTGCATTTAAGTGGTTGTCGTTGCAGATGAATTTTGCTCTTAGGGCTAGAAAGATCACACCCTATTTCAATATGATTAGTTAATTGGTAACAAGACCCATGACATAATTCTAATGGAGATAAGTGGAACCATCAAGTTTTGTGCTGCCATCGCTATGAGTTGAAGCAACGGTGGGGAAGAACAAAATTAGATTAATCAATAACAAGAGAAAAAATAGGGTTTAAATACAAAAGCAAGAGAGAGTTAATGGGTTGAACTTGTTAACACTTATTTTTCTCAAATTCTAACACTCTCCGTCGAGCCGGAGCAAAAATATTGACTAAACCTAGCTTGTTACATACAACAACTTAATCTTGTTAATATTCTCGCATATCGGTGCAACTATAATAGGAAAGATGAATCTATAATTCACAATAGCTTATTGGTATTCTCAACTATTTCAATCATGGAATGAAATACATTCACACTGACATTCCTGGTTTGTATTAGTTTGAGCTTGAACGGGTATATAGAATAGGTTGCTACCATACCAGTATTTAATATTATATATTATAAATTATAAATTGGTTGGATTGGTTAGTTTTGTGTTAATTGTATATACTGGTTCAACATTAGGCTAGTTCTACTGCCTCAAGTCAAAGATTATAGTTGCAAGTTGCAACTAGCTTAATTTTAGGGAGACAGTTATAAAAAGATGACATAGGTTCCATGTAGCGTGCTTTTAGTTTTGCTAGTTGGGTGGAGAAGCTAAAAGATATTTGGGTAGGGGGCGAGAGCATCGGAAGCAGCAAGAGGAAGCTGAGGGAGAAGCTTCCCCAGTAGTACTGCTTCTGGGTTCAGAATTAAGAAGTTGCTTGTCAAACACTGTTGCTTCTATATTTTTTGCTGTGCAGACTAGCAAAAGCAACCCAAAATCCTTGTCACTTTATATTGTGTATATACTCTAAGTGTTTAATATAGTGAAAACTTTGTGGAAGAGTGAAAACATCATACTAGTAGTCTTTGTGGAAGAGTGGCTCACAAAGACAATGGGTTTGAAATGCAAGGCGATAGGATATTAATGCTCACTTTTAGTAGAAGCAATAAGTGTTTAATATAGTGAAAACTTTTGGTCCTCTTGAGGTATTAAAGTTGAAATTTTTTGTTGCTTATATCATGTCAAAACCAAAATATGAGACACATTATGGTGTCAATGCAAGGCAAGGATCAAAAATTCATTCTTAAACCTTTGCTTAAACTAGTACGATATTGGTCTATATTGGAAAGAACCGGATGGAACCGCGCATCATCGGCCGGAAGAAGCATAGGAAGAGGTAGAGGAAGAAGAGGAGAGGAGAGAAAGAGGAAGGAAGAAGAAGAAGAAGAAGAAGAAGAAGAAGAAGAAAAAGAAGAAGAAGAAGAAGAAGAGGAGGAGAGAGAGGAAGAACTGATCTGTATGTGGTGGAGCTTAAGTGGAGTAGTGGGAGGCAATGGAGGACACATGCAGCAATGAGCGGATGTGTACAACAAGCAAATGCGTGCATCAAGTGGAGGTGGAAGCGTGTGCTGCTTCCTTTTCTTCTCCTTTTTCCTCTTTCTCTCTCTCACTTTCTCTTCCTCTTCTTCTTCTCAGCTATAGTGTTGATCCTGCTCCTGTCCGGTTCTGTCCAGTACTAATTGGTCTGGGTCTGGACTAGTACTAGATCTCGAACTGAAATTTTAATCCTTCGTTATAACCAAAGCTAATTTTCAGACATTGCTACAAACAATGACTAGTTATGTGGGGGTGATTACAAGGAATGAAGTTATTCTACAAGACTTTTCCTTTTTTTTGTAAAGGATGGTATGTTCAATAAGACTTGTCCAGTGGGTAAATTCTTTTGCTTCAGAGAGAGAAATCAAGGTACGGAGTATGCCACATTCACTGGATAACATCATCCTAATTGAACTCCATTTTTGCCTCAAAGACTTGAAAAGACCCTTTTACCTATTTGGTTATTACTTGAGAGGTTAGAGTGCTTGATTAAATTGGATCTTGGTACTTAAATTACCAGCTCTGCCTTTGGGTCTCTTATGATTGTTTTGTTCCTTGATTTTGAACATTCATGTAGTTATGGGTGTTTGCTTAACATTTTATGCTGTTTGAGTCTCATAATATTAATATTCTATGCTATGAAAAAAATGGAACGATATACCATTAGGTTTTTTGAGGGGTAAATGATAAGACCGTGATAACATGTTGGGGTAACCGGGTAAGTATCTAACCGAGGTAGAGTAGGAGTATAGGATATAGTAGTGAAGTTAAATGTTCCTGATGCAACATATCTGGCAGGGAAAAAGCTGAGTAGTGGTACCTATGTCGTGTCAAGGTGTATAAAATCATATTTTAAGTTACTTGATTAGGTAGTTACAACTAACAATAACTATGATTGTACTAGGCTACGACTAAAATTCTAAAATCTCAAAGTTTAATCTTTTCTTTTTCTCTTTTTATCTCTTTGTTTTGTTTTAAAAATCATACTATATTATTGTAGATGGTAATGCACCATGGAACTTGAATGCAAGGAAATACCGCAAGTTAGTATTTATATTTCTTTTAATTTTCTTTTGCAGATAGTGTCTCCAGAATTTACATTCTACCATAGTTCAAAAATGTTGTCCAATGATTCTTTGCACATTGAAAAGTTGCTGGGGGCAAAGATGGACCTTAGTTTCATGTATGTTCTTCTAGCATATAATTAAGTAATTTATTTAAATAAGTTTGTATAGTAAATCCTTTCCTCTACGTTTGTTACACATTGTATATAAAGCCTATGACGACAGGTATGCTTCAAAAGAAAATGGCACTTGGGCTCGGGCCCTCATGAAGGATTTCTCAATTGAAGCTGGTTCAGGCCTTCTTGTTCTCGCACTAGTAGATATATCTGGAGGATATACCTCTGTTAAGGAGAAGACAAATATATCAATCACATCGACAAATATGTACATCCATCTATCTCTTAGTATTGCTTCTCTCTTACTTAAATTGCAAAATGAGGCTCTTGCTGCGTTGCAATTTGGTAACATTAATAGTTTGGCTTCTTGCTCCAACTTCAAGCAAATATGGGTATCACCAAAAGGTTATATATTTATTATTCATTTTGATGTTTTTCACAACATAAAATTTCAAATTACACTTATGCCATTGAGTTTTCTGTTGACTTTGTCATAAACTTTATTTCACTAATTATTGCAGGCAACCTACCTGGGTACAACCTCACATTTTGGAGACCCCAAGCTCCACCGAATTATGCTATACTTGATTGTGTGACATCAAGGTAGGTGACACAAGTGAGACAATATAAGTGTTTATGAATGCCTTTTTCTCCTTAGATGCTCTTGACCTTGTTGCACCTTTGTCTCTTCCTATCGAATATCAATGCAGTTGATATGATATAATTGGAATCCAATGTTCATATTTTATCAGTGATTTGAATAACTAATATATTTCTTTTGTTCATATATGGATTGCATCTAATTTGAGCTTGTCAATCTGTATGCAAATTTGAGCTTTATTCTATCTATTTTTTTACTTTGAATAGTTTCTGCTGAGGAATTCGCTCTTTATTACAGTTTCTAAATTGTGAAATCCACCTGCAGGCCTATACCTCCGTCACAAGTTGTACTAGCAGTGAGCAATACTTATGGCAGGGTTCGTAAACCTATTGAATTCATGTTCATTGGATCAATCTCTGATATTCTGGGATTAGGAAGTGTTACCCAATCAGACAAGGGTATGAACTGCTCTGTATGGTTGCCAATCCCACCTTCTGGCTACTCAGCAGTTGGATGTGTAGCTCATCCTGGGAATCATCCTCCTCCAAATCACATTGTTTACTGCCTTCGAGCTGATCTTGTGACATCTACTGAATTATCAGGCTGCATTTACTTTTCACCACCAAATTCTAGGTACTATCTTCCTTATGGCCTTAGTCAGTATATATTTCAAGAATGGATAAATAAATTGCATTTGCTTTTGTAGGGTTCCTGCTGGATTTAGCATATGGCGTGTTGATAACGTTGTTGGTTCATTTTATGCTCATAATTCGGTGGATTGTCCTCCTCCTACAGAAAGCTTTGACTTGCACCAGATTCTCCACGGGCATCCTGGTGATATCAGCTTGAAGGAAGTGGTAGAGATGAAGCTGCAGCATCAGCATGATCGCAATAGCAGTTCAAATTCCCCTGGATGGGATATACTGAGATCATTACCGGAAGCTACTACATATTGTATGCCTACACCACACTTCGAAAGAATTTGGTGGGATAAAGGCTGCGAATTTAGAAGACCAATATCAATATGGCGGCCTGCAAGACGTCCAGACTTTGGTGCACTCGGTGATTGTGTGACAGAAGGGTTGGATATTTTTTTCTTTCTTTTATAAACATATATGAACAAAATGATTTTTAACTTCCAAGTTGCTTTGTCTTTGTTTTCTCAGCTTGGAACCACCGGCTTTGGGTTTAGTCTTTAGGTGTGATAATCCAGCTATTTCTGCAAAGCCAGTGCAATTCACTAGAGCTGCACATGCTTCTGGTAAAGGAGTTGATGAAGCATTTTTCTGGTATTCAATTCCTCCTCCGGGATATGCTTCTTTTGGATGTGTGGTGACTATGACTGACGAACCACCAGAGAAGGATTTTGTCTCCTGTCCTAGATTGGACTTTGTTAGTCAAGCAAATATTGCTAATGACCCGATTTCGAAGTCGAGTCAAAAGGGTTCAAGCTTTTGGAGTATTTGGAAAGTTGAAAATCAGGTGCTTGGACAGATTTCAATGAGTTTATTTATCCTATGTTTTGCTCAATATGCTGCTTTGTTGAAATCCTATTTAGTTTTCCCCTTTCATTTTGTTCCCTTTTTTGTGTCAGGCCTGCACGTTTCTTGCACGTCCTGATCACAAAACACCAACAACCCGCTTGGCATACAAAATCAGTGACTATGTAAAACCTAAAACTCGTGAAAATGTTGCTGCTGGGTTGAAGCTGGGACTTTTTTCGCTGAGTGTCTTGGACAACTTTTGCGGAACCGTAAGTGACCTCTAATATAGCTCTACTATGGTCGCCTGACAAACTACCTCGCCCACGCTATTTATATTCATTGTATTCATGCTTATTTTGTATTCTGTTCAGATGACGCCACTTCTTGACATGACAGTGACAAATATAAATCTTGCTACGCATGGCCATTTTGAGGCAATGAATGCCGTACTAATATGTTCATTAGCTGCATCCACATTCAACCGACAAATAGAAGCATGGGAGCCTCTAATTGAACCATTTGATGGAATATTGAAGTAATATACAAACCTTTGTCAGATGCGAAACAGTATTATGTATTTTTATTATAAGTGCTTAACATTGTGAAATTCTTATTCTTTCCCTTCTCGTAAACTTTACTAGCCTTGTTAATGTGTAATATTTTTTTATTATTGTATATTTTTGTGCTCTTTAGGATGGAAACTTACCTTACAAACAAAGAGTCTCAATCAATGGTTGGCATGCACATTCGTTTTTCTGCCACAAGTTCTCTAAATCTGAACATTAGTGCTGCAAATCTTGAAACCCTTACCGAAACTATTCTTTCATGGGGTAGGCAAAATGATGTTGAACACAAATCATCGAGAAAAAGTGAGGTACTGAGCTACTGTGTTCTATCAATTTAACTCTAGCCCATCTAATAGTGTGGTATGTCGTTTGATATATTGACTATGAACTGTGCTTTGTTATATCAGGAAGCAGGTGAAAATCTCAGTCAGTATGACAATTCAATATCCTCTGCATTAGACGATGATGATGTTCAGCAAGTTGTCCTTGTGAACAAATTAGGATGTGACGTGTATCTGAGAGATTTTGGGCAATGCACAGGAAGTAGCAAACTCCTGCAGAATAGCAGGGAAATTTCACTATTTCTGCCAACTCCAAGGTTTTTAGATAGGCTAAATGTGATGACCAAATCGAGGGAATCACGTTACTACGTTGCTATTCAGATTCTTGAATCTAAGGTAACACACCTTTATTTATTATAGTTTCGTAAATATCTATATCCCATAATTTGGCTAAAATCCTCTTCAACATTATTACAGGGGCTAATCGTAGTGGATGATGGCAATAGTCATGACTACGCTTTATGGTTGCTTATCGATGGTAAGGTTTCAGATCAATACAAGCTTTTCCCCAGAGTGCAAGGACCAGATGCGTGAGCCCATTATTTTCTGGGAATGGATTAGTTAGGGTTGTGCCAAGTGGAATGAACTTTTCATATTTGAAGTACCTGAAAAAGGAAAGGTTTAGTTGAATGAGTTTTATCTTCATAATACTTCTTATTTTCCAAATGAATTTTTTTCATCTTAATTTTGTTCTTGCTTTTCTGTTGTTGCTCTTACAGCCAAAGCATAGATTAGAACATATCCAACTATAAAACATTCTTTCCTCATGAAAGTAACGGACTTTCGTAGTTTCCAGTGTTTATTGTTACCTCCATATTCTGAGTTGTATATTTAAATGAACAATAATAGGAATTCATTAGTGATGCCAAAATTATCTTCTGTACCGGTTTTGATAAATTGTGATAGTTGGACATGCTGATTGCATCCCAAGAACTCTATTGCTATTAGATGGCTACATGCTGATGGAGCCAATAATGTATTTCTGTGCCTCTGCGCCTATTTGTCCAAAATTTTGATGCTTGCATTTTTTATTTCTAATTCTAAATGTACTTTAATATGCCAAGGGGCAGCTGCCTTCTGACTTTCAACTCAAGGATGTATCTTGTCTACTTTGAATTTTTTTGAGTGTTAGTTATTAATATTTAGGTCCATGTTTCTCTTTTCTTTAAGCTTTACATATCTGGGAATCTACATTTAACCCTACCTCTTGGCTCTTAGTATTATTGAACCACAAGAATCATTATTTTTCATTCTGCTTTAATCAGGTTATTTGCCACAAAGAATAGAACTCTAGCAGAATTAGAGCTAATAATATGTGAGAAAGTATCAAAGTAGTCCACAATGTAAGTTTGTGTAAAATCTTATACAATGAATCATACCTTGTGGTGATCTTTGAGTAATTCGAAGTACAAGTAAGAGTTTTAATGGATTAAAGTTTAACAAAAAGCATGAAACATATAAAATATCATATAAAGTGAGGTTTATATTATAAAGCAAAACATATGCTATTAAATAAGACATTGCAAACCATTTGCAATGGACATAAGAGGGCAAATAGTGAAAGATGCTAGAATAAACTATTCATTTCATGCTTGCTTTTTCACTACTTCCGTGTATCTTTGGTCATTTCTATTTCATTTGTGTATTTGGTCTTTGATATTGTAAGTTTGACGCTCAATTCGTATGATGTATCCTTGTTGGTTATTCTCATATACAAAAAGGATATTGTTTTTACTGATAAGTTATCTTTGAGGCACATTCATTTTTATTTGACCACTAGACTATCCATCACTAGCGTTATACCTATGCATGTTCCTTTTCAATTGTCTGGTTCCACACCACCATTGTTCCTCCACCTTCTTTACGAATTGACAACAAGAGACCCAAGTCACAAAGTCTCATTTACTTACCCGTTGAGTTGAAATGTTGATGTTCCACAATATGACCTACACTTTCCAATTGCTCTCATGAAAGATAAGTGTTCCACTATTACTTACCCCGTTTCATGTTTTGTTTATTTTGATAGATTGTCCCCATTCTTTCGTTCCTTTGTATTATCGTTCTCTACTATCTCGATCTCTAATAATATCAGGATGTTATAAATGACAAGGCAATGGATGATGAGATAATTGCTCTCGTAAATTGATACTTGAGAATTGGTTACTCCCCTTTCTGTTGTCGCAAAGGATTTATATAAATTTATGGAGTTGATTTCTTTAAGATTGTTTCTACCATGGAAAGGCTTACTTTCATGCAAGTTCCCTTTACCTAAGTGGTGACTCAAGGTGGAAATGATTAGCCAGATGTTAAAAATGCATTTTATTGTGAGCTTGCAGAAGATGTCTATATCTGAGAACTACTTGATTATGGAGGACCGATAAACATAGATAAGCTCACAAAGGCAATTGATGACCTTAAATAGAGTCCAAAGGCATGGTTTTTCAAGTTATCTTTGGTTGTTAATGCTATTGACCTCCTGTATAGTATGACATATTGCTCCATATTTTGGTTGATAGAGGTCTACTAGTATAGTTATGCATGTTCATATTGATGACATTTTACTCCTTGGGAGTGATATTTAAGGCATTGTGGAAATAAAATATATATTGAAAAGCTATTTGATACAAAAGGTTTAGGATAACCACATTATTTTTATGGTGTTACTGGTGAGATTGCTTATGGTGCCCACCTGAGTGTTTCAATAACAAAGGAATTATGCTATGGAAATTCTAGAAGAAATAGGTTTTTTTGGTTATAAATTAGCTGAATCTCCTTATTTAATGAATCAAAAGCTTCAATATGACTATATTTTGTAGACGTTGATTCTCTAAATATAGATGACGCATTGAAAAATTGATCTATCTAACAATCACATGATATTTCTTGTTAAAATTGGTAATAGTTAGAATTAAGGAATTAAAAATGGTCTGTCTGTCCAGTTTGTATCAGTATGTGTAAGAACCAATACATGGATGCAGGCAGAACCAAACACGAGTAGCAAAAGAGGAAGGAGAGAAAGAGAGGAAGGAGTGGAAGGGAAAGAAGAAGAATGAAGAGAAGAAAAGGAGCGGTATCTGAACGCAGACTACTACATACGTGAATGCAAGTAAAATGGCAGAAGCGAGTAGTACCTACCTATGCTTTTTTTTTCTTATTCTTCTTCTTTCTCTTCTTCTTACTTCTTCTTGCTCGAAGTGCATGTGTCCGTTTCGAGCGGACGTGAGAGAGGAGTAGAGTCTTTTTCTTCCTCTTATTCCTCTTCTTCCTGCTTTGCCTAATTCTTCCGATGTTGTCTGGCCACCACTCTACCGAACTCTTTCCTACACTTAGTCCTAGCCACTTAACTCTAGCCTATGTCACCACTCAGCTACGGCTAGTACCTCTTTCTTCATGCATTGCTTCACCGATGTCATCATCGAGCAAACTCGCTCAATTCAATGTGTTACCAACAACTCCGATTTGAACCACCATTCGGTGATCACATTCCTTCCCATTTTCACCTATTCAATTTGTCTTTAACGGCTGAAATTCCAAATCATATGCTCTTTGTCGAGGATGGTCTCCCACCATCTTCCCTTGGTTGGAAAGAAGTTAGGGTGATCGACCATTGAACCACCCTGTTAGGTTCTAGCCACTCGCAACCGCAAAACTTCATGGATTGCACAGATTCGACTAATTTAATTCATCATTCTAGGCTAATTATGTGCATCCAATTCCAGTAGGTTGGACCAGTGATCGAGGAATCGGTCCGGTACCGGTCGGTTCCTTTGGTTTATACCGGTCTGGCGAGGGACCGGCACCAGAACCCCGCTCGGAACATGGTAGAGGGCGGACGGCAGGCGGACGGTGGCAGCGGAGGAAAAAACTTCGAACGAAGCTTTTGGCGGAGGCGGAAGCGTCGTTCGAAGTTTCCGCCGCCACTTGAAGCTTCGAACGACGTTTCCGCGGTCGTTCGAAGCTTTTTCCGCTGCTGCCGCCGTCCACCTCCGCCCATAACCCGTCCGGTACGCCAGTACCGTACCGGTCCGGCAGACTCGCCGGACCGGGTTTTTAAACCTTGAGTTGGACTAGCCTAGTAGTTTAACTAGATCAATATTTTAGATTTGAGCCAAGCCCAAATCTAATTCAAGTTGAGTTAATCGGCCCAATCTAACCTAGGCAATTCATTTTAATATTGTTTATTATTTTGACGGTTTGTATTGTTTATCTAAGATCTCAACTTATTAGAAGGGATTCTTGACAATCCAACAGTCGATTCATAGCAAATCAAACCTAATCTTTCCAAATCTATTATTTGATTATCCATTAGAAGATGATTGAAAGATCTTCCCTTTACTCATGCATTAGAAGATGGTTGAAAGATCTTCCCTTTACTCACCTTATGTCACCCTCTACTCCCATTGTCAATACCTCCTCTAGTGATGGCGGTGTCTTACACCGCCCTCTACTACTATTAGCAATGCCTCTATTGTTGGCAATGTGCCCTTTACTACTAGCAATATCTTATGCTATCTTCTACTCTTGCCGGCGATACTTTACACCACCCTCTACACCTACTAATGACGTCTTATGCCACCTTCTACTCCTAGCGACATGATGTCACCTACTAGTTACTATTGCTTGCAATGCTTGTTGCTGACTTATCTAATTGGATCAATTCTGGACAACCCTGCCTTTTTTTTTAATTTGTTGTTGTCTTTTGTTACAATTTTATTTTTATGCAAGTTGGAATAATTTCATATGTGCTCTAGCTTAGGGGAGTGTTAGAATTAGTAATATTAAGAATAATATTATATATATAGTAAGTAATAACTAAAATATTAATTTCTTATATTCAATACCTCTATATATAAGGGTTCCTATCTCTTCTCTTCTCTTCTGTTTTTTTTTTTTTTTCTCTTTACTACAACATTTCTTATGTTATAGGAATGGTTAGATAGCTCATGCAAACTTCTAAACAAAATTCTATATAATATTAAAGAAGCTAGAGCTAAATGCTTATTGTACAAGAACTATAGGTATCTAAAGGTTAAATCCTTCGCCAATCAAAAGTTTTTATCTTGTTTTTGAAATTATATTGGAGAACCTTACTACTTGGAAAAGCAAAAAATGGGAAAATATAATTGCTTGTACAAGTGCTAAAGTAGAATATTGAGCTATGCCACACACAACATATGAGAATATTTGGATTCGCAATAGTTTGGATAATCTTGGATACTCATAAAGGAACCAGTTACGTTACCTTGTGATAATCAAGATGTGATTTTTATTACTAGTCATCCACGAAAGAACTTAACCCGTTGAAGTTGTTTTCATTTTATTAGAGATGTTATAATGTTGAAAAAGTATAGCACTCTTCAACTTATTGATATCTTCACTAAACCTCCTACCTCTATATTGTAACAAGCATGATTGACATATATACTCAACTTGAGGGGCAGTTTTAGGTCCGCATCTCATTCTACCCTATATATGTAACATTTTTTCATGAATAATATGGAACCATTACCATTAGACTAATCTAATGTTTGGTTGACTATTGGCGGTAGCACAAGTGCGAGTCAATCATACAACCAAGTCTTTGTCCATGTCATCAAGCACGGATTAGTGTATGAAGGTTACCATCATGGTTCAAAAATTCGGTCCGGCAGCTCACCGGACCGAGCTGCCGGACTGGTACCGTGCCGCCTGTACTGGATGGTAGCACTGTCGCTGGAAGCCTCAATCAAAGCTTGAGGTTTCCAGCCGCGTCCGCCTCTGCCCGCTGTCGCCATTGCTCTCTTGCTCCGAAGTTGGTTCCGGAACCGGCTGCCCGCCGGACCGGTACCATACCGGACGAAACTTCAAACCATGGTTACCATTACTTGATCCTATCACAAAAACTTGTACTGATTCAATGAATTACCAATACTTGCCCAGGACCAAAATTTACTAATCTACTTTTTTCTCTTTCATGAATTTAATAGTTGCTGTCCTTGCTGCAAATATTGCTCCATATGTTGGATCATATTGCTAAAACGAAACTGTATTAGATTACCTGATAAATTGGTCATTACTTCTGCAAATATGTATTAGTGATCCTACCGTGTGCATTCTCTAAGGTGATAAAATTTATTTTCTGGATTATTCATTTTTGTACCACCTAATGCCCGCTCATCAAATGAGTTTCTGTGCTGTCAAGATAATTTATTCAGAGTTGTGCCACTTCTGCTGGATGCTCCAGAACTTCAGATTGTCAAACCAAATATTTTTCTATGATCTATATTATATTTTTTACTCTTTTTTCTCAATTTTTTCAACTGGTTGTTTTCTTCAAAACTCTATGTATCCATTATGTCTATTTATCAACTGAAATGCAGTGGGAAATTCTTTAATATCTTCAGGGATGGCTAATCTGCAAGTTGAGGTTACGAATCTTTCTTCAAAAGCTGGAAAAGGTACTAATTTGCTGGCATGAACTAGTTCATACATTTTAAAATTCTAGTGCATATAAGACTTAGAGAATAGTTTAATTGCTTATAGCAGCCTACCAAAACTCTTACTACGGGTACTACCCATTGCTCTAAACTTAATATTGAATCAAAAAGGAAATTTCCCACTCATGATGGTTTTTGCAAACAAATAGTAGCAATCAGCAGCAGTTTTGTCCAATCAAAATATTGGTATGTGGCAACTACTAATAAACATTGTATTGTTCTTATTAAATGAGCAGTTTGAACTTTGAAGCAAGGTTTCAGAACCCGGTCCAGTGGCTCGTTCCGGTGGCTAGCCAAACCGGTACATACCGCCAGTACCGTACCAGTATCGGATGAATACCGGACGATGCAGGCGGAGGAAGTGGCGAGTTTGGCGGAGGAAGCGGCGAGTTTGGCAGACGAAGCAGACGGCGGAACCTTTATGAGATGACATAACTTAATTAAATAAGAAATTTCTGATGTATTGGATGGCCTAGGGATACTGATTATTTCCTTTTGATGAGCCTTATTGTTCTCTCTTCGTGGAAGCATACAACCATTCTTTATGCAGAAGATAAAATTCTACCCATCAATTGAATAGAGCTTGCAATATTCTTCTCTGCTAGCCTGAGTCTTTATACACATTATGAAGGTAATGCTAGCACAGTATTACAAAATTTTTGTTAACATCCTAAACATGCCCTTCTGTAGATACACCATTTAGCTGTAAATGCTCTTCTCAAGAGTACACTAGTTGAAGAAATGGATGGAGGATCCCTTGGTTATGACTATGACTCAGCTTCCTGTACCACATGCTAATGGAACTGATTATGATGAAGCGAGTGCATGCGCCCCTACATTTCATGTACTAAAGCAACTAATTCTAAGATGTATATCGCAGTGACTTATGGTAATGTGATTGCAGCATTTGTACCGGTGGCTTTGCACGCAAGTACTTGAAAAGTTTTTGCACTCTTATTTTGATTATTTCTTAAGCTAACATGTAAAATGTAATTTCGCAGTCCACTGTCGAAACTTCATGACCCTGCCCTTCATCGCGCTCTGGATATGGCAAGTTACTCATTATGTTAGTTAAAACATTTGAGCTTAGATTATGCAATATACAATATGAAACATAATTTCAAAATCTTGGCATCTGATCTGGATTCTTCTAATTCCTTTGCCAAATTCTTAGCTGGATTTTAAACGATACAGGTTCAAAATATCTTACTATACTTGATTATGCTTTGCTATTATCTATATTTTCTTTCATCTGAAGCCTTTTTTCCCTTCATATGTGACAGGTAATGAAAAAGGTATTTGGATTACTGCTAGCTGAGTTACGCAAACTAGGAGCCACTATCATCTTCGCTAACTTCTCTAAGATCATAATTGACACTGGAAAGATTGAGCTATCTGCTCCCGCACCATATTGTGATTGTTTGTTGAAAACTTTACAAACAAGGTTTGTTGTTCGCAATTTGTCAAGTCATTTAAACATTTTTCATTCTATGTTAATATATGACAGAATGTGTCGGATAGGGACCTTTTTGAATGGATTGAACTTGAGCCTCTACATTTTTGGCATTCATTGGTTTTCATGGATCAGATCTATTTGTTCTTCTTGCACACTTTTGTAGATATTTCTATAAATATAATCAATAATAATCTCAGCATGACTTGGTCACTCTTTCTTACCATTGTTCAAAGAGCTTCTGATTAATTGTAGCGTAGATATTAATTAGATTAAGAATTGTAGTATTCTCGAATTTTGATTGCTAACTGATACTATAAATTGTAGTTCAATTATGGAGGAATTCAAGCTAAATGCGCAATAGGTTGCCCAGTAACGTCTACACAGGACGATTCTCAAGTGGACATTGTATGAAGCTGGAATATAGCAGAATACTTACCGAAAGTCACCCAGGTTCGTCTCAGTGTTCAGACTATTTACAGTTTCACCTCGGAGGATCTTTAAGGCTTTACGTAGGAATAGATTAAGAGCCATTGGAACAAAGTGCATTATGAGGTTAAGTTGGAAGAGAAGAAGCTTGTATAGATTTAGCAATTGATTTTCACAATTTTGAAATCCTATTCCTAGGTCAGTCTTTGTAGGCCTGTATCTCAGGTGCAAAACTTTTGTTTGTGTGCGTTGGAATTGCTCAATGTTTTAGATTGTCTTATTTGTGTGCTTCAGCTCTATTATTTATGTGAAATCTTACAGTTTAAAAGGTAAAGATCATAGAGATTAAATCCTGACTAGGAAAACCTTATACCTTTTGCCAGTGTTTCTAATGCACAGAGTCGTCAGATTTCATGAGAAATCAAATATATAGATTGCTTCAATGTGGTATTAAGTTTGTGCTATTGATGTGGATAACTCTTTCATTTGAGGTTGCTGCTAATTGACTTTAGCTAAGTTACTATGTTGTGCTCAGTTTATGAGGAAGGTTAAACAATCTGTTTGTCCTCGCACGTATCATCCAACTGGAATGGATAAATTCCAGGCCTAGCTCTCAAAAGTATTGCTACTCTTCCATGTTGATCAAGGTTCATGGAAACTAAAACTTAAATAGTGCAATGATCAATTTTGCCTCTTGATCTAGGTTTTGTTCCACTTATCTGATAGCATAAAATGTTCCATTTAAACATTATCAATGTTACATGATGCATTCTCGATGCTCTGAAAAGATAAAAAAAACTAATAGTGGGGAAGTATGTTTTCCTTTGCTACTTTGAGCAATTCATTTTTGGTGGTTCTCACCAAATATTATGACAATAAATCATCATGGTGTGAATGAAAGCAGATCGCCGAATGCAATTTATTTAGTTTAATAATTATGATCAGAAGCATAATATTTTTCATATTTAATACTAAAAGTAGCTATTGATTTATTATTATTATTATTATAGTTTCCTTATGATTTAAATTTTTTTCTATTTTAATATTTAATTAAATTTATTAATTTAAGGGTTAATTGATGCAATGATTCCTAGATTATCATTGGCACATGATTGTTATTTCAGTTTGTTGGATTAAATTGTTTATATATATATGTATGTACGTGTATAGTATGCCTAGGCTACTATGAAAGAATTGATTATGTACATTAGGGGAGGAAGCAAAGTTTTCTTCATGATTTTTTTCTAAATTTTATCCGGTCTTTTTGAATGAATAAGTTGTTGTATTTGATCTCTAGATGCCATGTGCGGGTAATTGATCCTAGAATTTAAGTTGAAAAAGATTTGGAAAGAGATTAGAGATGAGAAACCTACATGTATTGATCCGAGACTATAGAATTTCCAACTGGGTAGTGATAATCGAACAATGACAAGTTTGATCGGATTTGAGGATGTGATATATTTATTATGTTTCCAACAAAATACTTGAGAGTTGAGTCACTTAGTGAATCTGCAAGTTGTATCTCTTACATAGGATGACCTTGAAGCAAAATTCAAATAGTGAATACCAAGAATTTTTTGGAAAGTGAATAAGTAGTAAAGGCTGAATTCTATCATAGAATCGCCTTATCAATAACTAAGGATAGCTAATTAGAATATCTTAGTACATGACATCTTTTCTCAAGTTAGTTAATATCCCTAACATTAAAACTTGTAAAATATTTGAACACTTGTATTTCTAGCGCCGTTAAATTCATATAACTTGAAAATTTATGGATACTATTGTATCGGAATTCTAATATGATGACTTTAAGTTCAGTGCAATTTATGTTTCATGAAGAGTATGAATGCTCATCTATGGTGTGCATAAAATCCATTTTATTGTTAGAAGTGCATGTATATGTGCATGAAAATGTTATACAGGCATGAACTCAAGTTGGAGATTTGATGAGAGAAGTTGTTTCGTCTGTGACAGCTTTTGGGGCGTAACAGAAGTGGAGATGCACGAATGTTCAGAACAAGTATAATTGTTGTAAAATGATTGTTACATAATGCAGTTATAATGACAGGTCTTGGAACATAGAGATGTTTATTATATTATTAATTTGCTATATCAATTAAGGAGCAGTATAGCTGGAGTTCAATGTCTGACCTAGACACATGGATATGGTTTCATTTTCTTATTTTCTGTCTTTTCAATTATGCAATTTTGTTATTGTTGTATGCAACTGTATGCATTTTGTTCTTACCATAATTTGTTATTTCTCAGCAATTAATTGGAAATCTAGATTGTGACCTGCGATATGCACGTGGAAGGAAAAATGAACCTTGAATTAATTGCAAATTATGAAGATGTGAAGAATGCTATAACGAAAAAGGTTATTTCTATATTGTACTTTGTTTTTTCACTTAATCACTTTTCTACTAGGCATTCTTATTTCTGTCATATTTGTCATATTTTATTAAACAGTTATTTTACTCTCTTAACTTTTCATATGTTGGCTTGAAAGAAATAGTCTAGAGTTTAAATGATTTATGATTAGCCTTCATAAAGTAAATATTTGCTTTGGCATGCCTAGTATTACCTATTATATATTCATTTGCATGCTTTAACTTTCACAACAATGACTTACTGACTCTTGGGCCTTGTATTCTGCTGTTAAGAATATTGTGTTAGTGTCATCTATTTTGCTTACTTAATCATTTGTATTTTAGTTGTGATTCTGCAGTCTATAGCACTAATCCGCCATTGTGAACGTCAACACTGGAGCTCACTATCTACCTTTTCAATGTTTATATCTTGCAGCTTGTTTATAAATTGTGTATAACACATTTTATATCTTAAATAAACTTAACTAAATAAAAAAGGCAAATTTTGCTACCTTTAGGTTTGTTTCATTTCCCCATTGATCTATGCAGTTCCAGTCCAAGGCTTTCAATGTCAATTACTATTGGTATGAACCAAATGTACATGCACTGTATTATATTGGCATCAGTCATATAAATATATAGTAGTAGCAGTTGTTTCATGGGTAGGTATGTTTTTCGGTTTTGGTTTGTACGAATTGATTTTAAAAACCTTGGTTCAACCTCATGAGTTTGCCTCATAAATTGGCTAAGTTAACTATGTCTCAGGTCCTGCATGTGATAAATTTTCTTAAAATTGGCTAAGTATCTATCTGATAGATGATTCTCGACCAATTCAAAATAGCAAAGATGATATAAAAAGGTGAAACTAGACCAATATGATAGCAATGTGAGCTACTGTATACAACTTTGAAAGAACACTTTTAGAGGACCTCTTGATAGTACTATTATAGACAAATCAAGCAAATGATAGGAGTGTTAGAGTTGTTATAATTTTATATTTTCTTTTCCTTAACGGGTATGGGCTCGGGTCTCTTGTATCCATTCTGACCCTACCCATTATCCTTTTATTTTAGTATCTGTAACCCTAATGCATTAGTTAATTTTTTGGGTTTTCCTACTCTCAACTTGGTATCAGAGCTAAAGGAAAAAAAAAAGTTGCCTTCGTCGCCCTTGTTCATTGCCGCCACTTCTTCCTCTTGTGTGCTACTATTCTCAATTTTTTTTGGGTGCGGTGAGCGTGTTCCTCGTTCGATCCGGATTGTTGGCGCCGTGAAGCGTTAGCCTTGGGCATGGCTACGTGAAGCGCCCTCTTGCCCTTCTTCTTTCGTCGCTGCTCTAGCTCGCTGATTTCCCTATCGCTCGTCGCCAGCGGACGGGATCTCTCAGGAAGGAAGCTTCTCGCGTTTCTTCCGCCCTTCGTTTTCTGTCGTCGCCTGTCTCTGGTCTGGATATGGAGTTCGTGTTCTTCTTCTTCTCCACACATCTTGCTGACGACGTGTAAGTTTCCCGTGCTGGCGGCGTAGATTCCTCTCCAACTGCTGCATCTCTCCGACTGCGACATCAGCTTCCTCCGTTTCCCATTCCCTGCGACACATCTGCCGAAATTTGATGTCGCCTCCTGCACAGGTACTTTTGTTCATTGTGGTTGTATCTACATATGATTATACTATCCGACGTCTGCTCTTGGTTGCTGCCTGCTTCTATACCTGTTTTTTATCCTGCTGAACACGTTTTATTTGTTAATACATAAAAAGGAAGGGGGGGAACTCAGTATATCTCTATGGATCCTTTCTCATCATCTGCTGACATTAAGCCCAGTAATACCTTTGGTAGCAATATTGTTAAGTTTGATGGTACAAATTTTCTGTTGTGGTCTCAGTCAGTTCGTCTTTTTCTAGGGTCTCATGGCAAGGAACATCATTGATAGCGCCCACAGATATAGTAGGCGTTTCCCGCAAGTGCACGGGACTATCGAAGTAATAAAATATCGATCCCACAGGGACTAATGGGCAAATACCGACGGATCTTGAAGTTGCTAGCTAGACGATGTCGAAATTGGTGAAGTTAAGATAATGAAACAATCAAAAGTGCAAGAAGGTAAACAGAGGAAATCACACGAGAGAATTCTAATGAGGAGATGTATCAGGATATGGGTTCACCACATTGACTTCTTACAGTCGAATAGCCAATTCTATTACCTAAGTCCTGTCAAGTTCAAGGGGGTTCAGCTTCCTTGTCACGTAGGTAGCTCCCCTCCGAGAATCTCGTCCGCTTCCACGAACTAGATTACCGGTCCAAACCATAGGGTTCTAACGCGCGATCGGACTAGAGTCCTTCCGCAGCGTCTAAGCTTCTTATAACCCTCTCAAATACGTACAGACCCGCAAGTGAGGTTTTACCCTCCTAGAGATGCTGAACCGTACTTGAAGTGATTAAAAGCTCAAACACTCCCCCTTTCGGGTAGTGTAGGCATGGCGTGCCAACGATAAGGATAAACCCTCAACCTAATGGGTCGGACGCGCGGTCGGACTAGAATCTCTCCGGCGCATCCAAGCTCCCTATAATCACGCGAGCGAGTACGAATCTGCGAGCAAGTTTTTCTCCCCGGGATCTGATTTACAAACCTCACCATGGGATTTCCCTAAGTGAGTACAGTCCAACGGGCAAGTTTTCTCCTCTAGATTCGATTAATGAACCTCACCCTCGCGATTCAAGGCTCAAGCTTACCTTTTCGGGTAACGCAGGCATTGCACACTCAAAAGGTCAAGCAGGGACTTTGGCTAATAAAATTAACTATCACGACTTGTAAATCGTCAAGGGCTATCCCACATCCTGATTTAGTGTTTAGCCTACCATATTTACAGTAACAGCATAAACATCATTCTCAGCCATGGACATCATGTGTGATAACAGGTTTTGTGCAAGAGTTACAAAGGTAAAATAGATCATGCAATATTCTATCAAGGTCATACAATAGATGCAGCAACTCTAATATGAATGCTATGTATTACAGGTATATTTCTAAGAGGCTTACGGAACATGAGGTCTTCAAAGGGGTGAAAGTGCGCAGCTTCTTTCTCCTCTCCGCAAGAGCAACTTCTCCTCTGCCGAGCGATTCCTCTGCCGAACTCTTATTGATTTTTCCTTGTATGCGAGAGCTCTCCTTTTCTCCCTTGCGTGAAGGGTTTTTATCTCCCTTCTCTGATGGACTTTTTCTCTTCCCAATGCCCTGCAAAAAGGCCTCTGCGATTGCCGTCTCTGTTCAGCCGAAAGAAGCTTTCCGCCAGCTTCCATGCCCTGCAACGCTGCCAGCCGATGTTTTGCATGAAATCATCATTTTGTGACTAAATCCGCTGCCAAAAGCTGCTCCTTGCCTTCTTTGTCAATGGGGGAGAAAGGTCCTTAATGCCCCTGAGCCTCCCCTTAGGTTAGATCAAAGAAATACGGAAGAAAACAGTGATTTCGTAACAGGCGGGTCCGCGATCACGGGCGAGAATTTGGTCGTGACCCGGTCATGATTTATCAGTTTCAGCTTCAGGTATAACGACGATCACGGGCTGACGGGCATGATTCTGGTCGGGAGCCGGTCATGATTTCCGACAAAGCCTCCGATGAATCCAAAAGCTCTTGGTTGGGATCATCTTGAATTTAGATAAGCTCTTCTTGCCACAGAAGTGTTGGAATCTACTCTTTTGTGGTCGAATTGACCTAAAAACGTGAAAATACCGAAACAAGATATAGATTCCATAGATGTATCCAATTAAAGGTAATTATGAGGTTTAAAGTCATAAAATGAGGATGATTTTACTAGTAAAATGACATGTAAAACTCTATATAAATCTATGTCAACAGAATATCTACGACTTAAACCTTTGCTTGTCCTCAAGCAAAAAGAAAGAAATGAAATCCATGAGGGTTGTTTAACTGAAGTTATATTCTGAAATGTTAAGATAGAATCTAATCACATGATGCACGAATCACTGTAGACTTTAAGGATATCAAGATGAAAAGCAAAGTGTCCAGGTTATACTAATGATCAACAGTTGTACTAAAATTCGGGCAATGATAGTTCCTTACCACGTGAAACATTAATCCACAATAGCACCCAAAAGATAGACTCTAAAGCAATAGTAAAGGCTCCTGCTCATAACTTCAGTACCACCGCATTTTTTTCCTTTTTGCAGTGTCAAGCCGTAGCTTTGGTACCACTGCCCTTTCTTTCTTTTGATTTCTTTCACTTCCCTTTTCTTTTGGTGGCAGTGCCAAGTTGAAACTTTGGTACCACTGCATCTTTTCTCCCTTTCTCTTTTTGTTAGGTAGTGCCAAGTTGCAACTTTGGTACCACTGCATATTTTCTCCCTTTTTTTTTCTTTTTGTTGGGCAGTGCCAAGTTGCAACTTTGGTACCACTGCCTCTTTTTCTTCTCTTCTTCTCGTACGGTGCCAAGTTAGAGGAACTTAAACCAGAACCAATACTAAAAGTTTACCAAGAGTGGTAAGTGTGTGTCAGGTGGTTTGGTCTATAATCATCCAAACAAATAGTACTCATGTTGGAACACAGATATTTCCTAGGTTCAAAGCTTATCAAAGGTCCATCCCTCAGTGTTTAGTGTATAAGGAATCAAGTGACTAGATTATTTACTTATCATGAAGGGTGTCCTTAAAGTGGCATGAGAGTGTAAATCAGTCATAGATTAGGTAAATGAACAAGAATTAATCAAGAATGAGGAAAATATCAATCGATGAAAATAAGAAAATATGGATAGGATCTACGACTTAGGCTTTAACGTGTTTGGGAAGCAATCATCAACAAGGTTTAAAGCTCATCAGTCAAGTCTTGATGGGGGCATATGAAAGAGATGCGGACATGATAGAAGTGCAATAATGGAGATGTCCTTGCAAAGTTGAAGCGTCCAAGAAATGACATAGCATGAAAATAAGACATCATGAAAGCAGGACATAAATTAAAATGTTCCTCATGTTCTACATATGTTCAGCAGTTGCAGCTTAAAGTCATGGTAAAACAGGTGCAGTATCACATCAAGTAGTAACAGTTTAACAGTATGCACAACATCATAAAGCTGAAATATGACCCTATACAACCATCACATCATCAAAGCACGTGCATTATGAAAGTAGAGCATATTATCGTTCAACAATGAAAAAGGGTTAAAGTTTTGGCAAGTTTGGTACTTCAGCACATCAGCAGCTTCACATAAAGCAATAACAGTTCAACAGTACCAATAGCACATGCAACATCATAAAGTCAAAGAACTATAACAACGTCATCATAAAGCTCATAAAAGCCACGACGACCCATCAAAATGTGTAAGTACCCTCACCCAAAACAAAAGATACATGGTCCCAGATGCATATAGTGTAAGCATATATCAAAAGGGGTGAGGGAAGACTTACTAGAGTGCAGCCCTACATTTGCTTGTTCTCTCAATTGTTATGTCAGAATAAGCAATTGTTATGGATTGTCAAAAATATTCTATTAGGCACTTAATGACAGAGCTTGGCCGAACTTCAACCTACATTTGCTTGTTCTCTCAATAAGTAATTGAATTTGGGTTCTCTACAACCTCTGCCTGGTTGTCCAGTTCCAACAGAATGATTATCCTTGATTTCAAGGCTCATCTTCGACTCTATTGATGCAATACTAATTTATTTTTAAGAGTACTTAATACACCTATAAGAAAGGTAATGCAAATCAAAGATGTTCAAAGGGTCTCTGCTACTAGAGCCTAGATCAGAACTTGTTCTACTTCTTGAGAGTGCTCCTTTAAGACTTTGGGCTTCTGCTGCTTGTTCACACATCTAGATGAAGTGATGCAATATCTTTAGATATCTTTAGCCAGAAGTGTCTCATGACTCATCAAAATATTGAAG
This sequence comes from Costus lasius, assembly GCA_027563935.2. Taxonomy (NCBI): domain Eukaryota; kingdom Viridiplantae; phylum Streptophyta; class Magnoliopsida; order Zingiberales; family Costaceae; genus Costus; species Costus lasius. The sequence goes on along the minus strand of CM050452.1, from coordinate 89,662,641 downwards.
AAAGTTTGTTGGGCAGCATCCCTGAGTAATGAAACTGTCTTACAGAGAGCTGTCTCTTCCAAGCAAATCTGAAATCTAGCATAAGAACAAATTAAAACTGAGGTTATCTGATCATGACATTGGCAGACAATATGATCTGTTGAGAAACTTACAGTGTCATTATATAACTCCAACATATTGCTCAGTTTGTAGGAAACATAGGCTAGGCTGTGACTGCAAAACTTGTTCCACTCTGATTCTAAAGGGTCCGCATGCACCTTCAAATATGCTATCTAAAACAAATACTATCTCTAGGTCAAAATTTCCATAATCACTTTACCAACTTTTGGAAAAGCGACGTGCAGTAGAATCAATATCAGAACTAAAAGCCAGATCCAATAAAACAATTACAAGTTCTCTTTCAGATGCCGAAGCCTTCTCACAAACCAATTTACAATATGTTAGAAAAATATTATAAATTATGTACAACTAAGATACGTATAGAAAATCCACACCTGATGCAGCCATCCTAACATGTCACCAACAAAATGCCAAAGGTCATGAGCAAACACTTCAATAGGTCTTGGAAGCCTTGGAGCGGACGGCAGTAGCAAGCTTGCCTAGAGGTTGGAGATGCTCAACATGGATGGACGTTTCAATAGAGGAGCTCCACTAAGGGGGGAAGGAGTAGCTGAAGAAGGTGATCGAGTTCGGCGGGATCTAAGGCGTAGCCTATGGAGGCGGCAACGGAGCGGTGGAGATCTTGCCGCAGCGATCTTGCTCGTGCTGAAGGGCTTTAGCCAATGGGCGGATGCCGAAGGAGGACGGTGGTGATAGCTCGATGATGCGGGCGACGCGAGAGGGTGCGTGGTGTTACACCCGTCCAAACGGTACATCAGCGTACATGTGCCTAAATTATAATTTTCAACCCTAATTCTGACCACGCGATAAATGTTGACTCGAGTCAGAGTTGCCTCGTTTGGAACATCGAACGCGTGTCGCACTTGTGGCTTCGCGTGGCGCCCGCGAGTCGCACTCGTGGCTCCCGCGTGCATCCGCGTGCTCACGCGGGACGCATGTTGACTGATGATGGGACATGTGTTCCATATTGACTAGACACTTTTCTACTGACTAGATTCAGGTCCACTAACTGGCATGGGCCCGCGATTACCCCGATGCGGGGGCTGCTAATTTAGTCTACTTTTTTATAGTTACGATAGACCACGTGGCGACAAATAGTAACCTAACAGCCAAACCTTGCTGTTTGTAACCAGCATCAAATCCTTGCTGGCAAGTGAAACCCTAATCTTTCTTGCGTTCTTCCCGCCTTGATTTTTCTTTCTTTTCCTTTCTTTCTTTCCTAAATCGTTCCAATCCGCTTGGATCTCTGCAATCGATAGATATGTAGTAGCAACCCACCGTCACCGCTTGGATCTCAGCAGATCTTTTCTTTAATGGTGGAGTCGGTGTCTATCCGTCACTAAGTGGTTTTGTAAAAATAAATTTGAAATCCTAAACCCTAAATCATAAACTCTAAACCTCAAAACTCAAAACCTAAAATCCTAAAACCTGAAACTTGAAACCCGAAACCCAAAATCGCAAACCCCAAACCCTAAACCCCAAACCCCAAACTCTAAACCCGAAACTAAAAACCTGAAACTATGAATCCTGAACCCTAAATAACAAACCCTCTACCTAAAACCCTCAACCCTAACCCCTATTCAACTACGTGAATGCATTCTACTCATTTCAAGCTTTCTAACGCCACAAGAATCGCCTTAATCCGAGTTCTAAATCAAAAGTTATAGTCGTTTGAAGTTTCCATATTTTTAATTATTTTTTATTTTAATATTTAATTAAATTTATTAATCAATTCTTTGCCACATGGACGCATGTGAGGCGCACGCGTGGCCTGTGGCGTCAGCGTGAAGCACAAAGTCGACAGCATTGCGTAAGCGTCGACGTCAGTGGCTTCGTCCGCGTGGAAAAGCTGCTTCGTGCGCGTGGCGCGAGCGGCTTCATCAGCGTGGCACGTGCAACGGCTTCGCGTGGCTCGTGCGGCTTGTGGCCCGAGCTGAGCCGTTCGCGTGGCGCGAGCTGAGCTGTCCGCGTGGCGCGAGCTGGCCGTCCGATTGGCGTACGCGTGGCGCGATCGGCTCCGTCCGCGTGGCTCATCGGCAGCTTCTGCGTGGTGCGATGGGCTCTGTCCGCGTGGCGCTTTTGGCTCCGTCCGCGTGGCACGATTTGGGTTCGCGTAGGGGAGAAAAAGGCCTGTGAAGAGACCCTTCGTTCTAATCAAAAGAAGGGTCCCCATCACATGAATTTCAAAGTAGAATTCAAATAATAAAGTAGAATATATATATATATAGTAAAATAGAATTCAAACAAATAAAGTAGAATCTGTCTTGTATAAAATAGAATCAAGACAAATTTAGAAGAATATGTATATAATAAAGTAGAATATAGACAAACTTAGTAGAATATGTATATAATAAGTAGAATTTGTATATAATAAGCTAAAATTTAAAATAAAAAATTACAAACTTTCACATTTATTAACAAGTATATTATCCTAAATTATTTATACACCCTTTATAAAGATTTACCTAAATTATATTTTATTATATATATATTCTACTTTATTTACCTTAATTCTACTTTATTCTATACAAATTCTACTAAATTTATCTGGATTTTACTTTATTATTTGGATTCTACTTTAGAACACTTCAAGATTCGTGTGCATGTAAGACCCTTTAAGATACGTGAATGTATGATAGCCGACCCTTCCTTTGATTGGAAGGAAGGGTCCCTGCGCAGGCCCTTTTTGCCGCGTAGGGTGCGCTGCCATGTCTGCGTGGCGGGCATAGAATCCACACGTGCGCCTAGAGGTGGCCATGGGCCGTGCCCGGGCCCGCCTCGGCCCGAGTTCTGGCGGGCCGTGCCTGGCACGGCCCGATTCTAACCGTGCCATGCCGGGCACGGCACGACCAAAAATTGTCTGGGCCCGGCACGGCCCGCGGCACGTTTAGCCGTGCCGGCCCAGGCACGGTTCAGGTTCTGTCCGGGCCCGGATCCGGCACGCGGGCCGCATCCGGCACGCGGGCCGCATCCGGCACGCGGGCCAGATTCGGCACGCGGGCCAGATCCGGCACGCGGGCTGAAACGGGCCCAAGGGCTATAGTCGGCCTAGCGGGCCGTGCCAGGCACGGCCCGAATGTGAATTATGTATTTTGCATAATTTTTTTAAAAAATATTTAATTAATTATTTTATTTTAAACAAATATAATTTTAATTTTAATATATTTTATTAAATTAATATTAATTTATTTATTAACAATACTAACAACACATGACTAAAGTTAAAACCAACTCAATTAAATTTCATATTCATAAATAGTGATTCTCCTCACTATCACTTATTTCAAAGTCCTCAACCTCTATCTCAATCTCAACCCCAGAAGAAGAAGGAGAAGCCAAAAATTCTTGTCTTGCATGATCAGATAAATGGATAAAGTGTTCTTCAAACCTGAATACATAAATTCGTATAATTTGACTAACACGTTCGATAATACTTAAAATAGTGATTCTCCATTGATCAGCATTGAAGAAATTTAAGGTAGATGTAAGGAAGATTGAACGTTGAGAATTTGGCATAATGAGAATTATCTTCACTCTTCTATTATCTGTCATTTTTCTCTATGCCTCGTGCTCGTGCTCACCACGTGATAATTATATTATAAAAGTAAATTAATTTAATACTTACTTGATCTTCTCCACGTCTAGTCACGTAGTGAGCACGAGACATAAAAAAAAATGACTAGACCAGACGAGAGAGCATTGAATTCTTGATGGCTAAAAAAAGCTTAAGTTTGAGTTCAATTAAAAAACTAATTGTAACTCAAGACTTAGAAAGAGATTAAGAGAGTATTAAGAGAGAATGAGAAATTATTCCAAAGATAGTTAGAAACTTGTGTGAAGAAATGAGAGGGTTGGGGGGTCAATTTATAGGGATGAATTGGGTGTATAATTACATATTTATACCCTATTTTTAATTATTAAAAGGGGCTAAAATGGTAATTTTATACCATAAAGACAATTATATCCCTAACTTTTAAAATTTTTATAACTATTATGAGGGCATTTAGGTAAAAATGCAGAAGAATTGCCGTGCCGTGCCGTGCCTGGCCCGGCCCGGGGTTCGTGCCTGGCACGGGTCCGTGCCGTGCCGTGGGCCCGGCCCGGCCCGCGGGCCGCGAACCCTCGGCCCAGCACGACCCGAGCCGGGCCACGGGCCGCCCCGTTGACTTGGTCAACGGGCCGTGCCGTGCCCGGCCCATGTCGTGCCGGGCCGTGCGGGCCGCGGGCCGGTCCGGCCCGTTGGCCACCTCTACGTGCGCCCACGTGGTTTTGAATGTCCGATTAAACCACAATTCGATTGAACCGGTTAATCTTATTGAACCGGTTTAAAAAATTCGATCCGGTTGAATCGCTTTGAACCGGACAGCGGTCGACTCCTCCTACCGCCTCTCCTCGCTCGCCTAATCCAGCTTCCACCTCTCCTCCACCAGTCCCGTCCGCCGCTTCCGCTTCCGCTTCTGCCTCAAACCTCCACCGTCACCCCACCTGCCTCCGCCTCCGCCGTCGCCCCCTGCCGCCGCTTCCAGCCTCCGCCCTCGCCCCCGGCCGCGGCTTCCGCTTTCTCCTCCAGCCCCTTCCGTCGCTTCTGTAACTGCCGTCGCCTCCTCCAGCCGCCTCTCCTCCCTCGCCGCCTCCAGCCTCCGCCGTCGCCCCTGCCGCCGCTTCCGCTTCCTCCTCCAGCCCCTGCCGTCGCCTCTGTAACTTCCGTCGCCTCCTCCAGCCGCCTCTCCTCCCTCGCCTCCTCCAGCCGCTTCCGCTTCCGCCTCCAACCTCCACCGTCACCCCCGCTGCCTCCAACCGGAGCCATCCGCAAAGCTGACCTCCCCCTCCCCTCACCACTGCTCTTCCCTCGACGCTGCCACCATGACATTGGTAAATAAAGTATGGCTTAATCCTAAGTAGGATATGCTAATATTCGTACATAATACTTGTATTGAGATCAATAATTGATTGGTGCTGGATTATGGTTATGAATTGTCAAGCTAAACTAGTATATTCTAATATTCGTACATAATACTTTTGACTCGGGAGATTGAGATGCGTGGTTGTGTTTAATCTTACTATTGTTAGGATACTAATATTTTTTTTTTTGGATACTAATATGTTGCGTTTCTAATTCTCAAAGACTTGCTAACAATCTCATGTATTTACTCGAGAGATTGAGATGCATGGTTGTGTTTAATCTTACATGATGTGTGGGACAAATCAAGATAAGATTACTAGGTCTCAGTTAAAAGATTGACGTGATCTTTTGAGTATATTTAATGATTTGTTTTTATGTCTCAGTTAAAGGGTTATTATAATTTAATAATTTGATCCACGGTAATAATTGCATCTAGCTTAAAACTTTCAAGAGGATGGACATGTGATCTTCTGAGTATATTTGCATCACTTTCTACCTAAAGATTACATTGAAATTTACAATCTTAACCAAGCATTGAAATTTTACACTTGTGGTATAATATATAATTGATTATTATAATTTATGATGCATGTGATGATGAGTATGAATTTGTTTGTATTAGTTTATCTTTAAGTAAGTGTTATACACATGTTTGTATTTTTTAAAATAATATGTTCTATAACTATCATGTTTTTATAATATCCATAGAAGACTTTGGTTCGAACGCTTCACCCTTTATCTTCTATTGTTTTCTTCATTTTTCCATTCCTTCTTAGTAATGTGGTTGGTTAGGGAGATTATGGTAGATACTAACGAACTGAGCCGTTATGGCACTACATAGTTGCTAAATGGTCACCTACATTCTTATAAATGTGCTTTCCTTTCTCAACTTTCTCTACATTTTAGAGAGCATGTTGTTTTGTTTATACCAAGATTTGGTTAACGATAAACTGTTGAAATTTGTAAAGCAGGGGAATGTGACAAGTTTGATCTTGTCAAAGAAATCTAAATGAAGAAAGAAAAAAAGGCCCATTCTATTTTAGCATTCTTATCTTCTCCTGGAGCCCATAGATCTAGAAGTTTAACGTTAATAAAGCAAAAAGCACACAGTGGTGAATTCAATAGTCACTGACAAGGCTAACACAACAACACTATGTTTTAGCATCCTTCTTATCTTTTGTTATATAATTTGTTTGTAGAACTTGCTAATGATTCCTCATTTTTGCTATAATTTTGTACATTCTAGCTTCCTTTTGATCATCATGACTAAAGAGGAAACTTAGTGGAGAGGACAAAATGCAAATTGATGGGCATGATTTAGAGCACCAAAAAAGTTACCATGGTTCCAATAGAATTTGGTGCTGAGTATCTCAAAGTATATTATGGTAATTCATTCTTGTCCTTAATTGTTTTTATTTCTCATAACTACATTTAATATTGTTCTTTTGTTTTGAATTTGTTGTAGACTTGTATTCTTTGGATATTATGGTTAAGTATAGATAGTTAGAAATTCTTTTATCGTTTCATCTGTTGGATATATTGTTTCTTGACTTTTTTTTACTGTTTTATTTATCTGTACAATCTCCTCTATTCTCTTCTGAGTCATCATTATAAATTTGCTTCTTGTTCAAATCTCCTTTTCTTGCTTGAGCTTCCTTTCAATAGTTTCAAGTAGTTCTGCATAAAGTCTAATACCTTGCATTAGTTGTCCATCAGAAGATAGGAAAGAATTCTTGAATTTGCTACTAATTTCTAGCATCAGTGATGAAGACTTAAAAGTTTTTGATTAAAATACTACAATTTATACTGTTGCATTATGGCTCCATGTAAACACTTATAACGTGCAATTACGTTACATATAGATCAAATCAAATCAAATTGTATGCCTTTTCATTTAGTATTAGTTTAGAAATTTAAATAAAATTTAAATAAATTTTACTATTACTTTTATATATTTTTAAACAAATTGCTGATATAGTTATTCTGTTTAACTAATATTCCATTATAACTAACCTAGAAGGTATAGTTTGGCTCAAAGGAAGTCTATACTATCTCACATATTAAGTGTTGAACACTACTTTGTTAGATGACTAGTGGTAGCTTGAGAATTGTTGAAAGTTATATTTTGTAATGGGTTGAGTGTTGATGACTTAATTGTTTATTTAATAATTGATCTTGATGCTTACCATGCTTGTTGCCTATGGTTCATTAAAATTTTGTTCTCATACAAACATTGCAGCATTTAGAAGAGCTTAATGTGAGTAGTATGAAATCAAAGTCATAAGAAGGTATGTGATAAGCGATACACTTGTGACCATGAGTTTTTCAGTTTAAATTATTTTTTAGGATTAAAACCCTCTAGTGTAGTAGAAATAAAACAAGTAATATTTATTGATATTCTCTCGACTAGTTCTCATCAGTTGCCCCAAAGAATGGTAAGCATCTATTCCTATTGGTGATTCTAATTTTATTTTTCTCATCTTTTATACTACAGCATGGGAAAAAATGTCACTTGACAAAATAAAATTCTTCATAACATCATTTCTACGTCCACTGTTGAAATCGTGTAAGGTAAGCTTTGTTGATTTGTATCAACATATAACATTTGAATTTAGACTTAATCTAAATAGAAATTATGCTTTAAGATTGTATCTTTCATTCTTTTGTAAGTCAAGAGATCAATATTTTTGGGTTTAGTTGCAGGGCAACCTTTGGTGCTACAATTACAATGACATCTCTATGTATTTCAAAATAGCATAACTCACCCCCCCCCCCCAATTGTAAAATGGACATTTTTCATTATATTTATGTCCTAGTCTAGGGATGTCAACAGGTCGGGTACCCGCCTTTTTTGGCCAAACCCGAACCCGAACCCGACCCGACCCAAACCCAAACCTGGTTAAACCCGAGTCGGGTATTTAAACGGGTACCCGTGGGTACCCGTTTAAATTAAAATATATATTTTTAAATTATTTTTAAAAAATATAATTATAAAATAATAATAATAATAATAATAATAATAATTATATTTATAAAAAATTATGTTATTATATAAATATATATATATATAAATATTTTTTTATTATATATAATCGGGTATCGGGTACCTGCGGGTACCCATGGGAGTAAACCCGAACCCGACCCAATTAGCTAATCGGGTACCCGAACCCGCCATAAACGGGTCGGGTCGGGTACCCGCGAAGTCGGGTACCCATTGACACCCCTGTCTTAGTCATCTGAACGACTGAACCACTCAAGTCACATGATCTCTAAGCTTAAATCCAGCAATTTTATTCACATGATCAGCTTAATCTAACTTAAATTAGGATACAACTAAAATGAAGTTACCAACTCACAAATTTAGAAAATTTATTTGTTATATTACTAACCAACATCAGATTAAAATAAAGTGTTTTGAGGCTCAATTTATTTGTTACTAATTGATTCGTCTATTTAGACTTTCTTGTTTCTATTGATTGTTTACACGAAATAAAATGTAGAAAGAATACATACAATGAGATTGTGCATTTGCCGCAATTCAACTATTGGTGGCAATTTTTGTTTGTTGAGCTATGCTTCTTGAATGTCCAATGGATTGCCAATGTGACCTCATGTTACATCTCGTGTTGTACTCACACAAATGAATCATCTTTGGCCTTATGAGGTTGAAGATTTCTTTATTCATGATCTAGAGTTGAATAGTAAATCTGTTTATCTACAGTTCGCCTATACTCTTACATTGCATTGGTGAGAATTGCAGCATAGTTGCGTAGGTTCGTTTGCTCAAGTGAGTGTATTATGTTGCATGAGGAGATGGAGTATATTTACAATTCAAAAGTTAAGCAATCAAACAATGTTCTGCACTGGTGATATGTGTGATTCTTTTTACAAAGTTGCAAAAGCCTGTAACTGAATCGAAAATGGACTTGAACTTGCAATGGGAGGTGTCAAACATGGTTCCAGTGGTCATGTTTTATATTTATCAAGTGTACTAAGAAAACGCAGGCATTTTCAGCAAATAGTTTTTTCTTCAAAAATCAAACATATGGCATCTATTTATGTTACTGCTGATGCAATTAGTGTGAAAACAGTTCAGTTGCTTGTCTCAGATTTTTGTTTTCTCTTGATTACAGTAATCATATTATATCTCATCACTCTGTTTCAAGTTAATAGTACTTTTGCAATTAACCCTTCTGTTTCTTGATGTGCATTTTGGCTCGAGTACTTTATATAGTGACAAATATTATCAATTTGATACAAACTCTGGCGTGATTAATGTTTTAAAAATGAAGGACATAGAATAAGTTGATGGTAATCAAACTTAAAGAATTGAAAATAGAAATCTTAAATGATCAATCTTGGACCAATCAAAACTCTATTTATCCTGACCAGTTATCTCGAACTTTAAACTTCAAGATATTTATGCATTGTTAATTTCATGTCAGAATAAGCAATTGTTATGGATTGTCAAAAATATTCTATTAGGCACTTAATGACAGAGCTTGGCCGAACTTCAACCTACATTTGCTTGTTCTCTCAATAAGTAATTGAATTTGGGTTCTCTACAACCTCTGCCTGGTTGTCCAGTTCCAACAGAATGATTATCCTTTGATTTCATGGCTCATCTTGGACTCTATTGATGTAATACTAATTTATTTTTAGGAGTACTTAATACACCTATAAGAAAGGTAATGCAAATCAAAGATGTTCAAAGGGTCTCTTAGAGCCTAGATCAGAACTTGTTCTACTTCTTGAAAGTGCTCCTTTAAGACTTTGGGCTTCTGCTGCTTGTTCACACATCTAGATGAAGTGATGCAATTTCTTTAGATATCTTTAGCCAGAGGTGTCTCATGACACTTCAAAATATTGAAGAAAGTTTGTTGGGCAGCATCCTTGAGTAATGAAACTGTCTTACATTTGAAAGATTATGTATAACTAAGATACATATAGAAGATCCCCTTTGCTCAATGTCGACGGCAACGATTGCAAGCTTTAGGCCACAGCGAGTGAAGGGAAAAGCGACACATAGAGTGGGGGCTGCAAGTTATTATTGTAGCCTTTGCAATGTTTGTTGCTGAAAGAAGTTTTGATTTATCAGGATGCTGCAAATCATAATGGTGGTAAGTGGATATTGCGGTCCAAAAAGATTATTTCAGGACGATTCTAGGAAGACCTGGTAAGTGTAAAAGATTATGTTTTCATACTAGTCCCAATGTCCCATGTTCAGATTTCCTCTAACATTTGAAATTCTTCGATCGCCTTCAAGATCATCATCTTTGGCGCCACCAGTTCCACGACCAAGCTTTGCCTCCTTGGTCTAGCCGCCAACTAATGTCCTCCATCTTACACTGGACCTAGATTGGTCTAGCCGCCAGTCGGCCGTCCGATCTTCCTCTAAATCTTCTCCGGTCGCCCATGAAGTAGATCGCCATTTTTGATCTACTCCAAACTTGTTCTCTCATTTCTCGATCTCGATCCCTTGATTTCTTGGCTATTTGCCCTACCCTCGATTGCGTAACCCCCGAACATAGATCTTCCCCTTGAATCTCTCATTTATCTCAAAAAAGGACCCTAAATTCTTGCTCCCTGTCAACTTTCTCGATCCTTTCGTCCCTCTTTGTAATCTCGTTGTTCTGGCATCAATTGGTTCGATCTTGTGGCTTGATTTTAGACTTTCACTTTCTTTTCATGTGGGAAATGGCGGTGCGGCCGGATCAAGCGGCCGATTTGCTGTTGTTCAATGCATACTTTGCGAGAGCCGATTTGGATCGGGATGGAAGGATTAGTGGCAATGTGGCGGCGGCTTTCTTTTAGGGATTCAATTTGCCTCAACATGTTCTGGCTCAGGTACTGATGGAATTTGTGCACTAATTGCTTGTTGTTTGCTTCATTTATTTACTTTGAAGTTCCAACCAATAGAAGTTGTATCCGCATATTCAACTTTGATAAAGCACTGAAATTTCTGATTTAATCTTCACAAAACCCTTCAAAACTCTAGTTAAGGGTACTTGCAGCCTTTGTACTACCACTAAAATTATTTTTCGAGTTTCAAGTCTATTTTAAGAGGGATTGATTAGTTAAGCACTTAAATTTAGACTTTGGGTCTATCAAAACAATTATGCTATATGCAATAACTAAAACATACATTCTTCCTAGCTACATAGATCTTTTCCTGCCATTGAGTTTTGTGTGAAACAACACTAGTTAAACATACATAGATCTTTTCCCGCCATTGAGTTGTGTGAAACAACACTAGTTAAACATTTTAACTGCAACTGTCTTTCTCAAATTGTTTGAAATAAGTTCTTATAAGAAAAGAAACAAGTTCCACAGTTGATGAGCAAAAAAATATAATACCATTTCTATTCTTATTTGACTGAACTATTCTTCTTTTTAGTTTTAGATAATTAAACTAGCAGGGGTATTAAAACAGTATGAAGAAATAAGAAAATGGGATTAGAAATTTTGATCTTTGTGCATGGAATTTAGAAATTCTTATTTCATAGCTATTGAAAGAACATTTCTCAAATTTTCTTAGTTCCATGCATAATTATTGAAAACTATGGAGTTGAAATTCTAATTTCATATTCTTTTTAATTCTAAACAAACTATTTATATGTACAGTTATCATTGGTCTTCCTCTCTTGCACACCCTGTTTAATCATTGGTTTTTGGTTTAAGGATTAAACAATTCAAAAATATGATATCAATCTTATTGACCATATCGGAGAATAAAACTACTTAAAATTGAAAAAAGTAAAAAAAAAAAAAGCAAAAAAGAATATTTATTTCTAAAAGTAAAAACAGAGAAAACATATTTTTTCTACAATTTATATTAAAATTTTATTAAATCCAAATGTTTGTTGCTAGATTTAACCTATGAATCAATTAAAATTTGATAAATTGATATTATTAACATTATATAATATATAGTTAATAAGTATTTTGATTAGTTTTATCAAATATAATTAAATATTTATTATTTATTTTTAACATATCATTTTTCTAATAATTATATACTTATTAATGGTTGAATATATATCAAATTTTTATTAAAATGAAATTAGCCATTTTTATTATATGTAAATGATAATTAGTATTTTATTATGATATTTGTATTACTTAAGAACTTCACTAAATTTATTTAAGTATATGATACTTTTTCTAATTAATTATATAGTTACACTAAACATTTAATGATCCTCGTAAAATGTAATATAATTAGATAAAAAATAAGTGTTGCTTATGGTTTAATATCAATAAGTAGACTACATAAATATAGGCCCTTATCCACATAAGCCAAAGAGGAAAAAATTTGAGACCAAACACATTGTAATAATTCATTGTTACATATAATCCCTAACATGCTTTGTAAACTCAAGTCTCAAAGTACCAAAATTAATGTAAACTTGAGTTTAATATTCCTTGATTGCAAAAGAGAGAAGCTATCCACTGTACATCGATATTATGTCTATCTATCCTATGTGAAGATGGTACTTAAGTAGAAACTAAAAGGGTGGTATCATACTGGCCGATTTTATAAACATAAGTCATGAACTGATTGGACAATCTTATGGTCAATAACTATCTTAGTATAAGATGGTTTTTTAAACTTAAGCCATCAATGATCAAGTATGTGATTGGTTGGTTAGCTGATTATGTATCGCCACCCATAACTGATGTAGTTCGACTTCTAGCCCTAGCCTATAGTGTAGTAAGGGTTAGTTATAATCTTGTACAGTATAACTCCATGTGCTTTGTTTTCTTCAAAATTGAGTACAAACTACAAAGTGGAAAATCTTTGCCAAAACCACTTCCACAACAAGTGTCAAAGTTGTCATTATAATGCCTAGATTGTTGGGTCGTTAGGGCATTGATCTTATGGGTACTAGAAGCCATTGAGACACACGAGACTAGGAAGTCATTCTGAAGACTCAGAATAATAGAGTTTACTGGCAACTATGCTTTGGTAGAAGAAAAACTCTCCTCATGGCCTAATAAAAATTTGACTAGCAAGAAAATCTTTCATCTCACTTTCTCTTTTGGATGGGTATAATACTCTTTTAACATATAACATGCTAAATGTTGCTTAGCAAAATATCTCACTTTCAAGAACATGATAGTGGATGCAATATTCTTCTCCATGCTTTTCAATAAGGATGAGTCAAAGCGGCATCATAACCTATAAGAAGAGTTAGTAGTAGTCAAAACGGTCCAAGAAGAGGAAAGTGACCAAGAAGGACGCTGCCCCTTAAACGCCCCCTCCTTCTTCACTCACTGCGGATGCTGCAATGATGGGCAAGCAACGCCCATCTTCGATCTTTACATCCTCGGTATTCAAGATGAAAGATCGGATGAGGGGATCGTCTCTCTCCTCTCATGGATAGAGTGGTATCACAGGTAATTTAAATACTTCCTTTCTCAAATATATTCCTTGTTTTTCTATCGATTGTATTTTGTTACCCGCTTAACAACAATTCTCTTTCTTCTTGTAGATGCTTGCAGAAATTGATGGCTTAAATGATTCTAGTCAGGTTTTTTAATTGATTTGCAGTGCACCTTTTCCATCGGAATAATTTGATCCTGTTCGATCATGGGAATAATTTGTTCCCCCTTGGTTGACTTCTGTTTTCTTGTTTTCTTGCCTCACAAGATCTATTTATAATAGGTGCAAGCAATAGACCTGACCTTATTGACCCGGCACTTCTACATCCTCGCCGATTTGATAAACTTCTGTACGCTGGAGTCAACAGTGATATATCTTATAGAGAGAGGTCAGTTCTTTCTTGCCAACTGATTGTCGTAAGTTTGATCAGCTCAGACATGTTAGATAACCTATTTCCATTTTTTTTCAGGGTTCTGAAAGCGCTTACAAGAAAATTCAAACTCCATGAGAATGTTTCTTTGTTGTCAATTGCCAGGAAATGCCTCCAAATTGAGGACATGCATGCGTTATGTGCAGATGCTTGGTTTCATGCTGCAAAGCATAAGGTGATTTAGCACTAGTTAGAGTTATTATATGGTAGAATGAGTTATTACCATATGCTGAGTCTTGTATTAGTATGAAGTGCTGTTGTAGCATGAAGAATTGAAGATTGACAAAGACTATCTATATTATGAAAGCATGGGTAATGACTCGAGTATTTATTTGTTTGCCTCACAAACTAGTACGTTGTAGCTATTTACATGTTCATCTCAAGAGTAAGTAGTTCTTACCACTGCAAGTATCTTTGTCGTGCATGCGGGTCTTAACTATTTGCATGTCTCTCCATAAAGAATCAACGCTCATATTGCTACATGTAAACACTTAGCTATTTGTACAAAACCTTTTATTGCTGCATGTAAACACTTAGCTATTTGTGCAAAACCTTTTATCATTCATAGAAAATTATGTTTTTATCCACAATAGATACCTTCTCCCATTTGCAATGTATGTGATTAACTTAACCACCTTAAATTTTCAGTTATAGTTTCACTTTTTAGATTGTGGTAAGTTAGTTATTGCAGCTATTATTTAGCAATTAAAGTTGTTGCCATTAAGTTCTCTTGTATTGATTTAGCGTGATCGAAAACATGTGTTGCTACATATTGTGAACATTACTCTTTTATCATATTTAGCTAACTTTAGTTTCTATTGCTATAGATATCAGGCACCGGTACTTCAAGTAGTGACGATAAAGCAGATTCATGCAAATCAATGATTTTCTGAAGGTACAATGTAATTGTTTGATATGATTAAGAGTGGTCTAGTTGTTTAAAGTTGGATGTCTTTGCCTCAGAGGACCCTATATAAACCTTACACATTATTTTATTTTCCCATGACCGTTTATTCCCCTAACATAATTGTAGTTTTTTTTTTCATTTTCGCAAGAAAGCAAATAATGGTATTGAAGGGGGGATTTGATCCAAGACCTTACTAGGAAGAACTAAGCTAGTTATAGCAAGCTGTCCATGTCTTAGCCGTGGAATGGTGATTTTATATTTTGGGAATTATTGACAAAGTAATGAGCCATCAATGACATGATAAAACCAGTAGGTTAGTAGAAGGATCTAACCATTCTGTTTTAGCAGCATATACTATGTACCGTTAGCTCCACATTGCACTAGAATTGGGCTAGAATGGCATTAACTAAACTCAGTAACTCACCCCTTGTTACCCCTCTATATTTTTTTATAATGGGTTTTCTGTTTGACTCAACAGGTATTGGTAAACCAATAGTTCACATGGTCTAAGTTGTGTCCACCTTATTTTTCTGTAGATCAAAATCATGGGAACAAAACAAATAAAAGAATTTCAAGACGTCTTCTAGCAATGCGAAGCAAAAACAGACAACCGAACAAGAGCGCAAGGAAGAGTATGATGTAGAGGAAAAAGAAAGTTTGGAAGAGGTATTTCATTTCCATCCCAACTATCCTTTTTTTTTAAATTCCTTGGAACTCGCAATTCAATGAAAATTGATCAAACCTTCTGATTTTTTTTTATCTGTTTCTCTTAATATATAATTTTCTTATCCAAATTTCAATTGTTTGGGACTTTGGGTAATACTCCTTGGTTTGTATGGTTTTAACCACCGCATGTCAATATTTTTAATGAAATAAAGCATTACTAACTTTTATATCTGTTTTGAGCACATTTTACTGACTTTTTAATTGTATCTGGGTAATATTGAAATTAATCTATGGAACTGTTAGGTAGCAAGAGGTTTTTTTTGCCCATTTGGGTTTCTCGATTGTCTATGTTGGAAGAATTGGTTCATGAAGGAGAAGAATTTGCAACGCTATAAAAATCAGTTTTGGAGTTGCATTAGACTCCTTTATTTTGTTTACATATTTTTCTTTTCATCTTCTCTTTTGCACCCCTCGTCTCATAACTTTGATTCACAATAATAAAATTTTTACCATAGGTTAGTACGGTAAGCACTAGATATATTGACCATCACTTTGCGTTATCAAAACATACACTTAACATGGAAACGATTAAGTAGAAATTATGATTGCATCTATAGAATATGTTCACTGCAGCCGCCTTTGAAAAAGAAGTATAATAAAAAAATCAGTAAACACTAAACACTAAAAACCTATTGGTATATTAACTGTTGATTCCAAATTTCAAGTTGGGCAGGTTTAAAGTTGAAAGTTTTAGAATTTATCTCTCTTATGTAGTTAATAAGAGTTAATATACTCCATCTAATGCTTGTTCATGCTAGCATCTCATTAAGAAAAGAGGAAATGGGAGATGCAGTTGACATAAAGAGACAGAAATTAACTTCTCTTCTTAAAAGGTAAGACCAAAAGTCTGTTTCTCTCTTGATGATGATGGCTTCACTTATGACAAGGAGGTAGTTTGTTAGGTTTGGTTGGGTTTCTGAAAGCTAGCATTTAGGGTATGCATATAAAATACTATGATTTAATTTACATCTTTATCAATCTAATCAAATCTAATTTGGTTCAATTTAATCTCGAATGTGGTAGAGTCAATTCTATTTTGTTTGACTCTTTAGGTTTGAATAGATTGAGGAAAGGAGAGAGTTAGGGCATAATTGTTGCTAATTGCTAGAGTTATACTGCTTGATGTTTAACCTATATGAACTAGTTTGCTGTTCGAATTAGTTTTGGTTTCTGTAAGACAATAGCAATCTCTTCTATAAACTTATTTTCTTTTTTTTAGCCAAATGCAAGTGTGTGATGTATTGGTGCAATAAATAAATATATATGTTATAATGTACTATCTCAAAGCTTCACATATTCGCTTTTCTTAATTATGTTAATGATGCATACATGGTATTATTATAATATTTTTATTCCATTAGAACATTATAACGTTACTATGTGATCTCATTCTATTTGATGAAGAGTCTTTGAGCCTTTGGTTCTTCATGTAGATTGCCTACCAACATTGATTCTATGTTTACTTGATTAAAGATAAATAGATTGCCTACAAAGGCTAAGTAATGTTCAAGTCTAAAATCTAAATAATGTCGAGAGAAGACTCAATATTCCTCTCATTCAAAGATGGAAAAGGTTGGGCTATTACTGCAAGAATGGATCCAACCAATGATGGTCATTGAGAATCAATATGCCTTAAGCATCTTCACTAAAAAATTCCAATGAGTTAAGTGTCATGTTTAAATCTATCTTCAAACTCAGTTGTAGGGAATTTTTTTTTGCCATTACAGTAGATATGTGATTAAAAAAAGCATCAAACTAATGTACCTCCGAGGAGATGATTAAATCAATTAAATTTGATAGTGGTATTGAAGCACGCAATGACTTTGGATTCACATTTAAGACTAGAGATATCAATGAGGTCGATGATGTGAAGAATTAGAGACGTGGGTTTAAGGATCACAAAAGCAATTAAAACAATGTATAACCTTGAGTGGTAGAAGATTTCAAATGGAGTTGAGAGCACCTTACGATGTTGGAGGGAAAATAAAGGTAAAGTGATAGGAAATGAGAACAACTAGTTGTAGGCAATGATGGAATATAAGGGAAGGGATGAGGTAGAAAATAAAGGTGAATAAAGAGGAAGGGATGAGGCATCAGTGAAGGAGGAAGAGGGGCAGTGAAGTGGGCAATGGCAAGGGTAGAGTTATTAATGCTTTAATACCATGTTGCTCATTATCAACGCGAAGGCACAATGATGTGCACGGTATAAAATAGGTGCAGAAAGAACAAATACATCAACCCTTAAAGGATGACCAATTTTTACTAATAATTATATGAACTGTGAATTGTTTAGCCACAATGAGACTATCGAGAAATCCACACAGATCCGATGCGGGTTCCACGTATCTGACACGGTGTCCAAGTTGGCTTCATGCAGATCCAATATAGTGTACATGTTGTAACTGCTAAGATCCAACTCAAAGCCCATGCGTAATCCACACGGAGCCCATCGCGATTCAATGTATGGTCCATGCGGATCTGGTCGGTCTGGTTGAATTATTCTAAATCAGTCAGTTCAAATCATTTTAAATCCCCTTTTGCGCCCTTTCTCCCTTACCGCCTCTGACCGCGACACCGCTACACACTACATGCTACACCACTTCCATCCTCTTGGAGTCACTTATACATCGTTCCAACATGGTGCAGTGGCCCTCCTACCATTGCCACCTGTCTGAATCACTTTGCTGGGTGCAAAGAGTCTTGTCACCCGTTACTGCTACGAAAGTTGTTGGTATGTAGTGGCAAAGGGGTGAGGGCACGAACGAGCACCCTTTCTTTATTTTTAGGGTTTGCTTTTTTTTTCCTTGCATCATCCAACAATGAGTCCTCAATATTGTGGTTAATTTTTGTCTAAGTGCATATTAAAATTTGAAGTGTCTGATTTATGGTTTTTCTTTTCCATGTATAAATATCTTGTCTTCACATGTTGTTGTTGATTTTGTTCATTTTTTTTAAAAAAATAAACTTATGTTCTAGTCATTGATTTTAGCCATAATTCAATCCCAAAACAATGCACAAACTCATCCTTTAAAATTGTAAACAAAATAACCCTCCAAAGTTTCATATCTACAAAAAAATTCCCGATCATCCATTCATTGCAATGAAAGAAGTTCACATTATATTATAAAATATCTTAATTTGTTCTACTAATATAACTTTCATACTATGTTATATTGATTATATGAAGCATTGCAAATTGTTTCTTATTCTTCCTTATTAATTAACATGACTCCTTTGGTTTAGATTGGGCTTTCAACAACCACTATAGTTTCTTGTTTCGGGAAAACTATTTCAGAAGCCAAGGAACACTCTGATAACAGACTCGAAGATATTTTCGTCTCTCTTCTACTAATGATTTTATATAGCATTGGGCAGGTTAGTGTTTGATATGTTCTAGTGCAGCAAAAGCTGATTTACTAGACTATATGTTCAATATAGTAATTTACTTCGAATTTTGAATGTCTTACGGAACTATTGATTTTTCAATGTTTGGAACCATAAGAAGGGAATTATTTAAAAACAAATTTGAGATTGATTGGCTTTGAAGTATACCCTCCCTTTATTTATTTATTCTTTTTGCATTCTTTTCTCACTTTTACAAAGGAGGATTATAGAGTAGATGCTTATGTAACACATAAGGCAGTTCCTTTATCTTCCAAATGCAATTTTGATATTGCTTGACCTGCATATTCATTGTTAAGTTTATAAATGATCTGAATCACCTTTCTGAGTCAGATATTATTAACTCATTAAAATTTTGATTCAGTTTGTGTGATACATTTTTAACTTACTATTATTAATGAATAACCATATATAAATTAGAGATAATAATTGATGGTATTAGATTATTTTGTAGATAAAAAAGGAAATTGTTTTTAGTTAATATTATTTAATAAATTAAACAAAGAAATTTGAATTTGATTTTTAATTCCATAATGTTTTTTTTACATAGGCAATTCCATAATCTATTATTTAATAAATTCCATGACAAAAATATTATTTAATAAATAAGAGGAGAATCATGAATAGCTCAGGTTTGATGATTTTTTGTTATAATTTTCACGAAAATAAAAAATACAGTTATAAGTAGTGCATATTATCTGAACTTAATAATAAGGAATATTAGGTTATAATAAAAGCTTGTCTATGGCATTTTGTACATTCATTTTTTTTATGGGATCATTTAAATTTCTATATATACCTCATGGTTTAAGTCTCTTCTGAATTAAGCCTCTTTTCAATCTTGATTTTGTTGCGTAATTTAACTGAGCTATTTGTTGTTGGGAATTTGCACTCGCCTCTAAATTATTGAGGATTCATTGAGAACTTAGTTTGATCCATGATGCTGGTTTGGACAATCCTTATAAGATAAAAAATAGTAGATAAATTATTTTATTTGTTATAATTAATGATGAACTGTTTTGGTTTTGCTCTATGTCATGTGCACTTAAACAATTAGTTTATTCAGTGTAAGTTGGATTAATTGTATATAGCTAAATATGGTAAGTGTCAATGATGAGTCATTTCAGTGTTAATTGTATGCAACCAAACACTTATAATTGATCATAGCCCAATTATAGGCTCCTTTTCATACAATCCAGGGAAGGGCTCTAAATATAATCCAACGGTTTGCAAGTTGGAGCTATAAAGAAGACAAATATCAGAGAAAGCTAATAGAAGAGAACATAAATACACCATTATCCATCTAAGCAACACTAGGTTTAAATACACATTGGTACTACTGCAGTCCAAAACTTTTCTAGGAAAATTCCTTTACTAGTACATCAACACCCTCCCACAAGCAGCTTACCATGTTGATAGTAGCCTGAAAGCCACCTAAAAGGAAATGCTCAACACTGAAATCAGTAGAAGAGTTAAAAGAAAAGGAAGGCCTTCTCTGAAATATGTATGTAAACCAACCCCAGCAGGTGATGTTGATATTGAAGCTGCAGATGTAGAATTTATAGTGCCCATTTTACTGGTCAATTAATTTGGAAATAATACTAATAAAAATAGTTTGCAAATTGTAGTATATGAAATGAGGGTAAACAATGAATGTACCTCAAGGTTGGATAAATACATGCATCATAACCTGCAAAAGTATTGAAACATTTTTAGACTCCACTAAGTAACTTTAGTACAGAAGCTCCTACTATTTTGAGAGTACTGATTTTGGATTTAGTGGAAGCACAACTTTAGTAGATAATATCCTTGGAGTAATGTAAGACATCAATAATTCAACTAAAGTAAGAATTTAGAAACTAGTTTGTACTACTCGGTATCGGCGTTATGATCCAACCTTATACCAGTACTAACACAAGTTATATATATATAGATAGATAGATTAGCCACTAGTACATTGGTACATATCAGTATGTAACATCTTGAAATAAAGTTCTAAGTTTCCTTAGATATGTCTAATTTTTTTTTAATATTTAAATCCATCAAAATTGAATAATATTATTTCTTACGAGTTTTTAAAACATGTGTTATTGTGCTAAATGGGTGGGGTTATTCAAAATCAAGTCCGGAATGGGATTAATTGGGTTCGACTATAGCAATTATCAGCACAATACATAACCTATATCACAATACATACTAGTTTGAGCCGTACTCCTTTGTGTAACTAATGCCCTCTCCCATCTATACACAATAGTTAGTGCAACCCAATAACTTCTTTACCTGGCAATAATCTATCATCTGCTATTATGTGTTAACTCATGGATGGATCGAGTTTTAATAACTCCCTCTATATGTTAGTTATTTTCTTCTTTTATTATAGATACAAGTACCCCCAAGCATGTAACCAAATAAGTATACCTATATAGTATAAGTTGTTCTATTTTTCAACATATTCTATGACTAAAAAAATATACTTGTATTTCAACATAATGCTTTAGTTTTCATCTGAAATTTTCTGCAGGAGCACTCATCTTAGTTGGCAGCTCTTGAGTAATATTTGCATGCAAAGTGAAGTATTTGTAATGACTCAAAGGAGGCAGCTTTCCCCACTTCCTAATGGGACATCGGAGATATCTTTATGGAGGACATTCAAAGAAGATTCAACCTGAAAAAAGGAAATTGGTGGTTCTTTTTGATAACCCAAATATCAGGTAGTTCTCCTTAATATACCTTACTAAATTCACCATCAGAGTTTTATTCACATTTCATCTTCTATGTGTCTTCTACACCATATCTGCAAAAGCTTTGCATTGCTTGGTCAGAACATGACCAATTTGATGTTTCTATAATCACATTATACTACATTATTTGGTAGAAGATAGCTTATTATTTACAGTATAAGTTATGTTCTTTTAATATTTTTATATATTTTGACCCAAAAAGTTACCACACATTTCATTCTTAACCAAACTTTACTTAATTCCATATTTTTTCTCAAGTTGTGAAATGATTCCATGGTTGAAGAATTGGCTGACTAGAAGATAGCTAGCAAATGAAGTGTATATATGGTGACAGTAAAACATCAGATTAAATGGCCACACATGTCATTATGGAAAACTGCATATGAGAAACTGGGAAAAGATTAATGAAAATAAAATAATGATAATCCTTTTGATTTCCCCTCGTGATTTTTGTTCTTCAGTTTTTTTGTGGTGATTACTCTTTAAACATTTTTAGTGCATGGTGGTAAACAAGGAAAGCAGTAATTATCCAGCTGAGTCTGTTTCTTCATGTGCATTTATATGATAATGAGCGGTTTAATTAGTTAAATTAGTGTAGGCAATTATAACTTTACCTTTCTTGCAATTAAAAGCCATAAAAGTTTTCCAAAAATTTATGTCATTCAATAATGTGTATATCTACTAAGTCATACTGAAGACACTGCCTCGATGGATTTATAACATAAAATTCTATAATTCTACATGATGCATAACACTAGAGATTGGCATTGGAGGTGAAGTGAGAGCCACTGTGAAACACTAGTCTAGCTTCTAATATGTTTTCTTCAGCACTAGAAAAGTAAAGCTGAAAACAAATATACCGGGTGATGAAAGGCAAGAAATAGAAAAGAGAGGTAAAGAGGAGAGCAAAGGAGGAAGAACCTTGGGAAGACAGGAAAAGAGACCGACATCACTAAACCAGTCCAGCCCGCCAGCTTGTGCCATCTCTGCGCTCTCCACCCTCGTCCTCCGTTCTCTAATCTCAATAATGGACACGGTGCCATCGAACTCGTCAAAGCTGAGGTGGAGGTAAAAGCGGGCGGGAAGGCAAGCTCCGACAGCATGGTGCCGTCCAACTCTTTGAAGAAGAGATTGAGGTAGCTTGGGCTAGTAGTGCGGAGGACTATTACGACGAAGGGGCCGGCATGTCAGAAGAGCGCGAGGACGACTTTGTTTGCTGCGTGCCTGTGCCAGCTCGCTTTGATGGCAAGCGATAACTCTTGATCCCTCTGTAGGAGAGATGGGAGAGATTGATTTGGTGAAATTTTCTATGAATAAAAATTTTCCTAGCTGATCTTTTCATTTACCTTTCATGATATAGATTGGGATAAAATAGCTGCCCTCTATTCTTATAGGAATTTTGATCATTGGTTGTGTATTTTTTTTAAATTTCTTGAATAGGATAAATCGTGGCAAGTTCACTTAATGGCTGCAAATCAATTCTGTGACCTTTAGGAGGTAGCAAAATCGAACCTTCACTGGAGTTAGAAGATAATTTGATATGATGATTGTCCTTTTTACTCCAAAGTAACATGATCCGGTTTAGTATATATCAATAGATTTTGATTCGAATGTAAACCCAACATGAGTTGACTTAGGCACTTCCACTATCTTAAATTCACTCTAGTACTTTGAAGAACAAATATTACAGGAATATTTCAATTTTCAAAAGGGTTTTAACTCTACAGTTATTGGTTGTGTCCCATGAATACCCTACTTCATATGATGGCATATATGCCTTGCTTGGTATCATTCACTAGCATGATCCATATTACATGGAACTATTACTACATTCTTTATCAATTGTACATTAGATTATTATTGTTTAGTCTATATGTTTTTACCTATCTTCTTTGAGATCAGTACCTCCCTCCCCTTTCTGTTAAAACCTAAGATGCACTTCTTGGGATATTAGTCCAAACAAACTATTGAAGAAGTAAATTGCTTGGTTGCAACTTACTATAGTAATTTTGTTTATTTAAAATCTTAAACTATATTCCATTATCCATATTTTTATTGGTTTATTTTTTGTTGATGTACAAATCCTTATTTGTAATAAATAGATAGAAACTATAATACAAGATTAGATTTAAAACAGATATTGGCTACTTGGCAGCTGTCATTTCCAGTAAAATCAGCCAAAGTGCTATATTTAAACTAGCTAGAAAGGCATGTTAGTTGTTAACTGCTAACCAAGAAAATTAATGCCATTAAGCTAACATAGCAAGCTACGACACCCATTCCATGATTGTGTGTGAGATATGATTGATGTTAACATATGTAAAAAGATGAATGACATTTTCTATCCATCATAATGAATCAAAACCTCGTAAAAGAAGCAACCCAATCTTCACATTCAATCTTCACATTCAGACAATGCCTTCTAAGAGGTGACAACCTAATGAAAAGGCATATTAAGCTCACATTTGGTTAATCATGTTATGTTCATTACTCAATAAGCTATAATGCCAATACCAATTTTTTTTTCATAGGCTTTGTGCAGTGCTATAAAAGTCAAAACTAGTTTAGAGTTTAGACAAGGTCATTTTCAGTTTAATTTATACAGCCCTAAAAAATGGTAGAACAAGTTGTTTCCCTGTCATCACAAATGATGGGTCGCATTATCAATTAAATAGTAGGTTGAAGTACCCTGCTACATAGACTTATTATTATTTTTGTTTCAAGTTTTTGCTCAAGTATTTTCGAACATTAGATTTATGGTTATATGAAAATAGTGCAAATAATTGATCTCAAGTATAAGCCCCTTTGTTACACTCCTTGGTATGAAGACTATATATCAATTGTGTAGAGTTTTTTATTTCAGTGATGATTCATTGAAATTAATGTGAACTTCAGCCCTATCTTCGATGTCCTATATTTTCCAACAGCAATGCGAGCAAAGTTCTAATATTGCCTCAAGGATTTCATTATTTCATAGTGTAATTGATTGCCACATTGAAATTAGTTTATGAAATTTTGAATGTCTTTGTTTAGCCTTTGATTTTCAATTGATTTATAGGCCATTGTCTCATTCTACAGTATTATATTACTTTTCTTTAACTCTGGTAACCTACATCCT
Source organism: Costus lasius (assembly GCA_027563935.2). Classification (NCBI taxonomy): domain Eukaryota; kingdom Viridiplantae; phylum Streptophyta; class Magnoliopsida; order Zingiberales; family Costaceae; genus Costus; species Costus lasius. Next base: position 89,637,908 of record CM050452.1, on the reverse strand, counting down.
CATAACAAGTGGGGTGGGCACATAAGGTATTGAGTTGCAAAAACAAGTTCAAATTTTGGTTCTCACTAGATTAATGGACTTTGTACACAAATCCTATGTGGGGAAAGTTTGTGAATGCAATATTCAATAAAGCAAACTCAAACTTATCCTTCTTGTTTTTCATCACAAAATGCTATATTTAGTTATTACATTAAAAGCTTAAGGTTTCAAGAACCTGGGCTCAAGTTATAATGATTTATCATTCATGTTCACTTGTCTACATTTCATCCTTATCAAAAGTCTTACTTGGCTTTAGCAGCAAAAACGGGAACAACCTTCTTATCCGCACGTCAGATAAATATTTTAGGAAGTTACCACCTCCCTGTAACACCAAAATACCTAAACTCTGGAAGGAGAAATTTCCTAGAATGACTATTGGAATAGCTCCCTGTATTCATTTCACATACCAAGTCTTGTAAGAAATATGCAAGCAAAATGAAATAAATCGACAAGCAAAAATAGAGTCTAGGCCAACATTACCATCAGCAAACACCCACAGTGGGTCAATGCTCCAACTCGGTAACGACATCTCCCAATCGCCGGACCGGACATACCGTCCGGTACGGAACGGTTCTTCAAACACTGTTTATACCTCTGGTTCCCTGTACAAGACTATTTCATATGTATCTGCACTATTTATATCTTTGAAATATTTTTTTTGTAGACTCCTCAATCACCAATTGTTCGAACTGCTTATAGTAAATACTGCATGGATAAATTCCCAACAGGCACAAATGCAATTGTTGCGAGTTTATCTTATACAGGGTATAGAGTCAACTAATCATGACTTCACAAATTTTATTATTAACAAACTGATGCTTAACCTATTTCCTGCCACTGTTTTAGTTATGACATGGAGGATGCCATGATCTTGAACAAGTCAGCTGTAGATCGTGGGCTATGTCGAGGGCATATTTATCAGGTTTGTGTTAGTAAGCCTTTTTTTTTTCATATTGTTTCTTAGGTTTCTTCTTACTAGACTCATCTTGTATATTCTTTGTTGGCCTTTGTTCTTCAAACCTATCCTAGATCTCAAGCCTGTTGTGCTGAGAAAAACTAAAATGAGTGTAAATATTTGTGATTGTGCTTTTATGACTCGATCTATGACGCCTGATTGAAGAGCTCAATAACACAGACTCCTACTTTATTTCAATGAGTGGTCACCCATGCCAACTTAATGCACGATTGTTCTCATCCAGTCTATAGGAATCTGACTCATACAAACCGGTGCCGAGTAAGGTCCAGTACACGGAACAAAAAAAGTGGAGTAGAAGAAGAGTGTGGAGAAGGAAGAAAGAAAAAGAATGACAAAAGTGGCACTCCTCCGAATTGTAGCCGCCTCCACAAGTGCACAAAGCTTGTTGGCTTCTCCTTCTCTTCTTCTTCCTTCTCTCCCTCTTCTTCCACCGCTATTTCTCTCTACTCGAAACTGGTACTCTGATTTGAATTGGTATTTTAAAACCTTGTTCTCACCTATAGAAAACTTCATGGATAGTAGAAGTGGTACATAGGGTTGGTAGTAGGGTATAGATGGGTTTTGCCATCCCAAACCCAATTCTAAATGCGGTGGGTTTTAATCAATATTAGTGGGATACCCGACCCTACTTCCGCTTAAAAATAATTATTTAAATAAAAAATAATTATATCAGATAGAAATAAGAAGAAAATAAAGATTATAATTAATTTAGAATAAATAAACACCTGGGTTTCCCTAAACCCAACTTGAAATCAGGTTAAATTGGGTATTTTTGTCAAAATTATGTAGGATTTGGTTGAAACTGGATCAAGTGTTGGTATTTCTTCAATCCCTAGCGATACATCATGTACCTACAATCTTTTTGCACCAACTCAAGAACAAAAAAAGTGGCTCTCCTCCGGATTGTAGTCGCCTCCACAAGCACACAAAGCTTGTGGGCTTCTCCTTCTCTTCTTCTTCCTTATCTCCCTCTTCTTCCACCGCTGTTTCTCTTTACTCGAAACCAGTACTCCGATTTGAATTGGTATTTTAAAACTTTGTTCTTCATGGATAGTAGAAGTGATACATAGGGTTGGTAGTAGGGCAAAGGTGGGTTTTGCCATCCCGAACCCAATTCTAAACCTGGTGAGTTTTAATCGGTATTAGTGAGATACCCAACCCTACTTCCGCTTAAAAAAATTATTTAAATAAAAAAATAATTATATAAGATAGAAATAAGAAGAAAATAAGGATTATAATTAATTTAGAGGAAATAAACACCTGGGTTGGGTTTTCCCTAAACTCAACTTGAAATCAGATTAAATTGGGTCTTTTTGTGAAAGTTATGTAGGATTTGGTTAGGCCGGAACAAGTGTTGGTATTTTTTCAATCCCTAGCGATACATCATGTACCTACAATCTTTTTACACCAACTCAATGCCTAAAAAGCTTTGGTCATTAGAAGAGATACACCATAAGTTTCCTTCAATTTTGCCTGCAGCTCCTCAATGCCCCGTCATCCTTATCACACCTTTGGAAAATTTCATGGGCACTAGAAGAGATTTGCCATATCACAACCATCAATCTTGCCTGAACATTGAATCTTACATGAATGAAATTCTGACCTGCTCAGTGCTGCATCAAACATTAAAGATTCTTTGTTGATTCATTGGAAAATAGGAACTAGTGTTAAAATAAGCAAATATCCTAATTCTGAATTTCATTCACCTTTCATGTGTGTTTGAAAAGAAATATGCTCTATTCTGCTTGTACGAAGAATTCATGATTATTGTAGAGAAAAAAAATGAACGGGAGTGTGGTTTTGATTCAATGAACCTAGATGCACAAGACAAAACATATGTTTTTCGAGTAATATTAAAGAAAAGAGTTTGGTATAGACATCGAACATTCTAATGGGATGGTCCCTGTGTTGATTTTCTTGTGTATACAATAACATTTGAATGAAATAATGGCTTTGGGTCAAACCTAGACACAAGACAAAACATCTAATATTTGAATAATAACAAAGGAAGGGGTTTGGCATAGACATCAAACATTCTAATGTGATGATCCATGTGTCAATTTTTTGTGTGGAGACAATAACATCTTGAATGTGACTGCCAATTTCAGCATGCTTATTGTGCTTAAAAAACATAGAGAATACTGTTGATTGTAGTGTAGATAGTGGTTTGATTAATTGTCTCTACTACGAATGTCTTGGATACAAAAGTACCATCGTGGATGGAATGGCTAAAATTTCTAGACATGCTTGGTGTACTAAAGGAACATAAAGAGTATAATGATTGGTTGTGATGTAGATAGTTGTTTAATTATTTTTTCTATGTTAAACGACTTTGTAGTAAGTAGATGATAACGTGTACAATCATTTCTATTTTAGGTTGACCAAAGATTTTGATTTAATGTCTACTGCCAGTTTGCAAGAAATAAGTAGTCTTAGAATCATTCATGGTATACATACTACGTGATAGGTAGAGTGCATACACATGGGCCTTTTGCACTATAACCTATTTTATTGCTTTGTAGACCTTGTAGTAGTAGAATATCATCTATTTGGACATGGACTACAAAAGTTCCATATTGAATTGTAGATGCTTTTAAGGATATCTTAGACGAAAGTATTGGCACTACCAAGCAGAGTTTTGAAAACCAAACTAGTACATGATATAGGGTAGTTAGTGCCGATGGGTAACCCATGTATATATAAACGAGTATTGAAGCCATGGTTTAAAAAACTGGTCAGCGATACAATTGGTTTGGATTGTGTGTGTATATATATATCATCTATATGGACATGGACTACAAAAGTTTCATATTGCAATGATTGAATTGTAGATGCTTCTAAAGATATCTTAGACGAAAGTATTGGCACTATCATGAGCATTGTTTTGAAAACCAAAACATATTGCCAGGTACAAGGCAAGCGTCTGAACTCAAACATGGCAAGCGTCTGAACTCAAACTAGGACATAATTTAGGGTTGTTAGTGCCAGCTGGTACCCCATGTATATATAAACGAGTATTGAAGCCATGGTTTAAAAAATTGGTCGGTGGTACAATTAGTTTGGATTGACTATATATATATATGAACCAATCGAACACCATCAATATCATGTTGGTATTGTTGGTATGGATGGGTATTGACGGGTATGTATTGGTATAGATTAGTACAGATCAGTGTTTAAAACTATGGTCCATCCATCATGATACACTAATATGGACTTAAAATCATGACCATGAATATAAATAGCACTATCACCTTTTTCTTTGTTTGATGAGATTTATGTTTAATCATATGTGGATACTCCCCTTTTTGCACCTATTTTATTTATAGTTTACCATTGTTTACCTTATGCAGACAGAGTCAATTGACTTGGCAAAGAAGAAGGAAGGCCAGGTCCTGGAAATCTTTGCTAGGAGTAATGACAGAAACATGAAGTCTTCTGTCGATTCAGATGGCCTGCCTTGTGTTGGACAGGTTCATTTATTTGTTCTGATAAATTACAATTGTAGTAATTCTAAATGCTATTCTGTTTGTTTTTTGCAGTAGATACATCCAAGTGAGCCATTATACAGCACTTACAACACCCTTACAAGTTTAACAAAACCCACTTTGTTGAAGGGTTCAGAAGAAGTCATTGTTGACTATGTTTCTGTTGACGGTACTGGCTCAAAGAATTACATGCAAAAGGTAGATATCCCTTGTTCACATAGGAAATGAATAATCAATTGAATTTCAAGTACTGTTTCTTAAATATATTGGACAAATTGGATATTGAATTGGGCAAAACAATGTATTCTCTTTTTTCTTGGTATATATGTTGTATATTAATTAGTGTCATACTCTTGGTAAATAACTCATCAACTCATTATATAATTAGTATCATACTCTAGATGTACTGCATTTTATTAGTGTATCATGTCACTAAAAATGTAGCTTATTTTTTAATGCAAATTGTGAGGAGATTGAATTATATGATTTTCATTGTTTCAATTGATGCCTTGAGCATCAAGACGGAACATTCTACTGAGATTAATTTACAAGACTAGAATTACTGTAAGAATATTTTAGTGGTGGTAACTTACGGTGTTAGATGTGGAAGATAGAATAACAATTGAACTGTTAGTGATGATATTTATTCTTGCTGTTTTAAAGGCTTGGAGATTTGTTGCATGATATATTCACTAATTTTGTGCTGTAAAATTTAAATGTTGTGTCACAACTGGTTACTTAATGAGATAATTAATTTTCTATTCTTCAGGTTAATATTCGCACTCGACGCACAAGAAATCCTATCATTGGTGACAAGTTTAGCGGCTGACACGGACAAAAGGGTGTTTGCTCTCAGCTGTGGCCTGATATTGACATGCCATTTTCTGCAGTTACTAGGATGCAGCTAGACCTGATCATTAATAAACTCACTTAACCTATTTTGATCAAACTCATCACAATATAATATTGTTTGGGAGGTGCGTATGTCGATGCTTGTCATCGGGGTATAACTCCTCAATATGATATTATGAAAGTGGTGCCCCAAGATAAAATAATTATTCTTCATGATAATTAAATTCAAATGCTCACAAGTCGTCAAGACCGAGCACATGTCAAATTCCAAAACTCATAAGCCATTAAGGCCGAGCACACATCCCAAGTTCGAATATTCATAAGTCATCAAGACTGAGTATATAATAAGTCCAAATGCTCGTAAGTCATTAAGGCTGAGTATAAATCAAGTTCAAGTACTCATAAGCCATCAAGGAAGAGTATCTCAAGTTCAAGCCATCAAGGCTAAGTGCATGCCAAATCTCAGATATTCATATGCCTTCAAGGTCGAGTATTCGAATACTGATATGTTTATAGAAAATTGGACATCCACCGACAAGCCTTTTTTGGCTAATGAAAATTGATTCAAATTTTAAATTCTTCATGAGTCATGTATTGATATGATATTTATAAAATATTTTGTCCTCTAATTTGTTGAATGTTGTTTATTCATATAAATCTCTTAATCAAAGGTTCCCTAATTTTAGGGGTAATTAACAATGAGTGTTTGCGCTCATTGGAAGCCAGAACCCATTATACAAAAAAAAATCTTATTAATTTAAGATGAATTTAAAAAGGTCAACTATATTTAAACACGATCAAAAATAACCCCACAGAATAGACTACAGTAAAATGGGCCTCATGTAAAGCTTGGACCCAAAAGGGTAGGTCACAACCTAATAGCTGTTTAGGTGGGAGCACATACTAAGAGGAACTCGGGAGATTTGTGTCCTCCAGACTACAAAGCTTCGGAACCATCAAGAATAGTTAGTTCACAGCACTCCAACCACAACTGTCAACAAACTAATTGCGTGGGAAGAGAGACTAGGCACCAATAGTTGGCCTGCATTATGCCCAATAGTTTGTCTCAATATCAATCTCATTTATATCAGTCTATAGTATATATGTTCTTGTTCCAGAAATTTCTGTTTTGATGCCAACGAATCCGTCTATTTCCCCATTATACCTTGTGCTCAAAATGCTTACAAATGATTACAACAGGACAGCTGAAGAAATTGGATGTTCCTCTACTGTACTTAAATTACAATAATCATGATCTTTCACGGCAGCGCGCAGGGTTTACTCTCATCGGAGGCTTGTTTAGCTTTAGCTTCCTATGGTTATAGGCATTCAAATGTTTAAGATCTGAATACTTGAGTCATCGATTTCTGGTGTATAGGCAGTTGATTTCTTCTTTTGTCGCCTAATTGACCTGACAATGAAATCAATATGCCATTTCTTGCAAAATTTGAAGCGCCTTCTAGTGAACCTGAGGCAAAAATCAAAATTCAAAACCTAGGTTAAAAAATTCCAAGAACATTTCTGTTCTTGAGCAAGATCAAATAGTCACCCATTCTAAATGCTGAGCTGTAATTCCAGATATGTTTCCTGAATAGATTCCACCTAAGACCTAAAAATAAACAAGACAAAGTAGCATATCGGTTTGAGATATTGCATATCGAGGTTATAGCATATGAATATCACGTAGTGTAGCCAGAGGAATGCTCTTAAGGAAGGCAACCGCATTAAGAGAGTATATTATTATTCAACAACATAATTTTACCTTGGAAACAGTTTCAAGGAACATTCCAGGCCGAACAAGGCGTGGTTTGCGACCTGTGACACTTTCCTAGAAAAAAAAATTGTTGTTACATGGCAGGATTTTTTTTTTTCTAACTTATAAAACTAGTTTACTTATAATAATTAGCATTTAGATACTAGAACGAACCCTATCTGCAATACCACCAACTTCGTTAAGTTCACTGTTAGAATTTTCATCTCCATTATCCGCGCCTTCATTTTTCCCGTGCATGACGTCACGTATAATTTTTTCAACACATCTTCCAGGTCTCAGAGAAACCAACTTAGTCACGAAGTTTACCTGCGCTGTGCATTCCGTTAAGTGGGTTTTACCACAGAAGTAAACAAAATTTCATAGAAAGATAATTCAAGAGAAAACAATATAAAAAAACAGAGCGCTGTTTGCCAAGACAACCATCTGCCAAGAAAGAAACCATTTCCAAATAATAGATTTCAGAAAGCAAGAAGCTGGAGGCAGATAACAATGCTAAATAATAAAGTATATAAAAAAAGAACAACAGTTGTTAATCTTTAACCCAACTTTTACTAAAAGTTTTATACTTCTCTTGTATCAAGTCCGCCTGAAATCTTACATGGATTTGTTGGTTTAGCTTTGTCATTTTATAGAGGTTCAATCAGGTTTACGTGCTATTATTATTTCGTTTCTTTTGAAAAGGTTTTTTCCTCAACTATTTGAAGAATACAGGGATCTTTTTGTTGGTCAGTATTAATTAAGAATAGTCAGAAATTTCACGTATAATATCCACTCTGTGGTACTTGTCTATACCAGTCTGAAACCCTGAAACCAGATGGAACCAGCGGAGAAGTTCGGTGCGAGTAGAAGCTTTAGGCAAAGCTTTCCAGACAAAAGCTTCCGCTCTCCTCTCTTTTTCCTCTCTCTCTCCTTCCTCTCCTCTCTCCTTTCTTTTCTCTTCCCGGCTCCGCTCGCTGGTCACCGGGCCTTGCCTCGGACAGATACAAACCTTGCTTGGGACATAATTTATTTCTTTATGATCAGTTGAACACAAATATGTAATTTTGACCGCATTAGACGTAACCTCTATTTACCAGTATAAGGGCAACATCTTCCAACCCCGAAGATCTCGGCAGCCAATTCCTGATGTTTAAAAAACCATAGCTTCTATTGAAGTTGCAAGATAAGAAAAAAAGTTAAAACGGGAAGATTTCATTAGTGAGAATATAGCTAATGATACAGAAAAGAATAAGAGCATCAATCATGATATTATATCATACAATCTTGTTAAAAAGAAGGAAAAAGACCATAAACCAGATAGACCGGAATCCACATCTACTCGAGGAGTTGTATGCATGAACATGAGGTAAATACTTGAGTAAATTGTACAAGTTCACTAAGCAACAAGTAATGACTCACCAGTTTCCGCTTTGAGCGGATAAAAGTTAATATTATTAACAGAAATCTTTACTGCTGGTGTGAACGAAATTAGAAAACCCGATAAACAGGAGAAATTTGCTACGCGCATGTGTGCGCTTAAAAGTGGAAAAACGGGTGGCTTAAGTTTTATGTTAAAAAATATTTTTTTTTTAATTTTTTTTTAGAAATACTCTATTCTTTATAATCTATCCAATGGTATTAAATTTAGGGTATTTTAGATTATATATATGTATGAAATACCCTATACAAACTCTATACAAATTTATATATAAAATATTTTTTTGTCTTATATGTAATTTTGCATAGTGTATTTCATACATGTATATAATCTAAAATATCTTAAATTTAATACCATTGGATAGATTATAAGAAATAGAATATTTCTAAAAAAAAATTAAAAAAAAAATATTTTTTAACATAAAACTTAAGCCACCCGTTTTTTCACTTTTAAGCGCACATATGCGCGTAGAAAATTTTCCCGAGAAACAGACCTCTGCTACAGGTAAAAGTACTCAGACCACGATCATTTCTTTCATCCAATAAACCGCCACCCATCATATTACGAGCCTCCTCTCTAACCAAAACAAGTCCATAGTCTACAAAGAAATAAAGACATGAGAAATTCAGGAATTGTATCTGCTGATAAAATGTTCATCAAATGAAAGTATCTTTTGTATATGTAAATGAGAATATCTATCATGGGAAAAAGGAAATAAGAAACTTGGTGAGTTGCAAACATTTATGAAAAGAAAAAAATCAGCATAGAAAGATTAAAGATAAGAGACTGATAAATGGCTATCCAAACAGAAAAATAGAGAGATAAAAGAGTGTGGCCTACCCGCTGTTTTAAGATAGCAAAATAGGTCAAACAGTTGAACATAGTTCAAGTTTTAATTATTTGTTCAAGTTTTAATTACCTGAAGCATTTTACAAAGAAATACCCATGCTCAAGAAAGCACAAGAGTATTCTTTATACAAAAGTGTGATAACGTTATGACCATTAATTATCACCATTAATTATTTGCTCACCCCCATCGCTTACTCGCTTCCCCTTGCTACTTGTTACTTGTCTACCTACTGCTCGCCACTCGTTAAGCCGAAGTTGCATTTATAGTGCAAATGCTCTAATTTCTTGAGCCGACGATATGATAGTTTATTTTACAATTTTATATGAATCAAGAAGGAAGGTCGATCAATTATATTCTCATCCACTTGATAACAGACGGTAGGACAGGATGTGAATTGTTATATTCATAAGTTTAGATATTTAATTCTAAATTATAACCACCATTCATTTGTAAATTTAAAATATATCATAATAAGTTAGGCTATCAAGTAGAGATGAATTCTAGGATATAAGTTAGGCTTTAGGCTTGACGAGGCAGCTCCGGTCGTGTTGTTGCTGCTAGGGTCAGTGTACTGGAGCTTTTTGTTCGACAAGCTTTGGCCTTTCATCTTGGCCAATGCTAATAACTCGGATGGGGTAGGACAATCTATTCGATTTCTTTTTTTCTTGCTCTTGTCTCATTTCATTATTGTTTCTTGTCCCCGTAAACCTGGCATTTCAATCCATGCGTCCATACATTCGATATTTTTTCTGTTGCTTGGCAATAGTAGTTCTCTCTGATATTCTAGAGTTGTATAATTCAGAGAAGAAACAATGAACTCAGATTATAGTACTAGTATGGTTCTTGAACGATTTTCCTGCAGTCCTTTTAGCATTGTTCTTCTATGATGAAAAATTTAGCTAGTCTGTATTGGAGCAGTATTAGGGACGACATGGCAAGGAAGTTTATGGGATTCTGCCCAAAATGCTAGGGGAGTGATGTTTTGGAGCAGTCGGGTTTTTGCAAACTAAAGACACTAATTCTTTAGTACGATTCTTCATTTGCTACCTTAACAAAAAATTTAGGTTCTAAGTTAGTAAGTATAAAGAGAGAAAATCAGCAACTACGCTTATGGTGATTGGCTACTTATATTTGTTTCCTTGGATATTATCATTATGGCTTAGGGTTTGCGTGTTACCACCCTCTTTATCTCAAACTTCACAATATTTGGTCCTTGTGGTTGCATATGCAACTGCATAAAGGATACTATATGCCATCATTGTGGTTGTATATGTATAGGCTGTTGGAATATTTGAAACCATATTAACTCTTTCACATATATGTTTTACATGCGCTATTATTTATAGTGTATAAAGCATGACAAAATGACATTGATGGCATGGAGCTAAGCCCGAGGTTCTTTGTTAGTATGAATGTTGTTTGTATTTTTTTTTTTAATTTCAAAATGTACCCTTGTTAACTTAGATTCAGTTGCATAATTGCACTCAATATATATCTTTCTTTATTTTCTTATTTCCAACTTTATTAAAAATGGAAACAAGGATGTGGATTGCATGAGGAAGTTACTTTGCACACGGTATAATCTGACTGACTGCACATTTATGATTCTGCCTAGTTTTGTAAGTGGTTATAGACATAGTTCTTGATGTTCTTTTTGTCTTTTGGTACTCTTTTCATGGAATTAGTGTAGTCGATTTCCTTTGGAAGGAACCTTTAGGTTTCTCCTTCATTGGCTCTTAAAATATTATTATCACCATAATTGGAAAAACTCCACTTCTTCTGCTTCTTTACGGCTAAATATTCTAATTCCTAATTACTTCTACCATAATAGTGCAACGTTTTGATTTGTCATACCTTAGGCGGTACAATTGTATTGTAGTTTCTGAAATCCAAGTCCGAATCTCTAGTATTTAACACAATATGCTCATAAATTGAAGACAAACTTGTCAGTTGAAAGTATGGCGAAACATGTGCAAGTAAACACAAAGAATATCTGAATTTGAGATGCTGGCCTATAATACATTTGCATTCCATAGTTTTGTATCTTTCTATCTTCTGTCACTCTTCTCTCGGATGAGCAGCAATACTATTTTAGCGTGTACTTCTTTGAGCCTAAAGTGTTTGTATTAGAAGCATAAAAAAAATCTGTTATTATCAAGTGGATGAAATGATTAATCTATAACCAAAAAAAATTAAGACAAACTTGGCGGAGCGGACGTATATGCCACATCGTACCATGTTGTATCCACGTGTAATCCCCTTTGCTCCTACTTCAACATTGGGGGATATATAAAATTTCTGGTCGGCTGCAAGTAAATTCTTTAAGAATGTGGGAGAATAGTTAAATAACAATGATTCTGAGGTTCCGACTAGTAGGTTTATAGTAATTGAAGTCTACAACGTGAGATTTTAAAAAATAATAGTTAAAATATAAAGTTGATCCGATACCAACACCATTCACCAAGATAACCACTCCATGCAAACCTCTCACAAGGGAGCAGTAGATTGTGCATCCTACGTTTTCATCCACGCAAAGTTTTTTGATTGAGAAAATAATTAATATTTTATCAACATAAATGTTTATATTTTTGCAATATATTAATTTTGGTAAATAAATTTGTTGTTTCAACTCGAGTAATACTATTAAATCTCAATAAGTTGGGAAGGGTAAGTGAGAGTTATACCACTAATTTGATTTAGCTTGTGAAGGCTGGGAATATGTTATGTTACTATGTTTTTTTTTCTTACGGCAATCTGACTTTGCAAGTACCACCATATTTCTTGTTCTTGTGTAGATCCAGAAGGCTAAAGAATGCCTGCGGTTCTGTTTGGCATAGATGATCACCTGCTTTTGCTAGTTATAATAGCTAATTTTGAAAAGCTAAAGTGTTTGGCAAGCTGCTTCTAGGTTTGGAACCAAACCTAGAAGCAGCTTAGGTTTAAAAAAATTGAGAGAGAGCTGCTTTTGACTATTTTCTAATTATTTTTCTTATTGCATCTCATGTTCTGTTTGGCATAAGACCGGGGGATGCGCGCCGTCGTCTCCACAAGCTCTCTTCGACAAGGGCGTGATTCTATGATATTTCATATTCCTACGATGAATTATACATTTACTTCTTAGGAGGATTTATCTTAAATCATTTTCATAACCAACTTATATCTCAGCGTAGTGACTCAAAGATCGGACACACATTTTCATGTTCACATGGTTCAGAATATTTAACAATGGTCATCAATGATCTAATCTAATCTCCATATCTTTTCCACCATCACTTCCATGAATTTAACGAAAAGATAAATACTGTGCAGGGAAATTCCCGTATGTGATCCTTCTTCCTGCTTAATGCTGATAATTCTTATTTCAGACACTTTTTCCATGTGAAAAGGAAGCACTCGTATGATTACAAGTTACAACATTATCAAACTAGTTGACTTCATAATCTATGTTTCATCAGTTCCTTGTAGCCCATGGTTAGTTAGCAGAATTCAAAAGAAGTAATTGGGTTTACAAGTTGTAAATCCCATGTTACACTCAAAGTACAACTTTAATCGACTGAGAAACCATATACTAGAGAACAACAATGTTCATAAACTTCCTCTTTGCAAAAGCCAGCCACCATTTATTAGGAGTGCCATTTGGTCTGTAAGCACAGTTGAGCAACCTTCCACTTGTCTCCTCTCTTATTTGTTTCAAATAATTCCTGAATAGCTCTGCAGCTCCATAAAGAGATACTGATATCATTTTACATGCACATGGTTATGCACTAAGATGGTTTAACATTATTTTGCCACCGTAAACTTTCGTAAATTATTGCAGTTTTCTCTTCTATAATTTTCTTAAATAAAGATCTCGCATAATTGTCATTCAGAAAAATAAAAAACTACTCATTTTACAATTTCATCACAAAATAACTCTAAAGAAACCATAAAACTTCAAATATATTATTGAAATAGAACAAGGACTTCACATCAAAGAGTCATATGACTATTAAGATAGAACAATGATAACTTTGCATCAAAGAGTCAATACTATTATTATGAGATGTAACATATCAACCTACGACGCTAACGGTATTTACACCACGTTATAGTTGTTTAACTGAGTTTTGAATAAATTTATAACATTATGTTAAGAATTTAGGGTAACTTGGAGGCAAATTAAGAATAATAATTAAAGTGTGGAGAAGTATCCTGATTTCCAAACTAGGAGCAAAGGGAAAATTGTGAAATGCAAAAAAGCCCAAAATATATAAAGTGAATTATATTACCCAATAAAAATATGTGTTAGTAAATCATCTGATTAAGACATGTTGTATAAGCCACTAGATACCTGCTTCATCATGAGATTGTGGAAGGGCAAAGAGGCCAGGGAAAGGAAAACCTGGCTCTCCAGGCACAGGAACCTTCTCTAAGCCTAAATTAATGATAGCTTTGGTTCCGACAGCTAGCGTTCTGCAACCCTCGAGCCGTTTCAGAGCCACATTGATATAAAATGTTAAGTAGATGAGAAGCTTGTCAGCAAGGCTCTTAATGTCAAAGTTCTTAAAGAAAACATTTGCTCGAAAGAAAGTTATAGCCTCATCAACAATGTCGATTTTGTCTGGCAAGAAATAGATGGCCAAGTGAGTAAACATTCATGTGTATGCTCTTTTGGGTCCTTCAATACTCAAACGAACCAAGGGACATGAACCAACCTGGATCTGAGACAGGAGCAGGACCTTTGATATGGGTTTTTAGTGGAAGAAGGGGGCACCCACAAGCTTTAGTTCCACCTTCAACATCAACAAAACTAGAATGATACACCTACCAGAGAAGTAGAATGTTAGTCTTACCATAATCACAAGCATGAGAAAGAGCTTGTTCACATAATGTGATATAAAGAACATTAGCAATGACGCGAAGACAAAAGAGTAAATAGGAACCAATAGAATAGAATATATAACCATGATATTTTGGCCAAAAGGCAACAAAAAGAGAATATTCTACAGTTATATGGTGCTTTCACGATATTCAAAAGGTGTCATTCATTATCTTATATTACAATCTACGTGATCCTGTCTATAGATATCCTTCTAACAAACACAACCATTACTGATCAGTGCAAAGTGCACGGAGAGATAAGCAGATGTCATTGCAATTTTGCATTATAAGTAGACACATACCTACAAAATAATTCAGTTGTACCTTATAAAATTCCAATTCAAATCTTGGGAAACTGGATTAAAAAAATCTGGGGTACTGCTTATCTAAAATTTCAATTACACAAGAAATAATGGAGAGGTTGCATCTCAACATCATAATTCACTATAACAATATTCAATGATAGCCTTCTAACAAGGGTTACAAACTTAACCCATTAACTTATCTCACTATTATGAACGTTCAAAACGATAAACTTGAAAAATTAGGAGTAAGCATATTCCTAATACTAATGCTTAAACACAAGAAAACATATGTGCCCTAATGATATTACTACTTCTATTGCCAGGCACTGACAAAAACATTACGCAACCCAATGTACCCAAAAGAGTTACCTGAATTCATCCGCTGACATGAAATAGATTGCCTTCAACATTCACTGCTACATCTATCAAAGCATCCATTAAACGCCCTAAAACATGGGAAATCACCTTGACTATTACTATTATCGTATATAATTATCAAACGCATGGGATCATAAAAGACTCCTAAAGTTCACCATCCAATAACACATTCCCATCCCGCTTCCTATTCCTTATGTTGTTCATCTCAGGGTTCAAAAGTCAACAAATGAAACAAGTTACTTATGGTATGGAAAAAAATATTACTAAGAATTATTAGAGAAAAAACAAGACCATAGATCGCGTGCTCCAATTGATGGGCAAGGGCTAAAAGCGGATCAGAGCATACTAAAGTTAAATCAAGCAAATTAGGCAAAATCCATGAAAAAAATTTCAAGAGCGCAGATAGAGAAGAGGAGGTACCATCTTCTTCCAAGATCGGGAGATCAAGCGGAGGCCACGGAAATTTTACTTTTCTTTGCAAGGCGTCGAAGACTTGAAGCGGAAAAGAATCCTACGCGCACGACAGCTCTAAAGCTGCTGAAAAAAATGTGCTAGAGATATGGAAGAAAAGGCCGCAATCATATTGGATCTAAACCAGGTATGATTTTACCCTAAATCCGATTTGTTACCCGAATCTGACCCAAACTCAAGTCAAATATTTAAACAGGTACTTGATTAAATAAAAAATAAAAAAAATTATTATTTTATTATATAAAATATATTTTAAAAATAAAAATAAAATAAATATATTTATATAATAGTTATTTATTATTATTTTTATATTTTTAATAGTAATAAATATTTATATAATAGTTATTTTATTTTTATTTATATTCTAATAATAAAATTTTATATTTATATTTTCTTATTAAAATCGAATATCGAATACCCACATCTTTAAACCCGAACTTAATTCGTTTAACTAATCAAGTATCTGAATCCATCATAAACAAGTCGGATCAGGTACTCGAACCCGTCGGATAAACCTGCTATCCCCAACGCATTTTGTGAGCAAGTACCCTTCCACCGTTGGATAAGAAGGGTGGCCATATAGTTTAAATTTTCATAAAAGATAGTAGAGAAGATATACAAAATGTGTTGATACATATAATTTAAATTTTTATTAATATACATAAAATTCGTTAATATAAATAGAAATTTTTCGTTGATACGTAAATAACAATGTTTAGTTGTCATTTCTTTCCTCTAATTGGTTACCATAAAATAATATTGTGTCACTTCTTTGCCTAATGCACTTTTGCCCATTATTTACGTGAATAGTTTTTGGGCCATCATTTGTGCTAACTACCAGATTTGTTGGAAAAGAATATTGATATGAAGTTTCAAATTTCAAGTTGAAGTTTCAATATGCAACTTGGTTACTAGAGAGGATTCTTAGAAATGTATTATACGATTTTTTTTTTCTTGATGTTGATTTCAGTTATGAAGAATTTACAATAAAGTCTAACTATAATATGAACAAACAAGTAAAATCGCAACCAAATTAAAGGATAATATAAAGTTGGATTAAGTAGATATGCAATAAGTGCTTAGTTAAGGATTAATAAATACCTTGAATCTTGGTTTCTTAATTTATCGTATCCTCTTTCTTGACTTTGCGATTAGGTTAGGGCTAAGACGCAAGGGTGAGGAAGGGAAGAGAGCAGTTGGTGAAAATAACAATTAGGGCTAAGATACGAGTGAACAAGAAGAAAGTGACAATGTGTGAGAGCGAACAATGATTACAGCAAAGAGACATGAGTGCAATGAAGGTGCAACGATGGTGTCAAAGAGGTAATTAGAGCAAAGAGATGAGAAACAAGAGATGTGAGTGAGAGGAAGGAGCAACGATGGTATAAGCGAGGTGAACAAAAGGCCACGGGAGCAACCCTTTTTTTGGTTTGACCCTCCCCCCACCTGTTGGGCTAGTAAGGGAGACCACGAGTGTGACCCGCTTATGTAACAATGCGAGCGCCGCCTGCACTCGTTGCTGAGGCTTGGACGAGTGCCGCTTGCACTCGTTCGATCGTCGCCGGCCGATCAGAGTACACCGGCAAGGAAGGAAGCTGCCGCTGGAATCCTAGCAGCCGCCCGCCACCGATCGTCGCCGACTGCCCAGCAGCCGTCTGTTGCCGAAACCTCTTGCCGGGACTGTTAAAGGAGAAACCACGGAGAAAAAGAGGAAACAGGGGAATAGAGAGCTTCTCTTATTTCTTCAACCAAACTTACAGAACCTCTCGGAGCCGACAACCACCGTCGCCCGCCCCTGTCTCACTCGTCTCTCTCGTCGCTGGCGCATTTACTGTTGACGTTACAAACTCAGATCTCCCTCTCTCAAGCTGTCGCTCGTCGGCGCCCCGTCGCAGGAATCCTCGCCCCCTGGAAGGGCGACGACGCCCTCGCCGTCGCCGGTGGAGTCGCTCCCCAGCGCTCTCTGCGGACCTCTGTCCGATGGTGGAAGTCGACCCCTTGAAGATACTCTCCGGTGGAAGATTGCAGATGAAGATCCTCTTGCTCGCTGCCCGATCTCCCCTTTTATCGAGCCGAGCCGCCTAGCTCTCGTCCTAGGGCATCCGCCGCCCGATCCTTCCGCGTCCGCGAGATTCGCCATCGATCGCGTCGCCCTCCTCTTCTCTTGCGTGAAGCTCGGTCCGGACGCCGTCGTCCACGTCCGACGATTCCGGAGACGAACGGCTCACGTCCCGGATGTTGCTCTAGCGTGCGAACGGCTCACGTGCGCTGTTCGTTCGAACGAGCTCGGGTCAACTCTGCACGTTGACCGGGCTTTTCCTTGATTTGGGCTTGGTTGTTGGCTTGGGTTTGGATTTGGGCCTGGGCCGGACCGGTTGAACCGGGGCCTAACAATTCTCCCCCGCCCAATTTGGACATCACCCTCAATGTCTGACACGGGTGGATCTTGAGCAACTATTGCTCCGATCCTCAAAGCACCGATCCTACACTGCAGCGCTCCCGTGGCAGAGTGTGGAACTACCTGCAGTAACCCAATCCGCGGTTGCTCGAATTCCTCAGTCTCCTCAGCTGGATCCTGTGTCGCCATTGCCATGAGCTTCTGTCTGGATGGACAGTCTTTTACCCAGTGAGGACCGCCGCACATGAAGCAACCCTGTGGCTTTTGCTCTCGTCGTCCTGGTGAACCCCTATTCTGCCGGTGAAAGGGTCTACCCCTCTCTGGAACCCTAGCTCCCGGTGGTGTATGTGGGGAGCCGCGCTTCGGTGGGGAGCCGCGCTTTGGTGGTGACCGTTGCTTCTTTGATGGTGATGTCTTGAACTTCCGATTGTCCACCAAAGACTCTGCCACTACCGCAGCCGCCCTCCAATCGATCGGTGCGTGCCGTCGGACCTCCGTCTCTGCCCAAGGCTGAAGGCTCCGGAGGAAGAAATACCTCCTAACATCTTCCTCCATGCGTGGAAGCTCCAACATCAGAGCTGAGAATGCCCTGACGTACTCCTGGATCGAGCCAGTATGCCTCAGCCGATCCAGTCTGTCACGCGCCTGATCCACCAAGTTTTCGGGAAGAAACTGCCGCCACAGTTCCTCATGAAAAATCTCCCAAGAACAGCTAGTAGCCCCCGGTGTAGAGCTAACTTTGCTTCGCCACCAAAGCTTTGCGTCGCCGGTGAGGTATGCGATGCACACCCGCACCCGATCTCCTTCTGGAACATAGTTAGCAGAAAACAGTTGTTCAATATCCTAAATAAAATTTTCTACCTCTCTGGATGATCGAGCTCCCCTGAACATCGCTGGCTCAGGTACTTGTACCTTTGGCTTAGGAGCCTCCTGCTCCACTGTTGATCGCGATGCTTGCGCTAGAGCCAAGCGCAGCACCTTAATCTCCGCTTGTGTGTCCTCCTTCATGCGAGCCATCTCCCCCGGTAGATGGTTCAGACTGTCGATAGTCTGCTGCATGCGTGCCATCCCTGCCTGTTGCTCCTCGCGCATCCTGGCCATCTGCTCTGCCAGGTCGAGTAGGCTCTCCAGGGCCTGTTGCAAGTTTTCAATTTGCAACATCTGATGCTCCACTGTCCTCTGAAGCTTCTCCATCTGGGAAACACCGCCGTGTCCCTATCACCTGTCATACCAAGCATCTGCTCGATCTCCGCTATGCGTTCACCTTGATTCATCATCTTCTCAGGTTTAGCCGTCTCCTTGGCTTTACCTTTGGGCCAGGCGTCCTCTGACGCTCCTCTGGTGGTGTGAGTGATCTTCTGGAACTTCAAACCCTTCTTCACCATCGAGGGTGAAGCAGCCGTGTTTGCTGTAACACGTTAACCGAGCTCTGATACCTGTTGTCATGCCCCGGTCGGATCTCCCTAAAAACAGGGCTTAACCGCTGTCTCAGGACAGTCCGATGGAATACCGGAACGCAACTCTCTCTAGGGTTTTCGACCCAAAATTCAAAACCCTAATTCCCCGCTCAGATTTTATCCTCAAATTACAGTTCGCTCCGAGAAACCCTAACCCTAATTTAGGAAAGCCGGAAAGAATCGGAACCCTAAAATTAGAAATCAAACCTCAAATCAACTAATACCTCTCTGGTCAACTTGGTCAGCCCTAATTTTGACCCCAAATCCACCTTGCTGACGTTGGATGACGTCAGCTGCAATCTGCCTTCACGCCGCGCTTGATTTCGCTCCCTGGATGACGTCGCCGATCAATTCGAAATTCCATTTCGAATTTCGGCTTCGCTCCTCCAATTTTGACCTGCTCGTTGACTCCTCCTCGCCACGTCGGTCGCTGTTGACACAGATTTATATAGAGTTTCATGTGTCAATTTACTTATGGAATCATACCTATTTCACGATTTTAAGCCTTGCAATTGCCTATATTTGAATACATTTATGGAATCTACACCTGTTTCGGTATTTTTTTTACGTTTTCAGGTCAAATTGACCACATAGAGGGTAGATTCTGGAACTTTGGTAGTAAAGGAGCTCATCCTAACTCAAGAGGATCCTAACCAGGAGTTTTCGGATTCATTGAAGCCTTTGTTGGAAATCACGACCAGGTTCCGATCAGAATCATGCCCGTGATCGTCGCGATGCCTGAAGCTGAAATCGACAAATCACGACCAGGTCACGACCAAATTCTCGCCCGAGATCGCGGACCCGCCTGTTACGAAATCACCGTTTTCTCCCACGTTTCTTTGATCTGATCGGAGGGGAGCTGAAGGGCACCTAGGACCTTTCTCCTCCATTGACGAAGGAGGCGTGGAGCAGCTTTTAGGAGAGATTTCCCTCACGAAATCATCATTTCGTGAGGTATGGGCGGCTGTACCTTGCAGGAAGTGGAGGCTGGCAGAAGACTTTCGGCTGAAACTCTGAAGCTTTGCAGCAATCTCTTTTTGCAGGGCATGGGGAAGAGAAGAGGATATAAGAGCTTTTCTTGGTTTCATAAGGAGAGAGGAGGGGGCGGATAAGAGAAAAACCGAAGGAGAAATAGGGCGCGAGCTTGGTTGCATTCATTACCATCTGAATCCATTACCACATGGGAACAACTTTCACATGTCTTCCTTGCAAAGTATTTTCCTCCGAGCAAAACCGCGCAGCTTAGAAACCAGATTACCAATTTCTCCCAAAGAGAAGGCGAATCATTATATGAGGCGTGGGATCGCTTCAAGGAATTGCAGCGAATGTGTCCTCACCACGGCCTCGAGAAATAGGTACTGGTACATACATTTTATAATGGCTTGCTTTATAACACTCGACTTACTGTTGATGCAGCCGCTGGAGGAGCCCTAATGAACAAAGCTGTTGACGAAGCTTACAATTTGATTGATGAAATGGCACTCAACCACTACCAATGGTCGGGCGAGAGAGGTACTTCGTCCCGACAGACTGGTAAATATGAACTTGACGCTCTTAGTTCTCTTGCTACAAAGGTAGATTCATTGTCGCATAAACTTGATTCCATGAACATGAGTTATAATGTTTCTAATTCTGCTATGTGCGAAATTTGTGGAGTGGAAGGTCATTTTTCTGACACATGTCAATTAGGAAATATGGTAAATATGAACTTGACGCTCTTAGTTCTCTTGCTACAAAGGTAGATTCATTGTCGCATAAACTTGATTCCATGAACATGCGTTATAATATTTCTAATTCTGCTATGTGCGAAATTTGTGGAGTGGAAGGTCATTTTTCTGACACATGTCAATTAGGAAATATGGTATCACAACATCCCCCACCCGCCTTGGTAAACGCTGTAGGGAACTTTAACCAAAGGGTCCAAAACAACCCTTATTCCAACACCTACAACCCTGGATGGAAAAATCATATCAACTTTTCCTATAGAAACAACAATGCAGCTCAACCATCAAACTTTAGGCAACCCCCTGAATTCCATTCATCCAACACCGGGTTCCAACCTAAACAGTTTGACCAGCCACCACAACCAAGCACTAACACAAATCCACAGGAATAAACCTTAGAAATGCGTTTTGACAACTTCATGTTAGCGCATACAAAAGCAATGGACTGCATGATGGAGGCAATCAAAAACTTGACCACAAATCAGAAGATAATGGAAAACCAAATAGCCCAACAAGCTAGTACATCCAGTAGACCGCCGGGCAGATTGCCTGGACAACCTGAAACGAATCCCAAGGAACACTGCAATGCTATTACAACGCGTAGTGGCAAGCAACTTGAGGAACTAGAAATAGGGGTGAGCATAATTCGTTAAAAACCAAATTTACCGATTTATCGATCGGTAAATCGGTTCGATAAATAAGATTTCAGTTTTCGGTTCGGTAAGAATATTTAGGTAATTCGGTTTTCGGTTTTCGGTTCGGTAATTAAGTTATCGGTTCGGTAATTTACCGATTTACCGATATATATATTATTATATAAAAAATAAAATTTTATTTATTAATTTTTAATTGCTTATCGGTAATTTACCAATTTACCAATCGGTTTTTACTGATCAATAATATTTTAATTGAGTAATATTTTAATATTTTAATAAATTTTTTAATAAATTAATTATATAATATTTTAATATTTTTTAATCAGTAATTTACCGATTTACCGATCGGTAAATACCAAGTTCGGTATCGGTTTCGGTAATAGGTTTTTCGGTTTCGATAATTCGATTTTCGATTTTTCGGTTTTTACCGAATGCTCAGCCATAACCAGAAATGCCCAAAGATAACCATTGTGAGGATGAAATCTACACCCCTGAGCCTGAAGAACCAAATGAACCGGTTAGAAGTGAACCACAATTAAAAGACACTGAACCTGTTTATGTCCCACCACCACCGTACAAACCACCTATTCTGTTTCCTCAGAGGTTGGCAAAGGCAAAACTCGATCGACAATTCAGTAAATTTTTAGAAGTTTTGAAGAAATTATATATTAATATACCATTTACCGATGCTTTGTCACAAATGTCATCCTATGCTAAGTTTTTGAAGGAAATTTTGTCCAACAAAAGAAAGATGGAAGAACACGGCACAGTGGCGTTGATTGAAGAATGCAGCGCAATCATCCAAAACAGGTTACCGCCGAAGTTGAAAGATCCAGGCAGCTTTACCATTCAATGCCTGATCGGAAATACATCTTTCGACCGTGCTTTATGCGATCTTGGAGCAAGTGTAAGTCTGATGCCACTCTCCCTTTGCAAGAAACTAGACATCGGAGACTTGAAGCTGACGAATATCTCTTTGCAATTGGCCGACCGCTCCATACGACATCCGGTAGGAATTCTTGAGGACGTACCGATAAAGGTCGGTAAATTTTTTGTTCCAGCCGATTTCGTTGTACTTGAAATGGAGGAAGACTCCAAACTTCCTATTATACTGGGCAGACCATTTTTGGCCACTGCCGGTGCTATTATCGATGTCAAAAATGGGAAGTTGGCGCTCCGCGTAGGTGAAGACACTGTTGAATTTGATATTACTAAAAGCTTAAAGAAACCTCTCTTTGCAGATTCTTGCTATAGTATCGGAGTCGTCGACGATGAACTTGATCCATCTTACATCCCTCGGACGAACGTCGACCCTCTCGAGGTTTGCCTGATGGGCGACCATGACAAAGAGCAGGAGGAAGAAGTTCATGCTTACATTGACATTCTCGACTCAAGCACGGAGGTGGAACCAGATAAAGAAGAACTTGAGGAATCATCTGTATCGGAATCTGAGGTTTGTAAACACCCTGACCTAGAGCTCAAATCCTTACCGAGCAACCTCAGGTACGGATTTTTATGTGAGAATTCTACTTATCCTGTTATTATAGCTGCTCACCTTAATTCGGAACAAACAAGTCTTTTGCTCGATAAACTTCGAAAACATAAAAAGGTAATTGGCTACACCCTGGAAGACATAAAAGGCATTAACCCTTCTTTGTGCATGCATAGGATTCATCTAGAGGAAGACAGCAAACCGTCTATCGAATACCAGAGACGTTTGAACCCAAACCTGAAAGAGGTAGGTAAGAAGGAAATTCTGAAATTATTAGATGCTGGAGTCATTTACCCTATTTCGGACAGCCAATGAGTAAGTCCGGTACATGTGGTACCGAAGAAAGGAGGAGTAACAGTAGTGACGAATGAAGATGATGAGTTGATACCAACAAGAACCGTTACCGGGTGGCGCATGTGTATCGATTATCGAAAACTGAACAAAGCCACCCGTAAGGATCATTTTCCTCTTCCCTTTATTGATCAAATGCTTGAAAGATTAGCCATTAACTCTTATTTTTGTTTCTTAGATGGCTACTCTGGATTTATCCAAATACCGATACATCCCGACGACCAGGAGAAAACTACATTCACATGTCCCTTCGGCACCTTCGCTTACCGGTGTATGCCGTTTGGTTTATGTAATGCGCCAGCTACGTTCCAGCGTTGCATGATGGCAATCTTCTTCGACCTTATTGAGGACATCATGGACGTCTTTATGGACGACTTTGCGGTATACGGGTCTAGTTTCGATTCTTGTTTATCTAATCTAACCCGTGTATTGCAACATTGTGAAGAAACGAACTTGGTACTTAACTGGGAAAAATGCCACTTCATGGTAAAAGAAGGGATCGTTCTTGGTCATCTGATATCAGAACGAGGTATCGAAGTAGATAAGGCGAAAATCGATGTGATAGATAGAATGCCGCCACTGAACTCTATTAAAGGAATAAGAAGTTTCCTGGGCCATGTAGGTTTTTACAGACGCTTCAATGAAAATTTTTCCAAAATTGCTAGACCTTTAACGTCTTTGCTCGCTAAAGATGTTCCATTTGTCTTTGATCAGAATTGCATCGGTGCGTTTCAACATTTGAAGAGAGCGTTGATTTCTGCTCCAATAATACAACCTCCGGATTGGTCGCTACCCTTCGAAGTTATGTGCGATGAAAGCGACTATGTAGTAGGAGCTGTACTAGGACAGCGAAAAGACAACCGAACTCACGCTATTTATTATGCTAGCCGAACACTGGATGGAGCACAGAGCAATTATGCCACGACTGAAAAAGAACTCTTAGCTGTGATTTTTGCATTCAACAAATTCCGATCATATATAATTGACTCTCGTGTTATTGTCTATACAGATCACGTAGTGATCCGATACCTCATGACGAAGAAGGACGCTAAACCATGATTGATTAGGTGGATATTATTGTTACAAGAATTTGATGTTGAGATCAAGGACAAGAAGGGAGCCGACAATTTAGTACCTGATCATCTCTCCCATCTAACATCCATTCCTGAGAACAATTCCGGAGAACAAATCAATGATGCGTTTCCAGATGAAAAATTATTAGCCATCACCTCAACAAAAATACCGTGGTATGCCGATTTGGTAAATTTCTTAGCAGCCGGTATCATACCCCCCGGTCTATCATACCAACAACGAAGGAAATCCAGATCAAATGCGAAGTACTATTATTAGGATGAACCACTTTTATTCAAATGCTGGGCCGACTGCATCATTCGAAGATGTCTGCCAGAGGAGGAGATTTCGGATGTTCTATTCCAATGTCATTCTTCCTCCTATGAAGGTCATTGTAGTGGTAAGAAGACAGCCTATAAAATCCTCCAGAGTGCTTTCTTTTGGCCGACCTTATTTAAACACGCGAGAGATTATGTTCGATCATGTGATCGCTGCCAAAGGACAGGTGGAATATCAAGAAGAAATGAGATGCCCCTCAACACCATCCTGGAAATCGAAATTTTTGACGTGTGGGGAATTGACTTCATGGGTCCGTTCCCACCCTCTTGTGGTAACAAGTTTATTTTGGTTGGGGTTGATTACGTCTCCAAGTGGGTAGAAGCTTTAGCTGCCCCGACAAACGATTCCAAGGTAGTTATCAAATTTTTCAAGAAATTAATTCTCCCACGATTTGGAACACCTCGTGTAGTGATTAACGACGGTGGATCTCACTTCATCGAGCGAAAGTTCGAATCGCTTCTCAAGAAATATGGGGTAGTGCACAAGGTAGCTACCGCTTACCACCCTCAGACCAGTGGTCAGGTGGAAGTGTCAAATCGGGAAATAAAGCACATACTTGAGAAGACAGTCTCACGCACTCGCACTGATTGATCACTTAAACTCGACGACACATTGTGGGCATATCGTACAGCGTTTAAAACTCCAATAGGGATGTCCCCATTTCAGTTGATATATGGTAAGTCATGCCGCCTACCAGTTGAAATCTAGCATAAGGCATATTGGGCAATACGGTGACTGAACTTTGATGAGAATCAAGCTGGAAAGGCTAGAAAGCTCCAACTCAATGAGCTCGATGAGTTTAGGCAAGAAGCCTACGAGAACGCCAGAATTTATAAAGAACGCACTAAGAGGTGGCACGATCAAAGAATCATAAGAAGGGAATTCCGCGAAGGCGAGCTAGTACTATTATTCAAAGAATCACGGTGCACTGGACATTTTCAGAGAATCAACCGGTACCTTCAAGGTCAATGGGCAAAGACCTAAGCGCTACATTCCCCATGAACCACTACCAGAGAGGAGCACACTGATCCTCACGGACCCCTCTTCACCGGAATGACACTGAAAATGGTCAAGCTGACAGACCGTTAAATCAGCGCTTCTTGGGAGGCAACCCAAGCACTTGAGTTTACTTGAATTTATTTTCAGCATTTTTTCTTTCCTAGATTTCATAATTTTTGTAGAAGTTTAATTTAGCTTGCACGCATTTAGAAGTTCTCATGATGATTGGCCTAGGATCTCTAGCGGTCATATATTTCTGACACAAATCGAGTTAACGCTAGAGCTTGTTAATCGACTTTAGCACATCACAGTTTCCTCTACTATGAATTTGAATTTCATTACCTGGTTGCGTCCATTCTATTCAAATGCATGATTTCAATATCTAACCCTGATGATAATCTTGCAGGTAGCGCATCTACACAGTATCAACACCAAATACCGGAGCAAGATATTAACATTCAAGTCGTAGATATTCACAGAGAATGACGCAAGCCACATCTACAAAAACCGATCTTAAAACCTATTTACTTGAAGCAATGAGCATTCACGAACTGACTCTATTTATTCTCAGCATTGGCAAATGTTTTCCGTAGGAGTTAGAAGTGATATTTGGGCTTTATTGTGCCCTTTCACTATTTACATTATCTATTTCCTTGGTTTTTATATGTTCCCGCTTATTTTGTCATGGTTATTGATGTTTATGCTTGACTTTGAATGACACGGGTATATCCCAAACTGATCCTAAGGAGATAAGCGTTTTCTGTCATTTTTCCAAAAATCACGGGTGGGTCATGACGAAAATCTCGACCGTGATTATCACTCAACCAACATCAGAATTTTACCGAGAGAATTACGGTAGGGAGGTGACTAAAACCACGGCCGTAATTAGCAGCATAGAATTATGCGAGAAAATCATGACCGAGGTATGCTGAAAATCGTGACCGAGATTTTTCATAGACAAAACAAAGACTTATTCGCCGAGAAGATCATGCTGTAAAATTTGCGTGCAACCTTACAGAAGCAATCACGGGCGAGTCACGATGAAAATCATGGGCAGAATTTTCAGAAGACAGAATTTGCACAAATTTTTACGAGAGTTTCACGGCTGCCCCGTGAGTGGAGCCACTACCTCGCCAACTTATATTGAAAATATGGGAAGAAATCACGACTGGATCCTGATGGAAATCTCGGGCGTGATCACCAAACTTCAGCAGCTTAGCGGATCCGCCTGGCCAGCCCGACCCGTTAAGCCACTCACTTAAGCAGCTCGCCCGAGTTTCCAAGTTAGGGTTCCCAATCTTTCCACTTCCGTACTCTGTGCGACCCCACTGCTCGACCCCACCTGACGCCACCGCTCATCCCGCCACCGGCCATTGACCGACCGGTGACTCTTCCGGCGGCACATCAGCTTTCGGGGAACTCTCACTCCAAGTTTCCAATCTCTTCTCGCCGCACACTCTGCTTTTCATTCGAGTTCTGTTCTTCGACATCGTCACCCAGCCACTCGAGCGATCATGCCGCCAAGAAGGAAGAACACCGGAAAGCGACCCGCTGGAACAACAAGCCCTCGGCCGGAGGCACCTCAACAGCAACAAGCTCCACCGCCAGAAATCCAGATGAGGGACAGCCACCAAGCAGCGCGATACCAGGTTCTTTCCAATCGTCGCATAGTTAACACACGGTCTATTGATCCGACTTCACTCGCCGCACATGGGAATCTTCGATGATCTATTATGGATGTTTAGGCAGTTCGGTTGGGGAAGGTTTCTTCAATACGCACAACCCACCTACATCCCCTTTACTCTCGAGTTTCTCAGCTCGATTGAAGTTAAGGTATCGGCATTAGAGACTGACCCAGGCTTAATCACCTTCAGACTTTCCAACAGCGAGTATCGCTTAACTGTGGCCGATTTAAACGACATCTTCGGATTTCCAGCTTATGCGTCCAGGCTAGGTCCTCCGAACTTCAACGAGGACATCTTCTGGCGTTGTATTTCTTCCATGTCTGCTTACTCCCCTAGGAATGCACGAGCCTCTACAATGTCAAACCCCTGCATAAGGTATGCACACCGCCTCCTAGCCCACTCCATCTTCGCCAGAGAGGGAGACGGAATAGTGCACCAACCTGAACTGCTCTGCTTATGAGGACTTCTACACTAGTTCCAGATCAACGCCGGCTATCACTTAGCTCGGCAGTTCCTTCGCGTCGCTCACGCATCCAAGGTAGTTATATGTATAGGTGGGATGATCACTACCATAGCTTTGTCACTTGGGCATAATCCTTACGGACAGCCGGAGGCAATAGGAAGCAGACGACTGGACTTAGAACATCTGCTCTCAATGAAAATGGTGGTCAGGAGGGGAGACATTTACCACCTTACCTTCGCAGATACCACCGCCACTATGCCTCTGCCGAACTCCGCCCGAACTAATATTCATAACAGCGCCAACTGGCGCCTCTATCCTGAACTAGTAGCGCAAGACCAGACCACTCCTCTTGACGTTGATCCCAGTTCCTCTATCGGTGGACAGTCTCAGACTACCGCGCGGCCTTTTACGGAAGATTTGCTCCACTTGCTTCGCCAAGATCAGATCCACCAAGGGAAGCAGCTGGCGGCGCTAATAGATACGGTGAGCTGTATCGAAATTTTCCTCCACAGTAACATGGCTCCACCACCACCGCGAGACGAGGATGCAGATGCCGACGACACCATCCATGTCTCCGATTCCTCCGAGCCAGCCGACGATGATGATGATGACGACCCGGCTGAGTGCAGTAAGTAGGGCTGCACTCTAGTAAGTTCTCCCTCACCCCTTTTGATATATACCTATATTATATGCATCTGGATGATGCAACTTTTGTTGGGTGATGGCACTTACACGTTTTGATGGGTCATCGAGACTTCTACTCCCTTGTGATAGGATGTTGTACGGATATTCTAACTTTAAGTTGTTGCATGTGCTGGTAAACTGTTACTGTTTGATGTGATATCATTGGCATGTTGCTGCCCCAAACTTGCCAGAACTTTAAACTTCTATGCTACCAAACTGATGCTGAACATGACAAACAACATTTGGGTAGTGTATTCCACTTTCATGCTATCTTTATGACAGAATTCTTTGGCAATGCTTTAACCTTGAATGTACATCTTTATTACTGCAGTGCTATCATGTCCATATTCCTCTGCTATGACTCTATCATGATTTTATTGATAAACTTGAACCCTATTGACAATTGTTTACCAAAACACGACAAAAGCCTAAGTCGTAGATCCCAGCTGCAATTTCGTATTTTTCATTGATTAATATTTTTCTCATATTTGATTAATTCTTGTTCAAATTGCTTGAATTATGATTGATTCATATTCCCACATTACCTTAAGGACACCTTTCATGCCAAGTGACTAATCTAGTCACTTGATCCCTTATACACTGAACACTGAAGGATAGAACTTTGATAAAGCTTTGAGTCTAGGAAATATCTGTGTCTCAACATGAGTACTATTTGTTTGGGTAATTATAGACCGAACCACCTTGACACATACTTATCACTCTTGATAACTCTTGGTATTGGTTTTCGGTTCAAGCTCCCCTAACTTGGCACCGTATGAGAAGTACAAGAAAGAAAGAAAGAAAAGAGCAGTGGTACCTAAGTCTTGACTTGGCACTGTCATTCAAAAAAAAAAAACAAGACCCAACAAAAAAGAAGAAAGAAAGAAAAGAGCAGTAGTACCTAAGTCTTGACTTGGCACTGCCATTCAAAGAAAAACAAGACTCAACAAAAGAGAGAAAGAAGGCAGTGGTACCGAAGCTACGGCTTGGCACTGCAGAGAAAAAGAAAGAGAAAAAAGAATGGTGGTACAGAAGTTATGAGCAAAACCTTTACTACTACCTTAGATGTTTATCTTGGGAATGAAATAGTAAGTTAATGTTTCATGTGGTAAGGAACTATCGTTGCCCGTATTTTGGTATAACTGTTGATCATTGATATGACCTAGAAGCTTTTCTTTTCATTTTGACAACCTTAAAGTCTGCAGTGATTTGTGTATCTTGTGACTAGCACTGATTGTTAAATAGTATTAGATTATCGAGGAGTATGATTTCAAATGATATAAACAAACCTCATGGATTTCAATTCTTTCTTTTTGCTTAAGGACAAGCAAAGGTTTAAGTCGTAGATATTCTGTTGACACAGATTTATATAGAGTTTCATGTGTCGATTTACTTATGGAATCATACCTATTTCACGACTTTAAGCCTTGCAATTGCCTATATTTGAATACATTTATGGAATCTACACCTATTTCAGTATTTTTTTACGTTTTCAGGTCAAATTGACCACATAGAGGGTAGATTCTGGAACTTTGGTAGTAGAGGAGCTCATCCTAACTCAAGAGGATCCTAACCAGGAGTTTTCGGATTCATTGAAGCCTTTGTTGGAAATCACGATCGGGTCCTGATCAGAATCATGCCCGTGATCGTCGCGATGCCTGAAGCTGAAATCGACAAATCACGACCGGATCACGACCAAATTCTCGCCCGAGATCGCGGACCCGCCTGTTACGAAATCACTGTTTTCTCCCACGTTTCTTTGATCTGATCTGAAGGGAAGCTGAAGGGCACCTAGGACCTTTCTCCTCCATTGACGAAGGAGGCGTGGAGCAGCTTTTAGGGGAGATTTCCCTCACGAAATCATCATTTCGTGAGGTATGGGCGACTGTACCTTGCAGGAAATGGAGGCTGGCAGAAGACTTTCGGCTGAAACTCTGAAGCTTTGCAGCAATCTCTTTTTGCAGGGCATAGGGAAGAGAAGAAGGTTCAGAAGAGAAGAGGATATAAGGGCTTTTCTTGGTTTCATAAGGAGAGAGGAGGGGGCGCATAAGAGAAAACCGAAGGAGAAACTGTGCGGGCGGAAAGAATCGAGGGGAGTTGCGCCCTTGCATCCAGCGAAGACATCTTGGTGCGCAAGCCTCTCAGGGACAAAATCTGTAAGGCAGATCCTACATTTACATTCGATTAGCTGCCACATCTTGTATAAATCCTAGCAAAGTATTGTGTGATCTTGTACTTGTCTTGTAATTCCTGCACAAATCTGCTCATGTACATGTTGATAATGAACATTATGTGCGCTATTATCGTGAACATGTTAGGCTAAAACTCCTAAATCAGGATGTGGGATTAGCCCTCGATTACTCACTAGTTGGACTAGTTTAACTTTATTCATCCAAAAGCCCTTACTCAACCTTATGAACGCGCCTTGCCTGCATTACTCGAAAGAGTATGCTTGATCCTATAATCGCCTAAGTAAGGTTGGTAAATCAGCGTCTCTGGGAGGAAGATACTCGCTTGCGGAACTGTACTTACTTACGGAGGTTATAAGGAGTTTGGACGTTTTGGGGAGAAGCTTTTCCAACCAAGCGTCGGAACCATTGGGTTGAGGGTTTATCCTCTCCGTTGATACGCTATGCCTACGTACCCCGAAAGGGAGTGTTTGAACCTTAGATCGCCTAAGTAAGGTTGGTTAATCAGCGTCTCTGGGAGGAAGATCCTCGCCTGCGGAAATGTACTTACTTACGGAGGTTATAAGGAGCTAAGGCGCCTCGGGGAGAAGCTTTTCCGACCGAGCGTCAGAATCCTATGGATTAGACCGATAATCTTGTCTATAAGAGCGGATAAGATTATTGGAGGGAGCGGTCCGTACGACTGGTAGTAAAAATCCCTTGAATCAGGAAAGACTTTGGTGATAAGGTTTAACTATTCCACTATGAGGAATCGAAGTGGTAAACCCACGTCCTGATGCATTTTCTCATTAAGTTCCTTCTTGCACGAATTCCTGCAGTTCCACTCTTATACGCAATTAATTAGTTTAGCATTCAAAGCTTCCTAATTTCCAATATCGTCTAGCTAGTAAATTCGCGATCAATCAGTACTTGCCCATTAGTCCCTGTGGGATCGATATTTTATTACTTCGATAGACCTGTGCACTTGCAGGGAAAACGCCTACTATACCCGTGGGTGTTATCAGTCGCACGCCTCGAATCGAACGCCTTCGATTCGTTCGTGTCTTCGTTGCTGAGGCTTGGACGAGTGCCGCTTGCACTCGTTCGATCGTCGCCGGCCGATCAGAGTACACCGGCAAGGAAGGAAGCTGCCGCTGGAATCCTAGCAGCCGCCCGCCACCGATCGTCGCCGTCGCCGACTGCCCAGCAGCCGTCTGCTGCCGAAACCTCTTGTCGGGACTGTTAAAGGAGAAACCACGGAGAAACAGAGGAAACAGGGGAATAAAGAGCTTCTCTTATTCCTTCAACCAAACTTACAGAACCTCTCGGAGCCGACGACCACCGTCGCCCGCCCCTGTCCCACTCGTCTCTCTCGTCGCCGGCGCATTTGTCGTTGACGTTACAAACTCAGATCTCCCTCTCTCAAGCTGTCGCTCATCGGCGCCCCGTCGCCGGAATCCTCGCCCCCTGGCGGCATCAGAGCCTCCGCTCTGGAAGGGCAACGGCGCCCTCGCCGTCGCTGGTGGAGTCGCTCCCCAGCGCTCTCTACGGACCTTTGTCCGATGGTGGAAGTCGACCGCTTGAAGATACTCGCCGATGGAAGATTGCAGATGAAGATCCTCTTGCTCGCTGCCCGATCTCCCCTTTTATCGAGCCGAGCCGCCTAGCTCTCGTCCTAGGGCATCCGCCGCCCGATCCTTTCGCGTCCGCGAGATTCGCCATCGACCGCGTCGCCCTCATCTTCGTCCGACGATTCTGGAGACGAAGACGTGCACGTCGCGGATGTTGCTCTGGCGTACGAACGGCTCGCGTGCGCTGTGCGTTCGAATGAGCTCGGGTCAACTCTGCATGTTGACCGGGCTTTTCCTTGATTTGGGCTTGGTTGTCGACTTGGGTTTGGATTTGGGCCTGGGCCGGACCGGTTGAACCGGGGCCTAACACTAAGGAAATATATCTAGTTTTTAGTTAGAGGTTGAGCCAAATTCATTGAATTAGTTTTTTTAATTAATCTTGGTTACTATAGGAAAGATATCACTTATACACTAAACTACAGTACTAGGATCCTTTTAATTAACTTAAAATGCATTCATAAACCAGAATCCGCACGAAACAAGTGAACTGCTTTAAAGTTACTACGGCTCATGACGCAAGAGACCCACCAATGGAGGTCAACAACAACCACTATTTTCCGGGTATGAAACAGGGCTACATGATGTAGGTGCGTAGGAAAACTTCTCCAAAGAAGAGAGGCCCGGCCGAAAGACCTACACGGTTCCGAAGGGCCGCGTGTACGGTAATGATCGTAATTAAGTGCTTTAAAAACAGATCGTCTCCGCTCGCTTTGTCTTCCAATTTCCCTAATCGTGTCCCCCTCTGCAGGCCTGTTGTGCTTCCGTCCCCTTCCGGCTCCTCACGAGCTCTACCGCCGCGCTCTTTTGATGGATTTGATTCCTTGGGGCGAAATTTCTGCGGATCCATAACCCTCTCGATCGATTATCCTCGCCGACCGCTTCAAAACAAGCTCATAATCGCCTCAAACGGCGGTATTCCACGCCGGAATCGCGGCCTCTAACATACCATTCCAGAAATAGTATCTAAGCGCTTGAGTACGCCAGATCTGTCGGTCGGAACCCAGAGGTCACCGGAGTCGAGGGCCACCTGCCCTATGCGCGTCGTCGGATCCACTCGATTCTATCTGAACCCTAGCGAGAAGGAAACCCTAGATCAGATGGCCAGGGATCGCCATCGCGGAAGCCGTGCGTTAGATGGAGATGGTTCCGATGGAGATTCATCGGAATCGCTGGAGGAGATATCCGCCGAGGATTTCAAGCAGGAAGGAAGGGATGGGAGATCTAGGATGTGGATGGGTTACCCTATGTCCAAGAACTACGCCCCTAATCTCTATAGCTTTGCGTGGGCGCAGGCCGTGCAGAACAAGCCTTTGGGGTTGAATTTGATGCCGTTGACGGCCGGCGATCTCGCTGCTAAGGATGCGGCTACGGTTAAGAAGGAGAAGGCGGAAGCTTGTGATGAAATTATAGAGGATAGCAGCCAAGATGGCGACGGTGAAATGGAGGAGGAAGGTGAGTTGGAGGAAGGGGAGATTGAGTTGGGGTCTGAGTCAGTGGTGGTTGATGAAACAACTGACCTTCCATCGGATGGACCTCAGAACGAACGAGAAAAGAAGGAATCAGAAGGAGAAGAGTCGCAAGAGATTGGAGATTTTGACAGGCGCGTTGGGTTCATTCTTGAAGAGCTAGATGCCATTACTGTGGAAGAGGCTGAGACGTAAGTTTCAGCATTTGAGAATTTGAACAACCGACAATACCGTCAAACTGCACAAAGGAATTTTGTCAGTAATAGCACCAGAACAAGATTACTATGAAAAATGAAAAATAAACTCATAAAAGAAACATGAACTGATAATTTTGCCACTTTCTTGTAATCTTACCGATTTTTTATGTTTTTACTTGTTTCCTTACATGTAGATCATTTGATGGCGTATGTTCACGGTTGCGCAAGTCTTTTGAAGACTTGAAGCCTATGTTTACAGGGATAGAGAGTTCAGATACAGTCTTGCATGCACTTGTGCAACAGGCTTTCATGGGAATCCAAACAATTTACTCTGTAAGATTATTTGATATTGAGTAACAATTTATACTTTTTTATTGACGATGTGTAAACTGACCGGGGTGTCATTGCAACAGGCGCTTGCTTCAGTTACGGTGCTGAAAAAGGAGCAGAATAAGCAATTGCTTTTGAGGTTAGAACTCATCTCAGATGTTCTCCTGTCATCCTTGTTTATCGGATATTTTGAATTTAATCCAAAACCTTTGAATATGGTGCAGGCTGCTGATTCACATAAAGAACCAGTATTCTGTTCTCTTTACACCAGAACAAGTGAAAGAGGTTAATTAATTCGTATGTTACTGTAAAAGTCAATATTTTCAGCGTTAAGATAGTTCCTTCTTTTCTTTAACAGATTGATACTCTGGTTAATTCATTGGTATTTGAGGACCAGTTTAAAGAAAAAGTGCAGCATGGTGGGAATGAGAACAATATGAATAATAATACAGTTCTCTCTAAAGATTCTGAGATTTCGTCTAGTGGTTCTAAACTATATTTGGGTCCAAAAGCAATTGAATTGTACACGTTGGAGTTACCCATTCCGACAGCTCCTAGAAATAGAGTAGAGTATAGTCCTTTGCTGGATCTTCATGCGGATTATGATGAAGATAGTCTTCCTTCACCTACACGTGAGAATTTACCAAGATTTTCTATACCAAAGCCTGTTGGTCTTGGAATGGTGCCACCTGCATCGTCTCATACAATAGCTATCAAAATTGAAGAAGCTGAAGATGCTGCAGTGGATCCATATGTAACCGATGCCCTGAAAGCTGTATCCTCATACCAACTAAAATTTGGCAGTAGCTCCTTTCTGTCAAGTAACCGGCTTCCAAGTCCAACTCCATCAGAGGAGGGTGTCAAAGAAGATGATTCTCATGATGAAGTATCCAGTTGTTCAGTTGCTGCTAATGTGAGAACTGTAAATACAGCAGTTTCTCCGGTTGTTATGTCTAGCTGCAGTGATCAATTAAATTCTGTTAAGCTAGTTGGAAAGGTCAGCACTGAATCAAAACCAGTTTTTAAGCCTGCATTAAAGAGCAGAGATCCAAGACTTAAGTTTATGAAGAGTGAAGTGAGAGGCTCTTCTGAGGGAAACAGAGGTGCTCTAGACAATGTTATTGCAGTTGGAACTTCAAATGCTAGGAAGCACAAGATATTTGACGATCCTTTAGCTGGGGATCATATAATGAAAAGAAAGAGAAATGGATTTACAAGCTCCAGAGATTTGAAAATAGCATCAGGTAACGATGGGCCATTAGAAGATAGCAGTATTACATCTGAATCTAGTGACAAGAATCAAGCAAACGAAAATTTTCAAGTTGATATGAGAAAACCAGGAACCAGTATAGTTGGTTCTGATAGAAATCTAGTTTCAAAATCTAATTTCAGTGTGTTGAATGGGCCCAACTCAAATTCTTCAAGCAATTCTGCCTCCGTTATTTCTTTGCCTTCATTACTCAAGGCTGTAAACCCGACAATCCTTATGCAGCTGCATCAAATGGAACAGAAGAGAATAGCAGCAGAGAATCAGCAGAAAGCTAATGCTTCATTTAGTGTCATGGAAAATGTTTCCAGTGAAAATGGATTGTTTGGATCAGTTTCTTCACTAATTACTACTTCACTTAGGCCCGAAGATGCTGGAACAAACCAACTAGGAATGTCGCAGATTACTCCACAACTGACTACTATGGTGAGACCTGTAATTCTTTCTTTGTTTTGTTGCATTCTTATATATATTTGCCATACCAGTTGATCTTTTTTCTCTTTCACCGTCCTCTGTTTGAATGACCATCTAAAAATATTTTTTTCTGTGCACAGAGCACACAAAATGATATAGGGAGGATTCGCATGAAACCTCGTGATCCACGCCGCGTTCTTCATAACAATATGCTCCAAAAGCATGATGCTGTTTTATCTGAACAAAACCCAATAAATGGTGCTTCCTCTGGTCCTCAGAGCAGCATGGAATGTTTGAGTGCTAGAGAACTAGCAGTGCAAGCACATTCCAACGTTTTACCTACACAATTTAGTTCTCCACCCAACGTTTCTCAGCAGTTAACCAAGAATCCTGCTGAATTTTCTTCCAATTCACAATTAGTTAGCTCTTCGGAAGTATCTCACAGTAACGACCCACCAATTCCAAATAAAGTTAATCAGGGGGATGTAAAGCCTACTTCAGCTGAGTTGAATGATTCAAAGGCTTTCCCTGTCGTGGTTTCTGAAGCAAGTGCTAGAGGTGCTTTACAATCAACTATTCCTTGGGGAGACATGGATCATTTACTGGACGGGTATAATGATGAACAAAAAGCAGCTATCCAAAGAGAGAGAGCACGAAGGATATCAGAACAGAACACAATGTTTGCTGCTGGGAAGCTTTGCCTTGTTCTTGATTTAGACCATACCCTACTTAATTCTGCTAAGGTAATTTTTTAGAATACTGATCTTGATCTTTGTATGAATTGATCAGATTTGTATATTTTCTATTTGCTGAAAGGATTCGCCCTCTCTAGTTTACAGAAGTAGATCCAGTTCATGAAGAGATTTTGAGAAGGAAAGAAGAGCAAGACCGAGAGATGCCACAACGGCACCTTTTCCGCCTCCAGCATATGGGGATGTGGACAAAATTGAGACCAGGCATCTGGAATTTTCTGGAGAAGGTTGAAGTTTATGAAAATAGTTTTGCTAGTCAAGTTTTCCTAGGATTTGGTTGGTAAATTATGATCATTTATGTTCTGAAGAATATCCTTTGATCTCTTGTAGGCCAGCAAGCTTTATGAACTACACTTATATACTATGGGAAACAAGCTCTACGCCACTGAGATGGCCAAGGTTCTTGATCCTACTGGGGCATTGTTCTCTGGGCGTGTCATGTCTAGGGGTGATGATGCGGATCCTTTTGATGGTGATGAAAGGGTCCCCAAAATCAAGGATCTAGATGGGGTTTTGGGAATGGAATCTGCCGTGGTGATTATTGATGATTCATTGAGGGTCTGGCCACATAACAAACACAATTTGATTGTTGTGGAGAGGTATCTGCAATATTCGCATTTATTAGCATTCCGGATTGAAATATTGAACTTGATGTTATCGTTAAAACTGAATTGTTGTGTTCGTTATAGATATACTTACTTTCCCAGCAGTAGGCGCCAATTTGGACTTCTTGGCCCGTCTCTTCTCGAGATTGATCACGATGAGAGGCCAGAAGATGGAACTCTTGCTTCGTCATTGGCGGTAATGATCTCCTGGCATCTGGTTGAAGAAGGTTGGAAGGTCCGGATCTCAATATCTGATGCATAATTTTTTTTTCTTTTATCAGGTTATAGAGCGACTTCACCAAATATTCTTCTCTCATCAGTGCTTAAAAGATGTTGATGTTAGAAATATACTTGCTGCCGAACAACGTAAAATTCTTGCAGGTTGTCATATAGTTTTCAGCAGGGTTTTCCCAGTTGGGGAAGCCAACCCACATCTGCATCCTTTGTGGCAAACGGCTGAGCAGTTTGGTGCTGTCTGCACTAATCAGATTGATGAACAGGTTACTCATGTTGTAGCCAATTCTCTAGGGACCGACAAGGTATCGACCTTTCTTTATCCCCTTGCCCGGAGTATTTTTTTGCAAGTCGAGATAGTTAATATTAAATGATACGTGCGTCATTTTTTGTCTCATGCCGTTATTCTCATTTATAATGGATCACAGGTGAATTGGGCTCTGTCGACTGGAAGATTCGTTGTTCATCCAGGCTGGTGAGAAATGAGTCTTTTGTAGGTTTTTTCGGTTTTGAAATATAATGACAGCTGCAACAGCTGGCTGATGTTTGCTGTGGTGGCCATTGGTTTCTCAAGAGTTGAGCGAGGCATTCTAAGCCCGTTGTTTATTTTAACAGGGTGGAAGCTTCAGCCCTCCTCTATCGGCGAGCCAACGAGCATGACTTCGCAGTCAAAACTATGACATGATCATTATACAAATTTCAGAAACATATGACCCACTACCCATCTCAACTAAAAAAAAAATCTTTTAATTACGCTGGTCAACAAATG
Source organism: Costus lasius (assembly GCA_027563935.2). NCBI lineage: Eukaryota > Viridiplantae > Streptophyta > Magnoliopsida > Zingiberales > Costaceae > Costus > Costus lasius. Next base: position 89,599,346 of record CM050452.1, on the reverse strand, counting down.
GTGGAAAAAAGTTTTCTGAATACACATTTAAAAGTAACAACTGGCTTCCAGGAATGTGTGGAATGCCACCTTTATATTTAGGGTATCGGTGATTTTTGGGAAGCAAGCTAGCGGAGTTTGTGCTAGTGCCGGTCAAGATTGTCATATGAACGGCTGAACGGGGTAAATTTGTCACATTGAAAACAAATGAAGTGAGCTCAACATAGTATTAACACCCGCGAACAGATCGTCACGTTTAAAACTAGGTCATTGTCCTATTCAAGTGGCACAATTTGGGTCGCTTTCAAGTGGCCAATATAACTCATTACAATATGGCAAATCATGGGATAAGGCAATGGAACCTGCGTTATTCTTTGAATCGAATCTGGCGGTCACGCTTATCTGGCATTGGATGCCTGAAGCATTTGCAAGTAATTGCTCACTTGCTCAGATTTCGTGTTTAAACTCTCTGCAGACCGACCTCAGTTTGCCTGTCACAGAAGAATATAAGTTACTGGAATTAATGTTGGAAAGTAGCATTTTTTTTGAAAAAAAAAAGCAAGATGAAAAAAAAATTAAATGTGGCATTTTCTCCTGCAATAGTTTTTATATTGTGTTTCAATGAATTTGAAGCATTATAAAGCTATTCGACAGTTGGTGTCTGTGATTTTTACACTAGAACGTTAACAATATTGGTAGTTTGTGAGATCCGAATTGGATTGGATCTTTTTAGGTCCTATAGTAAATATGCTCAATCTCTACAGTTTTCTCGTCATTTAGCAGGTCAAAAAAGATTTTGGTATTTCTTCAAATGTTCTACAGTTTTTTTTTTTTTTTTCCAAATGTTCTACACTTGTCCAGCAGGTCATGCATGTTAAAATAAGTACTGCTGGAAAAAAAGGAAAATTACGTGAAGGAGAAGGGATGGATGCCAATGGCTTTAGTGATGTGGATAAATGAAAAAAATGGATTACGATGAAGATTTATTATGATTGAAAAACGTTGATGTGGGGATTTTTTTTATTTAACAAAGATTAAATAATTAATGTGGATAAATGATGCATGCAGTTTCTACATGAGGCTAGGTTCAATTTTTTGCTCTACGAATAAACACAACTGCAATACGAAAGTTCTGAATCAATCCATTGAATTCATTTTTCATATAACCTTGGGTAATTTTGTTTATACACTTGATTAAAATATTTGGAAGTTTGTGAAAAGCTTATACTGCCATCAGAATGAAATTTTTATACACATAGTAAAAATTAAAATAAACATTAGTTTGACTATCATACTTGTTTGGGAACGGGCATCACATCATATAATGGAGAAGTAAAAAAAAATTCTATTCTCCACCGCAGAGCCATATAAATAGAGTAATGATTGTACCTTAGAGTATGACAAAGAGTGAATATCTATAATAAGAGTTACTAGGTGCTTGTCTCTACGATAATATACACAATTAGATAGAACCTGATTCATTTACTCTGTAGTGCTAGTGTCATAATTAGAGCCCTTTCTCGTGAGCATCATAAACATAAAGAGTATTCACTACCCTAGGGCGACAACACATGTACAGTTTTATAGAAAAGACACAAAAAAACTAGGATTTTCTATATGCATTATGATGACAATGCAAATATAATCAAACCTACATGGTATCTTTGCATGTTTATATCGCCGAGCCTACGCCTACATGTCTTTGTACCAAATACAAAAATTTGGTTTAAATTTTAAATTAAATATTTTAATTTTATTATGTAAAACAAGTGCACATTTGTAGTTTGTGCTCCAAAAATAATGACATATTGTCATTATTATATCATAAATAGTAAGTGGTGTTTAGTAATATACCATTGTTAGATCATAAGAATGACAAATATGACATAATCTTTTTCTATGATAGTGTTCTCCTTTAATTTCTAAATTAAATAATAATGATTATATGATAGATGACGACATGATTCAATTTATTAAAATACTTAAACCTAAGTTAATAGTAGCATACCTACTAAATCTTATATACAATATAATCTTTTTCTCTCACTTTAAATATAGGATAAGACTAAATTATATATATATATATATATGTCCTAAGCATTGTGAGAGACAGATAGAAAAGGGCTATCGAGAGAGGGTAGTGGAGCCGACATTGGGCTGACCTCATATACCCCTAATTAAAGGATGATTTTTGGGTATGTGTTAAGCTTTGGGCTTGACGAGGACGTCAAGTCTTAAATGAGGGAGATTATAATATACCAGTTTAGTCCCATATTAGAAATAAGAAAAAAAATTATATGGTATAAGGTTTAGTAGGTTTGCTATTATTAAGTCATTTTTTTTAATTCGCATTAATATTTAACTATGGACATTTATAAATAATTATATTATTTTAATCACCTATGTTAATTAGATATTAACAATATTATTTTTTATTGAATATAAATATGAACCTAATAAAATGTATTTTAAAAGCATCATCCAATAATTATATTTATCATGGCTAATAGTATTTTTTAGCAATATCCCTTGCTTTAGGCACAACCATCCAAATGTAAATATTTTTACCTTTCATTTGATATCTCCTTACTTATTTTCTTTACCAAGAAGCCCATTGTTCACACTTAGGCATCTTAGATAAAGTTAGTGATTTGTGCCATTTCATCCAAGGCTAAGATAGTTCTTGAGTACATGATCATTTTGGACTAAGTTAGAGGTCTAAGTCATTTTACTAAAAGTTGAGATTGCCCTTGAGTGAATAACTATTTTGGATCAAGTTTGAAGTATATGCCATTTTATTCAAGATCAAGGTATTCCTTCAGTTCATAATTATCTTGGTTTGTGTAAAAGCTCTAGAATATTCCATCCAAGACCAAGGTATTCCTTAAACGCAAACATCTTTGTTCGAGTTAGAGATTTAACACATTCTATCTAAGACTTGGTGATTCTTGCAACGTAGATCTAAATTTCTTTTCCTAAGATAGAGATGGTGATTGAGTATATAGGTTAAATGGTTAAGTTACTTTGCCAATGGCCTAGATGGTCCTTGATCGCATAGCCATCTCCCATCTAGAATCAAATTGCAATTTAGGTCAGCGCACTCAATATTGAGCTGGTCCTTGAGGCTAAGCTTGTCGATGGAATAAAACTCTTAAAAGCAGAGTACCCACATCCACATTTGATTGATCATTGGGATTCACAAATTCATGAATCTCCATGATAAAAAATTTAAGGTTATGCTATGTTAGATAAAATTCACCGTGGATAAGTATAGAAAATGCAATGAATTTAAATGAAAGTCATCTAAATTTATTGTAATTTCTATCCTTTCTACAGTAATGTCATCTAAATTTATTGTATTTTCTATCCTTTTCATAGTGAATTTCATTCAACCAAACATAGAACATAGAACATAACCTAAGTGAAGGGTGGATGTGGGTAAAGTTGAAGAGTTTTATTCTTGTCGATGTGAGTGCGGACATAAGTAATTGTGTAAAGGCAAGCCGTTCACAAAGTACGATATGATATTATTTGTGTTCTTTCAAACCACGTTGATGTCATCAAATATCTTTTATTCTAGAGATTCTTGCTCGATTCTCATAGTGGGTTTCATGTTTCTGCCTCGGTGAATTCGTCCAGATTTTGTTTGTTCTAAACTAAAATTTTGTGCTTGTAGCTAAGAATTTGCCTGATATAGGATCGAAGAATAGAGAGATACAAGTGAGATAGGCTCATGGATCACAGGGGGAAGCCCCATGTCGTTTGCGTCCCCTACCCCACCGAAGACCACTTCACACCAATGCTGAAACTCGCCAAGCTGCTCTCCTCCTCCTATGGCTTCCATGTCACCTTCGTCAACACCCACTTCAACCACAAGCGCCTCCTTCGCTCCGGCGCCGTTTCCTCCTCCCTCTCCGACTTCCGCTTCGAGTCCATCCCGGACGGTCTTCCCCCCTCCGACGACGACGCTACCCAGCAGGACATCTCCTCCCTCTGCGACTCCATTGCCAGGACTGCCCTCCCCCATTTCCTTGACCTCCTCCGGCGGCTTCACCTTGAGTCGCCACCTGTATCCTGCATCCTCTCCGATGGCGCCATGAGTTTCACTCTCGACGCCGCCAAGGAGCTCGGCCTCCCCGAGGTCGTTTTCTGGATCACCAGTGCCTGTGGTTTCATGGGATACCTGCACTACAAGCACCTCCGCCAAAGGGGTCTCACCCCTTTAAAAAGTACGTGAAACCTCTATGTCAAATGCAGGCATTTTGGTTCTTGATTCGGTAACCTAATTGATTTCAATTTTCATATCTCCCTACTACGTCGCAACCTCTCGCAGATGAAGATGACCTCACAAATCGATACCTCGACACCTCCATCGACTGGGTTCCAGGCATGAAGAACATGCGTCTCCGTGACTTCCCCAGCTTCATCCGCACCACAGACCCGGAAGACGTCATGCTCAACTACTGCACCCGCGAGGCCCAGCGCACCTCCATGGCTACTGCCATAGTCCTAGACACATTCGACGACTTCGAGCTCCCTGTTCTCGAGGCCATGGCGCAGATCCTCCCGCCGATCTACACCATCGGTCCACTCTCGCTTCTCTCAGAGTCCCACCGTGCAATGGAAAGGCCGCTGACCTCCATCTGGTCCAACCTAGGGAAGAAGGAGAGCAGATGCCTCGATTGGCTGCAGGGTAAGAAACAGGGATCGGTGGTGTACATAAACTTGGGCAGCATGACTTTGATGAGAAACGCGCAGCTGGTGGAGTTCGCATGGGGGCTGGCCAACTGCGGATACGACTTTCTATGGGTGATCCGGCCGGACCTGGTGCAGGGCGACGGGGCCGTGCTGCCGGCTGAGTTCCTAGAGACGACGGCGGGGCGGGGGCTGATGGCGAGCTGGTGCCCGCAGGGAACGGTGCTGGCACACGCGGCGGTGGGAGGGTTCGTGACGCATGGCGGATGGAACTCGATGTTGGAGAGCGTGTGCGAGGGTGTGCCAATGCTGTCATGGCCCTTCTTCGCGGAGCAGCACACCAACTGCCGCTACGCGTGCACGGAATGGGGGATCGGCATGGATATCGACAACAATGCTCAGAGGGAGGAAGTGGCGGCGCTGATACGAAAGCTAATGGGTGGGGAGAAGGGGCGGGAGATGAGGAAGGCGGCTGTGGAATGGTGTGAGAGCGCGCGGAGGGCGGCGCGGCCCGGTGGGTCGTCCTTCCTGAATCTGGAGAGACTAGTCGACGAGGTGTTTGTCGCCGGTGCAAGTAGGAGACTAGAAGTTGAGGAGAGAGAATAGATATTCACAATAGTTTGACCAATTCGGCCGGGTGAAACGTATTGAAAGTCGATGGCATTGTCTTTTACCTATAAGTCCATATTATTAATGTGTCGTAATTCATGTCTGCATCTTCAGTTGATGTATGAATAAAGTGTTTGGAGAAATGGGGGTAAAAGACAGGTGCGTTAGTAATTCTCTTAATGCTTATTGTTTAAGTCGCTAGTAATACGTTAAAGCCAACTTTATTTTATTCGGATAAATTCAAATGCTTACGTTGAGTTAATATAAATGAGGCATCTTCGATGCTTGCTAGGAGTTGGTACTTTGGGTATTAAAAAAAGTAGTTGAATATTGTCCGAATCAAATAAGTTTTGCAGTTAGATCAATGGTTATTTTTTTCTTAAACTGATCACTTTTTGGGTTGGTTACGAGTCATAGGTCAGTCAAACCAATAATTTACCAACAGAACCGGTTAATCAAACCCTGCTCCTGAACTCACCAACCCAAGCCTCAACTCTCGCCAGCCCTAGCCCCCATTATTATGCTCACTTAAGGGTAACTTGTATAAAAAGATGTTGAAGATATTCATGTCTAATTTTAATGCCAAGTTATTATCGAGATTGTTAAGAGTATATAACAATGGGTGCCTTGATGAGTCTGAGAACTTTCAGTAAAAATGGCTAGGAATCGTAGATGTTATGGTTATGTAGGAGAAGAGAGTTCGTACGAAAAAAGAGCTTATAAAGTATCGGAATCTGGAGGTCAAGTGCAAAATTGCTTGAAGATAAAAAGAGTAGAAAATACTCCATCCTTCCCTTCTAGTGTGAGGATTTATACTTGTGTTGAGTTGTATTATATCTGCAAACATACCCATTGTTGTATTATATTTGCTAATTTTCAATGGGCATACCCATTGTTGTTGCCTTAGCTGTGTAACTCCGAAAGAGTCGTATCAGATTGATTGGACGCTCTAAATTGATCTCATTAAAATAAGTAATTTCATGCGCTATTTGTTCATTAGATTTTCTTAATATAGCGATTAAGTAAAAATTAATTAACCGTTCATTTCTGAAACATATAAGATGATATGCATAATGTTTAATTCGTTCGAAAGACTGTTACAAATTAAATAGATCTAATTAATGCACATTTATGCATCACACTAATAAATACTTTGTAATTACTCAACACAAGGGAGCGAAGCCAGCTGGTGGACACCGAAGCTGTCTGGGCGGTGTCTCCTCCCGTAGCTCGATGAACGGAGACAACATGGGAATTCCATCATTGATTTCAAGGAGAGCAAGGATGAATATGGTGGGTCCAGGTTGCTTTTTAGTTATTTCCATTGTATATCTACAGCGAGCATGCACTTGGCCGATGACTTGCTATCCACCTTCATTTCATTTCATGTTGAATTAGGGATTTGCTGCTAGTGTTATGCCGGGCTAGGTCAGTGGACCAGTACTGTAGGATTAAAGCACAGCAGTTGGATCCTCACCTAGCTAGAGCTAGAGCCTAGAGCTAGTCCCACCCACTACAAACTTATGTAGTGGATTGTTTAATTGTGTCTTATGTTTGTCTCAGCATGCATTAAACTAAAGACAGAACGTGCATGGTGCAGGAGCCAGCTACAACGCAAAGACGAAACCTCTCTTAAGGAAACCAAAATTTAAAGCTAGCCTCGATCAATTCTCTAAACTACCAAGTGTACAAGGCTTGATAACTAGAGTAACAGCTTTAAGCCTAAACCATGTGCTCCATTGATTGCTCCTATAACTAAAAAGGGTTGTATTATGCAAGTGAATTTGGTGAGCCGAAACTAGAGTGTCGTTTCATTAATTTATACATGATTCAATGAATGCGATAGTTCACCTGAATGATATCGGATAGCAAACAATTCAAGTTTAATTATCATCATGACACACTTCCAACGAATCGATATACAGCTGTATTGCGAGCTAGGGTTTCTAATTTTGTCGCCTACTTTATTGGCAACCAGCTATATCTAGTTACTGCACCGTGTGCCCGCTTCCTTCTCTTGGATTACTTGTCGTCTTCGCTATTTGATCACAGTCAAAGTTACATGTGTGACGAGGTAAATTTTGCAGCTGCAGTTTCCCCGGAAAAGATGAAGACATCTTTTCAGTTTTCACCTCTTATTGCTTTTGGAAGATGTGCAGGAAGCCTTACGACGGCAGTCTGAAACCTAGCTCTTCTCCACCTGCTCTACAATTTATTGTACCTACTCCCAGCCAATTCAATTGGATTCAATTGCCTGGGCACGCGGGGCCAACATGTCTTTTACCCCCCTTTTTGTTTATTAGTGTTCTGTCCTCCCCAAAACGAGCATGAATCAACACCAAGTCGTACGTAGATGCATGTTTAGTAAACTACATTATACTACATACATACTGGTGACAATTTAGAAAATCATCTTGGGATTCGGATCCATGCCGTCACACCAGGCATCGCTAGCATTCGTGACGAGGCCAGAGGCACGCCATGTTCCGGCCGGGTCGAGGTTGGAGCGGATCCGCCACTAGTTGAACGTGCGCAACGCGTTGAGAGAGGCGGTGGTGAAGACCCCTACTTCCTCTGCAGGGCACACTGCAGCGGAGAACGGGCGACCGCTGCAAACATTTCGCCCCAAATGGGGCTCTCCCTATACCAAGTTATTGAGACATCTCAGCATTCTCACGTTGCTTGGTTTTTGGGACATAAATTCTCGGCTGCCTATAATTTTTAAGCTCTCTTTTTAATTTTTGTGTAAAAAAATATTTTTTAAAAGATTTTTTTTATAGAAATAATCTATATGTTATAATCTATCCAATGTATCAATATTGAGGTAGTTTAGATTGTATATAATAGAAAATTATCCTAAACATTATTGTATAGAAAATTTTTTATAATTTTTTATATAATAATATTTAGGGCAATTTCTTATTGTATACAATCTAAACTACCCTAATATTGATATCATTCGCTAGATTATAACGTATAGATTATTTTTAAAAAAATTAAAAAAATATATTTTTAATATTAAATTTAAGCCAGCCCGGTGCTGAGCATGTGCGCTCTGGTTTTTGTCCACAGCTTATGGGCTTAGATAAACAAAAATAGGCATTGTTTCCGGCAAGGTGCTGACAGCGAGTTAACGTGTGACACAAGTAGCCATTGCCCACCCGCAAAAATTTTTTCCTATTCGACGTGATTTATTTGCATCTCTTTCCTAGTTTGTGTTCCGTTTCCCAACCTTTAAATTTAATGTTATTCAACGTGCTTTGTGCATATAAATTGGCCGCGTGTGATCCCATTCCGTTTCCCAACCTTTAAATTTAATGTTATTCAACGTGCTTTGCGCATATAAATTGGCCGCTTGTGATCCCAATGGGAGGTCTACTGCGACTGTTACTTTTTTTCAATTTTATAATTATTGTAATAATTATCATTTTATTGGCAAAAGGGCCTGCTGCATGGGAAAACGAGCTCGTCCTCCCTATAAAGTTGGAGGAAGAAAAGAGTGCAGCGCAAAAAGAGGCGATAGGGAGAAATTAAGTGACCCGCTTACCCCGGCCGCGGATCGAGTCCTCCACCGGAACTGCTTCTGCTGGTTATCCGCGCGTCGTTGTAATGCTTCGTCTTGTTCGCAGGTGAGTGCGTGTTGTGAAAATCTTTTTTCGCCGTGCTTAGTTTATAATGATCATCAGTACGTAGTTGGTTTGTTTATCAGACATGATTTGAGCTTAAGATGTCATATTTTTTAGTTTTTGTTCTGCCTTCAAAAAGAGTACTGATTCATTACTGTATGACGATTTTAATGAAGCAGAAGGGTGGCCGCTATTGGAAGCAAGGAGCGCACATGGCAAAGGACAGCCAAGTTTTCGTCGGCTACGGGAAGCGGCAGGTGAGCCTTCCAGATGCTGGCAATCAGCCAAGTACTGATTCATTACTCGATGTAGCAATAATTGATTTATTTCATTGGCTTTTCCCGTTGCAATCTGTACTAGTCACGTTTACAAATTACATCGTCTCGACTATCAGCCATTTCACTCGTATCACTGCGTCATCGTCGCCATTCACCTGTTAATTAATACACATCACGAGTGATGCAGATTACAGGGAAAAGTCGCTCTGATCACCGGCGGAGCAAACGGCCTCGGCAAGGCCACCACCTCTGAGTTCCTCCGCGAGGGCGCCGCAGCCGTCATCATCGCCGACATCGACGCCAAGTCGGGCCGTGAGGTAGCCTGCGACCTCGGCCTGCGAGCCCAGTTCGTCGAGTGCGACGTCACGGACGAGCCGCAGGTCGCCGACGCCGTCGACTTCGCTGTGGCTCGCCACGGCCGGCTCGACGTCTTTCAAAACAGCGCTGGCATTGCCGGGCCGCCGTCGGATCCCGACGTCGCCCGCCTCGACCTCGCCGCCTTCGACGCAGTCATGGCGGTGAACGTGCGCGGTACGCTGGCAGGGATCAAGCACGCGGCCCGCGTGATGGGCCTCGCGGGCGCAGGCTCCATCATCTGCCTCGCGAGCGTTAGCGGGCTGATGGGCGGCCTGGGTACGCACCCGTACACCGTGTCCAAGTTCGCGGTGGCGGGAGTCGTGCGGTCGGTGGCGGGGGAACTGTGCAGGCGCGGCGTGCGCGTCAATTGCATCTCGCCGTTCGTGATCCCGACGCCGTTGGTTGTGGATCAGTTTAGGCGAATTTACGGAGGCGCAGGGCGCGAGAGGATCCTTGATGTCACGCCCCGGTCGGAACGGTCTAAAAACAACGCTTATCCGTTGTCTCAGGGCCGTCCGGCGGAACACCGGAACGTGATCGCGCTAGGGTTTCCGGACCAAAGTTTGTCCCCAAATTTTAAACCCTAGTTCCCGCTCAATTTTTCTTCCCAAATTACAAGTCTCTCAAAGAAACCCTAACCCTAATTTGAGAAATCGAGAAAGAATCGAAAAACCCCAAATTTAATACCTCTTCCGCTGATTTTGACTTTGGTCAAAATCACCAAATCAATTTGAAGTTACTGTGCAAACTCGCCGATCGAATCGCTCTCGCTGACGTCACGCTGACGTCAGCCGCCGATTAATTCCGTCGCCGCGGAATCGTTCTTCAGGTGACGTCACGCTGACGTCGCACGCGAAATCGAATTTCGAATTCGATTTCCGCCGCCAATTTTGACTCCTTCTTGCTGACGTCCTCGCTTGCGTCAGCGGCGAATTCGATTTCCAATTCCGCCGTTGACTCCTTTGCCACGTCACTTGTGCCTCGTTTCGAACGCCCGAGCGTTCGAAACGCTCGTCTTCTTCCCCGACGCGCCGTCTGCTCGCCGTCCGACAGCCGCTGCCGTCGGAGCTCGTTGCCGATACCGAAGAACAGGGGAGGGGGAGATGGAATCAAAGCTTCGTTATTCCTTGAAGAATCCTTACAAGCTGTCTCTCTCAACGCCGACGACCACCGTCGCCGGTGCCCCTCTCCCTCCCTCGCCGGCACTGCCGGTTACATTCACTTGTTCACCTCTCTCTCGCCTCGACGCTCGTCGTCGCCGGCTCCCTCAAGCTCACAGACTATCCTTGTTCCGTCTGTGGGTTTGGACGGGGCGACGGCGCGCCTCGCCGTCGCCGGTGGTGGCGTACCCGCGCACCGGGTGGAGTCGCCCTTCGTTGCGCACTCTCCCCCTTTGTGATGTCGCCCTCTGCCTCCTTTTAAAGCAGCAAGGCGCCACTCTTCTTCTCGTCCCTGCATCGCCTCTTCAAGCTCCGCGTCTCCCGTGTCCGAGCCATCTGGAGGAGCAATCGCGTCCGAGTCTTCCTCCGCATCTTTCGCTCGCGTGGACCGCGCCCGCTTCCGTGGCTGATGGAGACGAAGTCTGAATCCCTCTCCGTTTGCATCGTCCGCATCCTTCGCTTCTTCCGCTTCGCTCGCGACCGCCGTCGTCGAGCTCGTTCGAAGCTCCGAATCCTTCATCGTCGTCCACTGAAGCCTCCGAAGATCTCGAGCTCTCGCGTCCAAATCCTCCAACGTCCGAATCTCGCGGAGGCGACGACGAAGCCGCCTCCAAACTTCGTCGCGTCCGCGTCCACCGGAGACGTCGCCATCAGCGTCTCTGTTGCGTCCGAGTCCTGCGTGAGGGCGCCGTCGTCCGCGTCCGCATGCCGCGGCGAAGAGCTCGCGTCCCACGCTCGCAAGGCCGCCGCGTCCACGCAATTCGCCAAGCCTTGGTCAACATCTAATGTTGACCAAGGGATTTCGCTCTCCCTGGGCTTCGTTCGTGGGCATGGGCTTGGGTTGGGCCGAACCGGCCTGACCCAGGCCTGACACTTGAGATTGTGGACGGACTGGGCGAGATGAAGGGGGCCAAGTGTGAGGAGATCGACGTGGCAAAGGCAGCGGTTTATTTGGCGTCTGACGAGTCAAAGTATGTGACAGGCCATAATCTAGTAGTGGATGGGGGATTCACATGCTCCAAGAGGCTTAATTTGCCAATGCCTGATCGGGCTGAACCATGATCATGTGTTTTGTTTACGGCTTAGTAGAAGAGATAGACAGTTTTTGTGACAACCTGTTATATAATTTGCCTTTTTAAATTACTCAATGTGCGTGCATGGATTCTAGATATACAATGGTAGAAAGTGACTCAATTATGCTTTTAATTCTAATTTGATGCCTACTTTTTTTTGTAAATTTATTTTCTAAAATTCCGTTTTATTTATTTAGGTACTAATAAATTCGGTGTTATTTTAAAATACAATCATGGATAGGACTGGACCCCCAATGCGTGTCATGGACCTCATGGCAGGTAATGTTCCATATTTAGTTAGCCTGTGGGCTTCGACCTAAACAAGGCACGCTCGTGGCCCATAATATAATTAATCAACCAGTTCAGTTATGCTTAGCAGGCCTAAAGTGGGCTGGGTAGAGGACGAAACAAGTCTAGAGTCATGTGGCCCAGTTAAGATATCTCTTCTGTTCGTCATAACTGATGCACGAGAGAATGCTATAGTTATTACTTTGATCGCTTTCAGTCTTTCACAGCTTAAAAAACACTTGCGTATGAAATTGCTGGCTACTTTCAACTTGCGTTTGCACAATAAATTAAAGACGTGCTACGAAAGGCAGCTGCACAGCCTGCATTGGTCAAAGGCACGCTGTGCAGTTATGTTGCAGAACTTGTTTTTGAACGGGCAATACCAATTAAAGCAGGATTAAAGTGTGCATAATACTGACAGGCGGCGAAGGTAACCGATCGAGTTGAATGTATAAATGCCTGCATGTACACGGAAGTCCGAACTACGGAGGCAATCACGACTCACGAGAAACTTGGCACATTCTTTCCCCTTTCCTCTCTCTCTCTTTCTCTCTCTCCAATTTATTCCCTCCCTGCTCCACAGGGCATGCTCCATTAATGGCACTTCTTTCTTCCGCCACCTCTCCCCCAAGCACAGTTTCGGCTCTCTCTCTCTCTCTCTCTCTCTCTCTCTCTAAACGTCTTGCATCAAGAGGTTTACTTACTCGGGTAATTCAGCGCAAAACAAACCTTTATGTCCTTCACATGAATAGAAATAGCCTCGGCTACTGTTATCTACAGCATTTGGACCACCCATCCCACTTTAGGTCAAACCTTTCCTTCTTCACTGAACAAAGTTACTACCATATATGCATGCACAAAGAATGGTTTGGAGATAAGTACTAGTTCCGCAGCAGATCCCCAACATTTCTGCTCCAGATCAATGAAAGAAGATAGTTGAGATCGCTTTAAGGACCTTATAGTTTCAACTTGTATATTTACATGTAGTGGTGGAGGTGCTCGATCGATCGTTGAGTTGATTGGAGATGGTACTACTGTAATTTGAAAACTGCGAGGCAAGTGATACACTGTGAGCTGTGTTTCATCACCTGTTAATGGCGTGACTGTTTCTCCATCATCTCCCTTTAACAAGGAAAGCAAACGTACATCACGCAGAACCACGGTACCTTATTGATCCAAGATTTCCACCCTGTGAAAGAAAACCCTTGTCCTTGGCGAAAGAAACAGCGTTTTTGGTGAAGATGATACAGCTTCAGTGGCACGCCTGTCTAGGCCTTTTTCTCTAGACCATTTCAGTTCTTGTTGGCAAGTATGCGACTGTCGTAGCGCTGAAACTATATAAGAGTGCAAACCTAGCGCCATTTTGACGACTAGAGTAAGAGGACTTGTCTGTGAGCAAAAAAAAAAACTCATTTCTACTCAAAATCCCTGCGGCGTACAGCATTATTATGGCAGGAAACTGGTAACTGAACAGTTTGACCACGTTGCAATGGAAAGTGAGTGATCTTGTACAGTTTTAAAGACAACGCAGGACATGGATTCACGGAACCAAAGGGGAAGAGGAACACAATTCAGAATGGTCAATTTTGTTATACTGTGGAGATGGGTGTTTTTGGAATTTAATGATGGTAATGATAGCAAGTGATGGAGTAGAAGAAAGGACAGCCACACCCCACACGTTACCACGCTAAGGAAAAATTATAAGGAATTTTTTAAAAAGAAAACAAGAAGACCCTAGTGTTCTCAGGTTCTCCCTCTAAAAAGAAGCGCTTGAAAGCCAAACATCATACGCCTCTCTGGCTTCTTGTCTAAAAGCTTGCTTGAAACGGGGCGGGGAACAGGATCGGCCATGCTTTCAAGGATTAATGGGGTCCTGTGGGCGGACGAGGGTGGCGACCAGGAGGATGCTACCTTGTGGACTAGAGCGTGCGTGTCCAACGGCAGCGGCGGCAGCGGAGCGATGGGGGACAGCAAGGACGAGCTCGGCTTCCATAGCTTCAAGTCCATGTTGGACGATGACTGGTTCCTGGGCTTCGCCGCCTCCGGCAATCCCGTGCCTCCCTCCTCCGCCGCTCACCATCCCGTCGAGGCCTTCCAGGCGCATCAGGAGCTCAAAGATGTCGCCCTTCCCATAAATCCTTCGGCCCACGAGGCCTTGCAGATCCCGTCTGTCGATAGCCTCGACCAAGACCAGTCTTTTTGGACGGCAAAGTCCGCCCTTTCCTCTCTCTTCGGCACCGTTTGCTCGAATCCCTTCGACGCCGTGCTCGATCTCGGTTGTGACGCCTCGGGGATTCTCCAGGCTCCCCAAGTGTCCAACTCCGCTGTCATGCCGATCACAGGCAGCGGAGAAGTCCTTGATTTTGCAGGAATGGGTACGGGCGAACAGCATGGTTGCCCCAGTCTGAGCTCCAGAGTTGATATCTCAGGCGCAGCCTTTGCCTCCATGGGCTGCGATACGTTTGAGAATTCTTCTTTTCTCAACCGTTCCAAGGTGTTGAGGCCCCTGGAAATTTTCCCTCCCGCGGGTTCGCAGCCCACACTGTTCCAGAAGCGGGCGGCCGCCGCTCTTCGGCAGAATACGACAGTTTCTGGTGAAAAAGGTGGCATCTTCAATCTACGCGGGTGTGAAGGAGTGAGACAGGAGAATCGTGGGAAGTCTATGCTGGAAGAAGAAATCGAGAAGAAGAGAAAGGGGAATGAGGAGGATGAGATGGATGAAGGAAGCATCGATGCGTCGGGACTGAATTATGACACGGACGACGATGGGGCAGAGAATGCCAAGGGAGACAAGAACGCAAAGGACGGTGGCGGTGGGAGCAACTCGAATGCCAACAGCACGATAACTGGCAGCGGAGTTCAGACAGGGAAGAAGAAGAAGGGTCTCCCCGCTAAGAACTTGATGGCCGAGAGGAGGCGGAGGAAGAAGCTCAATGACCGGCTTTACATGCTTAGATCTGTTGTTCCTAAGATCAGCAAGGTACCTGTGTGTTAAACTTTCTAAAAGTTATGTACTTCTTCCTTCCTTTGTTGCTTGTTTGCATCTCAAGACTTTTGTAAAAGGCTGCTGTTTCCAAGCGTTTATTAACATTTCCTATTAATTTGTTTATTATGATCGATTGTAATTAGAAAATTCCACACTCTAAGGCATGCCAAGTCGTCTGTCTGTGTAATATTTTTTGCTCCAGGATAGAATCTGCATATATCTGGCTATACTTTTACTATAATTCATGTTGACCATAGCTAGTTGATATAGCAGCAGCACATAGAAAACCAATTGGTTTACCATTTATCTTCGTCTAAATTGATTTGTCATCCTAGAGAACACCAGCCAAGCTTTTGGCAGTCGCATTTCTTTTCCTTGCTTGTCATTCATTGAAATCTTTGTTCAGATAAGCAGGAATTTGCCGTGAGATTATCCTTTTTTTTTCATAGTGAGCTAATATTTACAAGATTCGATGGTTGCTTTAAAAAAACTCTGTAATTTCTTGATTGGTTTTTGAGTTCAGTAATTGTTTAGGTTATGTAGCAATTTTAATTTTCAAAGAGTTTCTTTGATCTTTTAAAAGTAAAAAATATCACTCCCTATTTACATTTTCTATTGGATGCAAGAAGGTCAGTGACTTATTAACCTATTTTCTGAAATTCTGCAGCTCAAATACTACTTTGCGTAGAAATCATCATATTTTACATCTGCTTTGTGCCAAATAGAAATCATAATGTTTATATTGTGGATCAATGTCAAATAAATTCGTGTATACCTTGATATTGCTAAAGGAAGATATCATCTTTTTCATTTTTCTTCTTTCGAGAGTTCAGTGTTAACTAATTATTTGGACTTTGTAGATGGATAGAGCATCCATTCTCGGTGATGCAATTGAGTACCTGAAGGAGCTTTTGCAAAGGATCAACGACCTTCACAGCGAACTAGAGTCAACACCTCCGAGTTCTTCAATACCGATTACAAGTTCATCAGGCTTTCACCCTTTGACTCCAACACTACCCACTTTACCATGTCGTGTGAAGGAGGAGCTCTGTCCAAGTTCTTTACCAAGCCCAAATAATCAGCCAGCGAGGGTTTGTGACGATGCCTATCCCTTTTTCTCTGTCAACTGCTTTTAAAATTCTGATAAAACTAGTCGATATATTCTAGTCAAAAACAAGTGTAATTGCTGATCAAAAGAAACCCAGGCTTGCTAGTAAAAATCTCTTTTGGTTTCACTCTGATATCACTGCCAAAAAAAAAACACACAAGACATCCTTTAGAAGTATCTACTGATGCAAATTATGGCTATTTATAATCATCTAAATATGTGTGAGCATGTTGTCTCCATTTTCTTACTAGTAAAATGGCTTCCTTCATTCCACAGAGGGTTTCCGATCCTAGCTAGCTTAGTCGAACTTTTACAATATTTGCAAACAAGAGTGATTAACAATTCTATGGGACTGGAGCCTGGTCTTGAAAATCAATTGCAATTTTGGTGGTGCTTTATGGCACAAACTGATCAAGAACTTTTGTTTCTAAGGTTGAGGTGAGTATAAGGGAGGGCCAAGCAGTCAACATCCATATGTTTTGTGCCCGTAGACCAGGCCTATTGCTTTCCACTATGAGAGCACTCGATGGCCTTGGGCTTGACATCCAACAGGCTGTCATCAGCTGTTTCAATGGGTTTGCCTTGGATGTTTTCAGAGCTGAGGTGAGCTTTGTTTTTTTGTTTTTTTTGTTTTTTGCAACTATGTGGTATTAGATCTTCGTGGAATATCTTGTAAGAGAGAAAGTTATTTATGTCTTCTTCTTTTTTATCAGCAATGCAAAGAGGTTGGAGGGGCTTTGAGTTTGCCTGTTCGGCCTGAAGACATCAAGGCAGTACTGTTGCACTCTGCAGGCTTTACCAATACATTGATGTGAGAAATCAAGTTGGATAAGTAATTCCACTGAATTTAGAAGAGGTTGGAGGGGCTTTGAGTTTCTCCCTTGTTATCAATCATCTTGAGAGAAGTAATTAGTTGAAGAGCAAGATTAGAATTTCAGCAAGCGTATTGCTTTTGCTTATCGTTTGTGAGGAAGATAGCCTTGTTGCCAGAGAACATTCCCATGTCCTCTCTAATCATGGAATTAAAGTTTTTTGCATTCCTTTTTCGTATTGATTTAACAAGGTTCTTCTCTGTGTTAGTTTTACCTATAATTATGTAGCTAAGTACATCAGTCAACTACTTGTAACTGGAATTAGATTAATAAAAATTTATCTCATTCTGTCTCGTGTATTCTGGTCAAAATTTCGGCATAATGTGCTAAGTCTCCTTAATCTTTCCGATGTTCCTTCAAGATTTTGCTCTTCTTTGTTACTTCCACTTCTGACAGGGTTTTGGAACCTTGTTATCAATCAACAAAATTCACTTTGTCGACCAGAAGAATGTGATCAGTTCTCGACTCCAACACATTCTTGCAATGAAGGGGAAATTTATATGGATTGTTCTCTTCTTAAATGCCGTTTGTTGCTATCTGCCTTGGATTCTCATTTATGTTCTGATTTAATGCCATTGGAATCAGGCTTTGTGTGGCTTGGCAGGTCTGGATCTCATTTGCCTTATCTTTATTTCAACAATCAATGCAGCCTCATTGAATTCTTTCATTTATATTGTGTGTTGACATCATCAACCTGTACTCATCTACAACTGTCGATCAACAGCTCAGTTTCCAGTGTCCAATCTGACAAGATGCCTCACTGTCATTGGTCCCTGTTCTTTCAACTTTGTTATCGTTGGTTGATTCAGTGATGATTCCTGTGTTCCTCTTTGCTGTGTGATCTCTGCGAGTGCCATGAAGACACACTACACTGAATGAACCTTCATGTTACTCCATTAAAAGATGGACTTTTATACCGATTGCTTTAAGGTCTGGAACCAAACTCAACTAAACTTGACAAGTAGATTACATATGTAATCTGACATGTTATGTTTCACCAGGCACAACTCAAGATTAATACTCAGAAAAAAAAAATTAACAGTCACTAGATTGTTAGTTATATTATTAATATTGACCCTGTGTGGTAATTTAGTGATCTTAAACTGCCATAACTGTAATTACCGTTTATCCTTAAACTTTCCAAACCATATGATAACTGTGTGGAAAAAAAAAACAAAATCATGTCCGAAAAGCATCCTTCACTTTTGTTGCTGAAAGCTCCTGTGAAAAAGAAAACCCTTAGATTTTCAAAGTTTTTCTTCCTCCACTTATATTAACCCTCCAGTAAAATGGTTCATTTTCAGAGTACAGTTCCAAGTACAGCTCTCTACCAATTAGATATGAAGGTATTCCTCTTGTCCCTAAGCATACAATGTCATATTCGAGAGAGCTTCTTTTGTAACTTGCAAGCATGTTATAGTGGATTAGAATAGCTTATTTCTCAATTCCTTTGGGTAGCAAAAGGTAAGTTTCCATAAATATATTAGGATAGTATGATATTATCATATAAAGAAGGGTTTTGGAAGGTTGATTTTCTAAACAAGGCATGTCTCACCAAATATATTTAGAACATTGCTAGAAGAAAAAATAGTCTTAACCCAGGTTAAGTGGATCTCTACAAGATACTTAAAATATGACTATCTGGAACATGCCAATACCCCATAATTGCTTGCAGAGAGCTTTTGATTACGCATGACATTTATGATAAAGTAAACATACACTAGGTTTTGAATAGATCCTTATCACCCTAAAGGACTCATAGGTGAGCTAGTGGAAGGTGTTTTTGAAATTGAATAGGCTAGGTATACAATCGTGATGTCAATACTTATTAAAGATGGTTAATGGGTTATCCCGTGTCGGAGCCCTACCTCTCTCATCTCAATATACAATATATCCTAAATATTATTATTCATGATAAGATGAGAGAAAACAAGGTAAATTTGGTGCAAAACAAAGAAATTTAAAAATTTTTACTAAAGCATATCTAACCAAAACGAATGTAGTGCATTAGATACACATAGTACGGTATAAAGGCCATGTGTCACAATTTTATCACTTGGCTAAAGGCAAATTTTTTTTTTTTTTTTTTTTTTTTTTCAAATTTCTATTACTAAACAAGCTATACAAATGGAGAATTTGTAACAAATCTAAATAATGACTATGTTGAACGTTTGTTCATATGCAATTCTTCATCTGAGATCAGGGGCTTTGTTTTATCCTTTTTTTTCCCTCTCACATCATCCTAAAGGGAGGATGATATACAACAACTACATGAGTTACATTGGCGCTCAAATTAGATGATTCTATCACCGTAATGAAGAAATTATTACTAAATGTGACTGAGTACCATTAATCAGCAAACAGGTGCAGATGAGGTTGCAAGAAACTCTAACCCCAACTCTAATAAACGATCTAGTGATATAAGATGTATAAAGGAAGCATAAAGGAAGCTTACAACAAATCAGCAATCCAAACTTTTTATATTAAGAATCCTAGAGCCTAGAGGGAGAGTTTTCTTCAAGGGATGGAGTGATATCTAGAGCAAAATTTTATTGTAATGTACACGATCTTTATAAAATTTATAATTCTTTTAGCAAAAAAAAAACTATAAGACTAGAGGATGCAATAGAACCATATATACCTTCTCAATTATTTATAGTGCATACTTCTTAGAAGAAAAAAGATAGATACCTTTTTACCCAAGAAAAAATATAATACATAGTATAATGTTATACTTAGTGATAACATATAGTGGGGGAGCCCCGGCACGAGAGAGTGTGACTTCTTCAAATTAATTAAATTTATATGCATATCTATACTATTCCGTATATATAAATTTTAATTTACTCTCACTAAAAAAAATTTAATCTTTCTAATATTATCTCACATGCCTATTGCCTCATAAACTCGTCATTAATAACATATAATGGATTTAATATTTCATTATATTTGAGATCATAAGATGAAAAATAATTGTTATTATAGCATAAGGTATGCTAATTTCACTCGTGTACAGTATCATTAGAGTTACGTAGGCAAGATGCCGGATATAATTGCAATTACATGCAACAACATGGGAATAGTAATAAAAATATAAAATTATGCAAGTATGTTTTTTTCGCTAATTTATAGTGATACGTAAAGCACTCATGGGAATAGTATACATAAAATAAAATTATTTCTTCTATATTATTTTCTATCACGATATCAACTGCAAGATTTTCACCGCCATTTGCTATTCTCGTAACGAGGTGCATTGATTTAGAGGACAAAGTGGCACCTGGCATTCATTCCGAAGCGCAAGGAAAAACTAACAGCATAGCAACATTCAAAGAACTTGGTTCTGACTGTCAGGCATCTGGCATTGGTAAGGAACTTACGTTCTGAGAGTCGGGTGCCAAGAAAAGGATTAAATGCAGAGCAAAGATTGGCTATGAGTTGGACATTAAAACTTTAAAAAACCGCAGGGCTCTAGATTACGACTATTGCATTAGAAAATAAGGCCAAACTTCATCTATATTTACATAATCCTTCATAGTTGATCAGAGTAGATAGATTACCAGTAAAAAAGAGGCTCGTACATTGGCCACTGCAGCTTCACTCTCTAAAATACCTCTTCGAAAGGCTACTAAATTCGCCATTCGTCAAAAAAAAGCCAGTTAGAATTGAGATCTCATTTTAGAAATTAGAACATTCAACTTCAAAGTGAATGGTTTGCTAAATTAAGCTCAAGATTGATAACATAATTGTGCCAAAGGTTTGGGCATCTAAAAATTTAAAGGACCCCAGCAATCTGACTGCTAACATGAAAATATATAGACTTGTCATGTCACAACCAACTCCCTCAAGATAGCAAAGCATTCTTCATAGTTCCTGACTTCCTGGACACAGCATCGCAAATACAACTAATTTTGCCAGGCCTTAAAAGATAAAAAACCGCAAACCATCTCGTCATCCTATCTATCACAAAACATGCGTTCCAACTGCGTGCCAAGTGCACATTATAGAAAATGTGTAAGAGTCAATGAAATGACAGATCAATTACTAGATTCTAATAGTATTAAGTTATAAATCTCGTATATGACACAGCTCGCCATTCACATTGATAGAACTATTAATCAGGATTGACAGCATACAATTATAAGCTGCAGAAAAGGTCCATGCTCTAGTATAATTTTGATCAAGCAGATAATGTAGACAAGCTCGAAGTTGATTCAAGGACGACATAATCATGACAGTTGAAGCGTCAAAAGGATAGGAGGTGACATATAGTTACTATAACAGAGAAGATATTTACATGGTGGGAGCAGAAGCTTCCAGAGGCCTAACTTACCTATCCAATATATATTTACCACGAGATTTTGTAAGCAAAAATTACAATATCATCAAAACTGTAGGATATAAGAAGATAACATTCCATACCCCCAACTAGGAACAACAGCAAGCAAGACAAGAAAGTGCTTACTAACGAAGCACGAATCATCTCGTGAATTGAAGTCACCACCAAAAACTAACGAACACGGAGCGACTCTTTCATTTCCAACATTTTCAGGCCTGCAATGTGACAGAGTTGTAACAACGCAGAACAGGAGAGCAGAAACACTACTTCTGAACTTTGTTTTTCAGGAAGAGTTGAAGCGATACAGTGTACTAAACAATAATCAATAATTGAGATACAAAAAGGTAGTAATGCTTTTATATAATTAAACTAATAAAGACCACAATCAACCCTTAACAACACAACTAATAAAGACTACAATATCTAATAAATTATACCAATTGATCTTATGCCATTAATATTTAATTAAAGAAATAATAACTCCCGTCATATAATCATCTGAAAACAGAATGGTGTATAAAAATTAAACGGAGCTGTGTTTACAGCTATTTTTTGTCATCACCCTGAACCAATGGTTGCTCAGTGATACGGTCTTTCTAATATGAGCTAAAGTTCAAAGGGCACAGAAAACTCTACTCCATTGAAGTGGTCATTGAGAAAATATAAGATAATATGGTGCATCAAGCTAAGAAAATCCACATACCACGCAACTCCAGGACCTCCCTGAGAATTCTATATACCAGTAGGCTCAGAGGCCTTGGTGTCTTTGCCAGCTATTCTTTCGTCAGAAGCAGATGGACTCTCTTCAAACCTAGAATTCAGTGAGCCAGGGTTCATTCTTTGAACCTCCTCTCGAGTGTAAATGTATATCTTGTGAACCATGTTACAGAATTCACTGCAATGACCAGTACATCAGCTTGCAAACTCGCAAGGCTTTTACTAAATGAAGGCATAAATGAGCTATGAAAAGAAACTCTTACTTCCAGGGGTCATCTCCAACAAGCATCATATCACCTTCATTGTCAGTGTATACAACCAACCAATTCTTTTGGGGAATCGTTAATGCACCACCAAATTCGAACATTTGATCAAGTTCAGCAATAAGTTCTTCATACCCATTAAACTTGGTGAGATCAACAGATCTACCAAGAGCAATGCCTTGCTTATGCACCTGCATGGACGCATTAAAAATTCCTTGAAACATCAAAATGATGGAGGTTGACAATATCTCCAGGATATATACAGTAACTTTGAAATTACATAATGGATGGGATCAGTTAAGTCCTCACACAATTCCACCAGATGTAGCATCAAAAGGGCATTTAGTTTTCACTAATTCCAAATAAAAATATTGTCTATATTTAGGTGGGATAACAATGCAGATTTGTGGGTCCACTGGTCAACCATATGACCCTATACAAACCAAAAAAACCAAACCATTCTCAGTTAATCATCATAACAAAAGTATTCAATTGAACCCAAACCATTTATAATGAGTCCATCCGATATGATGCAGATAACCATTTAACGCACAATTATATAAAAATAAATGTACACATTAAATATAAATATCCTATTTATGCAAATACAATACACCTTATATACCATGAACGAGTGATGAAGATTAACATATTTATGATCCTTCCAACCCAGTTATTTTCAGTCATAAACAAGTTCTTGATATGACTCAATCCTGTCTACACTTAACTTGAACTTACCTTTATGATGGATCATGGCGTGTGACCAGGTAGAGTCATGTTTCTCTAAGGTTTCATTTGTAGTTTATGTAGTGCTAGATAAATTAGATTAAAATAACAACTCATTTCAATTTCACCGCTGTAATTTCCCAACTATCATTTCAAACATGCAGTGCTGGAAACTCCATGTCGTACTTAGTTAACAAAGTAGACCAGCTTGGAATAGAATTGCATGGACTAGTTTGAAACCAAACTGCTAACTATAGTGATTAATCAGAAATTCTGGAACAACAGAAGCCAATATGTAATTGGGGCCAAACTTCATAGGCAACTTTGAAATTAACCCAAGAAGTTAAAAAATAACAAAGAAGTGTTATACCCAATTTTCTGGAATAATTAAAATGTTTGACAAAACTGAAAATTCATATCCCAGAGAATGTGTTTAACATAAAAGAAGAAATATTTGAAAAGAAATGTTTGTTAATACAAAGTGTACTATTTACAACGTATGATTAATCCTTTCCAGTTCCCACATTATCTTTTAGGGGGGACCTGAACATCATGTGATGAACTATATGATGGAAAAATAATTGGAGACTGACACCATGACTTATGTCTCACATACCTAGTCATTTGAGGCCATAAATAGAACACCCTTGAAGGACAAAAACCTCAATAACCCATAACATAAATACGATGGTAGCAACAACAGCAAAAAAAAAAAGAAAAAAGATACCTTTGTGCAACTTCTTGTGGAACCCACTTGCAATTTGTTTTGGAAGTCTTTAGAAGCCTGTGAACAAACCTGAACAGGTTTCTCCGTTTCACCATTTATTGAATTTGTTGACGGGCTAACAGCTAATTTTGCACTAACTGATGACTCTGACTGTTTCATAGCCTCTGGGTCTTGTAAAAGGGGCAATGGTGCTGCCACACAACCGTGTGGCTTCTGAATATCTGGTAAGTTGTTCTGTGGTATAACTGATTCAGGTGTCACAGGGTTGCTGTTTAGTTGAAAACCAAATAATCTGTAACCACTACTTCCTTTGGGCTTTGACAGATCACTTGGAGAAGATGCAGGCTGAGGTTTCACTAATGTAGCTTGTGGCCTGTTATCTACTTGACAATTTGGCAGTAAATTTGTAAACCAGAAAGGGGAATGTTGATCACATTCTGAACCCTGAAGTTCTGAATAAGCTGTATGCATGCTATATCTGCAAATTCCAGCTTTCGGATAAGACAGCTCGCTAGCATGTGCATACGCTTTCAAGTTAAACTCAGTATTGCTAAAATTAGAATTAGGAGCCATCAATGACCATGATCCAGGAGAACAGCTATTTTTGGACTCTTGATCATGAAAATTAGGCTTCAAGAGACTTTTATCTCTTGATATTCGCTCAAAGAAAGGAAGACGATACCCGCTTGAATCAGGAGGCCTGAATCCTGAGAGAATCTCAGTATAGGGTTGCTCATGCCTATTCATGTGCAACCAGTTGTCAGATCCTAATCTTCTTAAAGCAGAACAATCATTTTTGTCTTCTTCACGAATTGACCACGTCATTGGCTTTGGAGTATCTGAGTCAGTACCGTCAACAAAAGAACTTCTCAAGGTCGTCATTTCTTGACCTTGCAAGACCCTTGGGGCTCCAAGTGGCTGGGAAGGGTCTGCAGTGACTTTAGAAGCAGCTGAGAGTGAAGTTAGGATTATTTTTGCTCAAATACTCAAAAAAGTACATGACAGGTGCAATGCAAGTTGGTATATTACCTTCTTTCTTATGAACAGAAGAATCAGGAGAATAAGGAATGGTATTAGTTCGAGGCTTTTTTAGCCTTGGTACTTGTAGTGGATTGAGAGGAGGTGGCAGAGCAGGCTCAATTTTCCATGGAGAAACCCTCTCAGGTCGAGGAATTGATGATGTCTCATCCCACCGAACCTAAAATTCAAAGTATAATGCTAATAAATCTAGCTCAATGTACAACAACCAATGATGACGAATTACCTTGAGGCATTTCCATTTTGAACCAGGCCACCTTTTTGGATCAATGTCTCCTATCCCGACAATTGTTCCAGTGAACCTTCAGAAAAATGCCAGAAACATTACCTTATCCTACTTGACTTCTTCTTTTAGTTACCTTGCACAAAAAGTGAAGTTAAAACATAGAACTTACCTTTGCTCTGGGGCTTCTTCACCTTCAAATCTCATTTTGAATCTCATCCCAATAGAATGGTTGCTCTTGATAGAATCTATATATTGATCAAATGCAACAATGAATTCTGAAGGGCTTGTCCTGTCAGAATCAACAATAGAATGTGTCGATAAATGAGACTGAAAAATCACTTGAAAAAAAAAATGCTGCTACAAGGAAATGTTATCAGATTCCATAAGTTCCGTAAACCTTGGCTTATAGTAAACAGTAAACATAGTCCCAGTGTTGTAAGCATGCCATGCTGTTGCAAGGACACCCAAGTGCATACTATGGCTGGATATAACAGATGATGGGACATTAGTCTGCTGCCGCATCGCACGTCTCACTCCAACACGAAGTTCACCATGCTCCCCTCTATTATCCATGCAATCACTTAGCCCAGTATTTATAACTAATCCATACACGAAATGTGCAGATAGATAACAGACCTTAGAAAAATAAAAGCATCCCCAGCAACAAGTCTCTTAGAACTAACAAAAACACTCCATCCACTTTGAAGTAAGTGTCTTCGAGGTTGACCTAGTTTGTAGGCAAAAGAACAAACTATGAGATTGACAAGATAAGCAGAACAAAATTAACACACAATAAATAAAGAGCATGCGAAGAAGTGCACAAGAAAAACCACACAAAAACACATTCATTTAGCATTCATGAGTACAGGAATCAACCGTGAAGAATGTTACTAATAACCCTCGTTTTCTCCTCAATTTACGCCTTAAAAAGTAATTCAGAAAATAAGTAAATGACAAACAAACATCATGAGATATCAACAGGATGCCAGCCATAAAGTTTGCACATTATCAAATGGTAAACCAACTCACAAAACAACCACACAGAACAAAACCAGCAAAAACATTCTTGTGCTTGTTGAAAATGCAACTACAGCATCAAGAATATATCCATAGGACCAGGTTCGGCTTCAGACCATTAGCAGCCGAAATCCACAATCAAACCACGCGTAGAACAAAGACTAGAAGCGTTATAATTCAATTACCACGAAAAATGTGACGAAAACGCCATTCCACTCCATGCAAATCCTTTGCCACTAGCTCTTGACTTGGTGGCTGTCTAGTCATATCCTAAATACCAATAAAATTGTCAATAACAAGCATGACTTCACGAGGGTTGAAAAGGACGGTTCTTCAAACCCACCAGTGGAGGTAAGCACTCATCAGCATGCCGTCTTAGCACAGAGAACCCTCCGTGGGTACTAGTATCTGATGCAGTCAGCGTTTTGCAGAAAGAATAGACATGAGGCCGCGGCTGTGATGGCGGAAGCACCTCATTCTCCGGGGTGTTCTCGTCTTGCTAAAGTCGCAGTGATAATGATTAAATTAAAAAAAATGTACTCTACTTTCTCTCACGAGTTTAAAAAAAAAAAGGTCAAAACAATCCAGAAATGGTCAAAATGCACAAGCAGTAAAAATACCTTCGATTCAGGAAGCAGAGTCACCTGAGCAAATACCTCATCAGTGTCCGGCTCAGCCTGCCAAGAGTGGGTCTTTTAGGAATGAACCCAAAAAACATGATAGACATCCTTAGTTTTCTACGTGCAAAGATGGGATTTTATGAGAGTACCTTAAGTTCGACATTCATTACTCGACAAAGGATCTTCCACGGGAGGTTGTACAGGGGCATCTGCTGGTCCGCACTCTGATTCGTGGACGCCTCCACCTGAAACACCATGATTAGCCAGGAATAATAGAGATAGAGAGAAACTACACGAGAGGATATTAATTTTAAAGAAATTCCAAGACTACATGGAGGAACCACAAAATCTCAAGACTACAGAAGAAATTCTAGTGAAGAATGGACTATTTCGAGATTTCCCATGTCGCACCTGCTCGATGTGCCCCTGCGGGAAGTAGAAAACTTTCTGTCCACGTCTAGGAATCGTCACTAAAGGTCCGGCGCAAGCGAGCCAAAGCTCCGTGTACAGCGCATCCTCTGGAGCAAAAGCCAGGCAAAAAAATATAAAAAAAAAATAATGGTAGCGCAATACCGTCAAGCGACTGCTGGAAATCGGGTAAATATCACACCCTTACGGTTGCCAGAACCGGTATCGAAGCCCAAGCTTTCCTCTGCCTCGCCGCAGTCGGTCTTCTGGGCGACATCATGGGGCTCGCTGCATCCCGACGACATACTCTGCCCTCGTCCTTCACTGCTCACCTTCACCGACACCTCCGACGCTGCCATCAACCCTCTACGGAGCTCAATCGAATCAATTTAAACTCCACGATTTCCTTATCCACCGCCGATCCAACCAAAATAACCCATCAGATGCCCTACGACGCCTGTCAAAACCCAAAATCGATCGAGATCCAACGCAGTGTATCAAATCAAGCTGCTCAAGGGCTGTTAGATAAAATCCTCAAAATCCGACCTTGTCACTCCCCCTTCCCTTGATCGCTACTCGATCACCAGGCTCACTCTCTTATCAATTCACCCTACTTTTTTTTCTTTTTGAGCGAAGGGAGCTGCACAGATGAGAGGAAAGAGATGACTGTCGTCGACCGCAGCGTACTAGGATCCTATCCAGCTCGCACAGGACAAATCAACCGTCGCAAACGCCTCAGTATTGGTACCTGCTATGTTAGACGGTGGAGATCTGAATTGAAGAATGCCTCTTGCAAGAATTAACAAACGATACTATAATAAGCAGCTCAACTCGGGTCAAAATCCCGGGCAATCATTTCAACCACGGTCGATTCCCTAACCAGGTCAGGCTCTATCTGACGCCGTTTGCCCCGTTGTATCGACTCCTGGCTCTCCTGCACCAAATTGGTAGTGACATGACGGCGTTGGACCTTCCCGTTTCGCCCCGAAGAGCGCCTATGTCGTGCTATTAACGGACAGCCTCAGGGAATTAAAAAATAAACGTACTAAATATAAATAAATCGTGCTTATCCCTTTTTTTAATCACTAGCTTGTGTTCCCGTGGTCCCCGCGTCAGCCGATGACACGTTTCAACGGCCTACTGGCTTCCGGAGGTCCCTGCAACAATGGCATAAATGCATAATGGAGCGGTGCGAGGACTGGACCGGTGACCGTAGCGATCGAGCCCATGATGATGCCCCGAAAGCCTGCAACGTTTCCCGGCCACGTTTTGATGCGTTACTCGCCCGAGGTAACGGTCTCCCTACCCGCGGCTCGGGATTTGGCTATCCCAAACCGAACAGCATCTCACCAAACGGTATCGAGAGCCACGGCGGTTGGGTGTTTCGCAAGGTGATAGTCCACGGCGACCGACTACGTAGGACAGTATCAAGATACACATGGCTCCGATCTACAGGAGAGACTCAACGCGAGGGCGACGAGGGTGGCAGTTGATAGCATATGGCCCGTGTATGACGCTGCCGATGATCCGGTAAAGGGAGTGTGCTCTTACAGTAAAAAAAACGATGAGGTTGTTCTTACTTCTTAGGGGTAAAGTCGGTACTAGATAATTAAAATAAATGAAATAAATATTAGATAAAAGATGAATAGTAGTCGTCTGCTTGCGGGCCCCGAGGCAGCTGCAGCCTCAGGACATGCCCTCAGCGAGGGGCGGGTCCCGCTCCTGCCTCTTCCCGAGCCGACAGCTCTCCCGCCAGAGTGTTGAGCATTCACGGGTCACGGTTTCAATTTCAACCCTTTTAACGGAGACGCTTTCCGTATCCTTTCTACGACTACGCGTCGTGCACTCTCTCTCCTGCCCCTAATTGTAAAGTGGCGGGATCGAGTGGGCTACTGCTTTACTGACAGATACCAGTCTCGAGAGGGGCTCGCTGGTAGGAAAAGAGGTGACCTGTTACGTTTTGTTGGATCGGATTTGTGAAACGGTTATATGGCATTACGCAGTCCCGTCACGCGCGGCGCGTGAGTACGGAATCGGTAGTGGCTGAGTCCACATCGCCACATTGGGCGCTGGCCGAAGGTGTCGGTTTGGGTCGCCTGGGCAAATGGCGGCGAGACGACGGTGTATATGGGAGGGTTGGTGGGTATTCATTAGTGAACGTTTAGCCCCACGAGATTCCATTATACTCAAATGATCGATTGCAATTTGTTTAATCACATGCTTTGTGCTTGGTACTCGCGTACGTGACAAGGGTTTTAAATATCACACGGGCGGATGATTTGATGGGCTAACTAAAAAACTAAAAACACAATGACCGGTCAAATCGCGATTGTCAGTGCGTGGCTTTGTTGGATCAACGCACAGGAGTGCGATTGGAAAGTCGGGCCTCAGCGGCAGGGCAAGAGTGAAGGACTGGCATGAGACTGGTGTTACATGGCAACAACTCCATGATTTATTACAAAACAGATATGACATAGGTCTCAAATATATGCAAACAAATTGTAAAATGTAAGCATAAGCTAACAAATTGAAATAAATAGTAAGAATAATAATACCGCTCTAGCTCTTCTTGAATTATAGAAGCATAATTTTTTCTTAAAAAAATGTGTTATGATTGATCCCTGTTAAAAATTTGATCAAGCTTTTTGATGTAATTCATATGTTGAGTACAGCTTTATGTCGGCACTAGAAAAGAGCGTAACTGTAATAATAACTAAGTATACTAAACAAATGGATGCGTACATATGGATGAATTGCATCAAGATTCAAATGAGGATGAACAAGCAACCCTAGAGGTGAATGTTTGCGTGAAGATATGTCCTAATTATGCAATCAGCAAGACAATTACACAAGTCCTATATGTGATTTTGATTTCCTGATAATTTGTTGGGATTGTTAAATATGGATGATCGAAAGAAAACTTATCCAACCTCACTAACACTACTTTTGGCATTCCCAAACCTAGATTTGTGACACATGATATTTCCAAGTATTACTAGTTGAATAGCATACAATTAGGGGAGATATACGCAACTCACTATTGGGGCAACATGTAATATTTTGCCAATCTGGGGGCAAGGGTGGCAGTGTAAGTTAGAGATTTATGCAACGTGCGTTTTTAATAAGTATACAAAGGCGAGGGCAGCTGTTGCATGGACACAAAGTATTCGCAAGTGAGCGATGGAACCATAACACAACTCTACATACACCGAACGAACGGTTAATCAGGTAAAGAAGCGGTGGTCTTCCACGTTCGTGGTCGCACGGACGGTAGAGAATTGGCGAGATGCAATGCTTGGCGATGGTGGGGAGACAGGCACAGCCGCGCAGGTGCATGAGGACGACGGAGCCGGTGAGGTAAGCAAGTGCTGTGTCACACCCCATGAACTGTTACCCGGCGAACATAAGACTGTGTGCCCAAGTCAATAATTTTAACAACTAATTTTGACTCATTGACTTGGTCCATGCCTCTCACACGTCACCTGAGGTTCACCGGATGAGAGTGTGCCAGCAGGGAAAGGGCCTCGCGCCTTGCCCTCAGCCTCTTCACCGAACCTGACAACACGCCGGAGAAGCTCACAAAATAGGGAAGATCACTGGAGAAGACAAACATGCATAAGGGAAATTTCACTCATTTTATTCCTCTCAAAACAAGCTACAAAAACCCTCCTCTCACACGTCGGCGGCTAGCATCCGCCGCCGACTTACAGATCACTCAAGCTTGAAGAGACGACGGCGCCCTCGCCATCGCCGGTGGTGGCGCACCCGCCTCACCTCTGTGGTGTCACTCCTCAACGCACACCCCTATTCAATCACCCACCTGGTGATTTATAGGGAATGGAGAGCTCCAACCGCTAGGAAACTGCCAAGGAACTGCGCACGTCTGTGCTCGCTGCTTGGGTTTGGGTCGTGGCCCAGGCCTGCTTCTAGTTGGCCCGGCTTGGAGGATCCGGGTGTTACATTCTCCCCCACCTGATTTGAACATCGCCCTCGAAGTTCAATACGGGTTGAATATTGGCTCTCCAATTTGGCGCATCCTGTCTCCAGTCTAATGTTGAATGCTACAGAACCACGTTGCATGGAATTGGTACTCCGCTTGACTTGACACAACTAGACTCACATACTATCGCACCACCCTTGGTACTCCGCCCAGCCTCTTGTGTCCCAGTCATATCGTGTCTTAGTGCTCCGCCTAACTCAATGCGTACAGGGTCACGTCCATAACGCATCTGCCCAGATGCTCCGCTCAACCTACAATCGTTGAGTTTACGTACTAATGCACTGATTCATCATGCTTACAGCACCTACATCATCAAACTTATCAGAAACCTGCTCTGATACCAAACTGTCACACCCCGATTTGGCCCCAAATTTGAGCACAAATTTCGGCAATGTGATGGCACGAATCCTCAACCCGTCAGCCTCCCCCAAGTTACACACTAGTGCCCCGCACACCCTGAAATGTGTAAATACACAATGCACCCGCCACCAAATCAAATGCGCCCCCAGTGTCAAGCCCCTGGGCATTCCCAATTACTCAACCCCTGTGCTCCCACCTGATTTGTCTGTGCACCGAATACTGAGTACTGTCTTTTCCTTTATGTCACGCCTTGCTTTTATGTCTCCTTGCCCTAATGCGCCAATCACCTTATTGATGCTCCGCACTATCCCACACCTTCTGAGGCACACAGAACACCCTCTAGTCAAGCTTGGCCGAAAATGCAAGAGTCCCCTTGTAGCGGGCTGGTTAGGCAACTTGCCTCCAACCTCTTTTCACACAAGGAGTAGCGCCCTATGCAAAGCAACAAGCCCACACACTAGACATATGTGTGGCACACGCAAGTCCTACACAATTCTAGGCTCACTACACATATGAGCAAACCCTAAGCAATACCTTCTAACGGGCACAACACAACTGTGCCAATCAAACCGATGAGAAAACTCACAAAAACAATCGATCACAAGATAACACCACTGAGAGGAAAGTCCTATCCACTACTTGCTTTCAAATCAAGAGTATACAAGACATAAAACCTCTCTTAGGCCACACGCCTAAGTCTACAACAAAGCACACACGATTTTCTTTAATCTTCTAAAGAAAATACCTATGGATCCAACAAGAACCCAAGATGGCCAGAATTCCCTTGCCGTCGCCGGAGAAGAAGAAAGCCGCCGTCGATGTGCACTAGCGCCGCTCGCCAAATGTTGTAGAGGACTCCAAGTTGGGCTAACCTCTAGCCAACTCTTCCCTTGTCCCTCACAAGGCGGCCGGAAGTAGACCCTCTCTAACTCGCCGGTGGTGGAGTTCGGTGGTGCTCAGCCCTTTGCGCCCGCCTCTCCTTGTCGCCACAACAAGAAAGTCGCCACAAAGCCTAAACCGAGAATGCCAAGTGATGCCGCCTCTCATGCCGCCACTCCTCTTTTGATGTGAGTAATCGCCGCATAACCTCCCACGCCATGTCTCCCACTTGCTCTTTTTAGACTTGGCGCCCTCCCTTGCTTCATGCGCATTGTGCCATGGAAGCTTGAACAAGGATGCGCCCCCATCTTCAAACAGCAATGCCTACATGCTGGGCCGGCAAGCAACCTTCCACCTGAACTTTGGCACACCCCTGGGTCTCGGGATCGAGTCTCGCCCGTGCCCTAGTCTTCTGCATTTTCTTTGTACTGCACAAAGCCCCCTGCCATGCGCCAATGCCCTCCAAGGGTGGAGTCCATGCTCCCTTGAAGCAAATGCATGCTGTGCCAAGCCCCCACACCCCATATGTGTGCGCCCTGTGTCTTTTTGCAAATGCACCACCTGTGCACTGTGCCGCGCTATGCCCCCGCATATCCCCCAGCCTGGCCCAAGGAAGACACTGTGCACCAATGATCATCTCTGACCTGCAAACACATCCTAACACATTGTTAGTATTTTTGCCCTATCTCCACTAGATGGGCCCTCTCCTACATCAGGCCTCACCCCCATGAGTGTTTGCACCCTGCTCATAACTTCCATGAGTGTGTAAGAGAGAGTTGGGAACCTACCCTCAATTCCCGGGTGTCACATTCTCCCCCACTTGACATCAACATCGCCCTCAATGTTCTGGACATCTGGAAAGAACCAACCGACACCATCAACTTCATCCCGCCAATGAAATTGCCTCGCCTGGACTTCTGCCAACAATCCAGGACCCATATGAACCGTACTAAGTGTCATCTGGCAAAACTCTACCACATTCTGCCCTTGTATATGTCTAAGAACTCCTCCACAAGCTCTCAACACCAAACAAATTGAACAACCAGCTCTTCCATGCGAAACAAGTGAGTGATTAACCTGCTGATTATCAACTGGATACCCTCTATTCAGTCCACCAAGCAGCCTCTTCCTCACGTAGTGCCTCTTTGTACTCGGCTTTAGATGAAATGTCTGAGCCCTCCTCATGTTTTCCATTGTGTTCAGCTGTGAGACACCTTTCCCCATCCACATATTCGCTACTACCTCCCTTGGTGTTACATGTAGCAGGATACTGCCCCATACAATACCCCTCAACTCCCGGTTGCCATCTGTTTCCACTTGAATTACCCCTCTTCAAGTGTTCATCCGCCTGCGCCCCTATCAACATACCTCCAAGAAAAGTAATCAAAAGCATGCCAAGCCAAAAGAAACTCCACTTCCTCCCCATAAAAGAAGTCTCATTCCTTCCCCTTGACTCCTTGCCGTGGCTTCCTCCACCAATCTCCTCTGATTTTGAAGCACCGCTCTTCAAACACTTCCCTACATATGATTCCTCTCCCTAGTCTACCCTGTCCTGGATCTCACTTACTGAGTTCCCCAACTCAGGAACCATAGCTTGCCCCTCAACGAGACCAACATCAGAAGATTCTGCCTCTGAACTCTGCATCCACACTGATGACTTCTGTCCAACTGAAGAGAGGGAGGTGATCAAATTCCCCTTCTCCACCTGCACATCCTCATGAGACACCTGTGTCTGCACCCATTCAGTCGCCTCCATGTATCCAACCCGTGGGGCTTTGGCTCTTCTTTTGCTGCTTCCCGCCAAGCACTCTTGTCTCCTCAGGTCAAAGCAATGAAGGAAACAAGGTTTGGCTTCATCCATGACAAACAATCGGTTTAAGTGAGGGTATGGAACTGCTTTTGCCTTCCTGAGCAATTCCAAACCAATGACGCAGTCAAACTCATCCAGTCGAACTATCTTCGCGTCACAATATCCAGACCAGGCTCCTAGTGTCACTGGGCAATCATATATCGTGCCTGAAACTTGATTACACTCGTTCACCGTTCTGCATAGATCAGTGCCTGGCATAGATGGAACAACCTCTAAGCCCCATCTGTGCATATATCTGTCTATCAAGAACAAATTCGATGCACCTGTATCTACCAACGCATGAACTCCAAATTCATTGATGGTTATGTAGGTAAACATCATAGAATCTGAAACAGATAGGTGAGTTAGCCTCAATGGATTCACACTTCCATGAACTTTTGGCTCTGACTCGCTCTCCACAACAACAGTTGAAATCTTCGATCTCCCAGGGCAATCACGCATCATGTGCGCCCCTCCACAAAGAAAACAAGCCAATGGCGATCTCTTTATAGACTCCCCAGTCCGCACGGTACTCTTGCTCTGACTCCCCTGACTCTGAGCAATACTCTTCCCCTTAGATCTGCCTGACCACTTCTTCTTGAGACTCTTCTCCCTAGTCTGAGAACGAGCAATGGAAACCGAACTGGTCTGAGACCTCCTCAGATCTAGCAAAGCATCAGCTGCTGTCACTGCCTCTCTATATGTGGTGACCCCTTGGCGCCTGATCTCTAGCAACGCCCAGTCCTGCAGACCACCCAAAAATGTGTAAAACTTCTCTTCCTCCACCATGTTCGGCACTTCCAACAATAGTGACGAGAACTGTTTTACATGTCTCTCACAGTGCTAGTATGCTTCAGATTCTTGATAGCCATTCTAGCCTGATATAGGGTATTAGTAGGCCGAAACTGTGCCCTCAGTTCCTCCTTCATGTCTACCCACGACAGTGATATGGAATTCTCCCCTTCCAGCCTAGGTGCAACTGACGTCCACCACCATAATTTTGCATCATTCACCAGATAAGATGCACAAACCTCCACTTTGTCAACTTCTGGAACCCTGGCAACTTTAAAATATTGTTCCAAGTCAAATACAAAGTTCTCAAGGTCTTTGGCCACCCGCACTCCCCCAAAGGCAGCAGGTTCTGGAATATGCCTCCTAGCAGTTGTAACTGGCGCCACTCCTGACTGTCCACTCCCTAAAACCAACTGGGCTAGCGATAGCTTCACCAACTTAAGCTCCGTCGTTGTGTCTTCCAAGGTCTGCGCCATCATAGCCATCTGCTCATCCGTGATGGTACGATAGTGCAAGAACAAGTCACTCAGAGCATCCACTCAGTGTTACACTCTAGTCCAACGGCACTCTCCAATCTGGTAAACCTTTCTGACACCTCGTCAGACATGCTGTGATTGTTAACTGGTGTGATCTTCTAATGGCAAATAGAGCTGTGCTGGTAAAGGAACAAACTGGCTGAACAAACCCGATGCTCTGATACCAAACTGTCACACCCCATGAACCGTTACCCGGCAAACATAAGACTGTGTGCCCGAGTCAATAATTTTAACAACTAATTTTGACTCATTGACTTGGTCCACTCCTCTCACACGTCACCTGAGGTTCACCGGATGGGAGTGTGCCGACAGGGAAAGGGCCTCGCGCCTTGCCCTCAGCCTCTTCACCGAACCTGACAACACGCCGGAGAAGCTCACAAAATAGGGAAGATCACTGGAGAAGACAAACATGCATAAGGGAAATTTCACTCATTTTATTCCTCTCAAAACAAGCTACAAAAACCCTCCTCTCACACGTTGGCGGCTGGCAGCCGCCGCCGACTTATAGATCACTCAACCTTGAAGAGACGACGGCGCCCTCGCCATCGCCGGTGGTGGCGCACCCGCCTCACCTCTGTGGTGTCACTCCTCAACACACACCCCTACTCAATCACCCACCTGGTGATTTATAGGAAATGGAGAGATGTCATGTCGTCCGCGTGCTCCAACCGCTAGGAAACCACCAAAGAACCGCCAGGAAACCACCAAGGAACCGCGCACGTCTGTGCTCGCCGCTTGTGTTTGGGTCGTGGCCCAGGCCTGCTTCTAGTTGGCCCGGCTTGGAGGATCTGGGTGTTACATGCTGGACCACCAAGAGGCGCACTGGGTTAGCTTCGAGTGGCGTGACGCCCCGCTCCGATCGCTTTGCTGCTGTGGAATAAGAGCCCATGTTAAGCGGAGCAGAGACCGCAGGGGGGTGAGCTGCTTCGTCGTACATGGATCATGGAGACCTGCAGCTGAAGGCTGAAGCCAATGCGAGCTCCGATGGATCGCTGGAAAATCTGCAGGTTTGCATCTTTGAATTCATTTATGTGGCATCGGCATCACTCTGAAAAAGGAACCGATGTGTTAATTAAATGGGGGAAGTCTCTTTTTTTTAACTGCGTTGTGGCCAGTCACTTGACTCACTTGGATTGGTCGCGTTGCAGTGGAAAGAGATACGAATCTTTGTTTCACTCCTCCCGAAGCATTCAAGTTGGGATCCGTGTGCAGGGGTGGGGACTCGCGGGAGATTTGGCGAGGAAGGCATGTTGGCGCGCCAAGACGATGCCAGAGAAATTTGTTCGAGGAAAATAGAGAGCTTCGGATACAGTGTCATATGATTTACAAGCTTATTTTTAAAACTTATATCTATATAATATATTTCTATGTTTTTTAGTTATTTTCTGTCTAAATAAATAATAAAAGCTTTCTTTTCCCATTTTACAAACTTTTCATATTTTAGACAATGCTAATTTTCTTTAATTATCATTAATCAGGAGATAACGGGGAGAGACAAAATGAAGCGAAAATAAAAGGGAAAAGAACAAAATAACCCAACAGCAGAATTGATTTGCTTCCCCTCGTGCGTGACCCTCGAATTCCCTTTGCGTAAGCGAAGCCGACAATGGGAACAGACACGGAACCGAGCAGCAGCGGCGCCGGGGCGACAACGGGCCGCGCGCGAGGGCTTGTCTTGAAGGCGCTGCTGCTGCTGGGAGGCGCTCTGTTGCTGAAGCGGCTGAGGAAGTCCACCACCCGATGGGACCACGCCCGCACGGTCGCTTGTTGCCTCGCCGGAGAAAGGGTTCCCAAAAATTCCGATGCTTTTCCCCTCCTTTTCCCTTTCTTTTGAATTTTAACTGATCGATCTATATTCGCCTCTGAAGTTTTCTCGAGAGCAAGCTCGCAGAAATCCCGACAACTACTTGAATATAAGGTGCGGGCTGAATCTTTAAATTGCTGAGTCCGTTGCCACATGATGAATTGATGCTAAGCCTTGTGATTCCTGTTGAGGTGGCCTCAAGTAATGACAAGTATAGCTTTTCTATAACGGGTTATCAAGTCAATAGGAATACCTAACTAAGATGATTGCACATGCTATGAAAAAAGGAATGTTGAGCAGGGGTCTCTATCAAAATTTCGTGTATACCTGCACAACACGGGATGAATCAACGCTATATAAATTTTAAAACAATATCTACCGTCGATTTTTGGTCAAAATACATGAATTAAACTTTTTCAGCAAAGGCTATAGCAGAATTTTCATATTCCTCCGTATGATTTTTGGTCAAAATACATGAATTGAACTTTTTCAGCAAACGCTATCGAGTTTTGTGAATACCAATTTAACTTTTTTTATCCATATCCTATGAATTATGTCGACCATGTATGTGCCTCGGTCTTTTATTCATCATGACTGCATCGTTTTTTTTCTAAAGAGTCATTTTGGACTGGCTAATGGTTTGTTTGGTGAAACTGGAAGTTGTCACTAGAATTGCTCTAATGATTACAATCTGGATTTATAACATGCATGTGGGGAAAAATATATATATTTCCTACCGACTCTGAGGTTTCCCTAATACTGTAATTACGTATAAGGTCAAGTTCAGAGTTCTCTATCATAGGTTTGTAGTCTATTGTTCAGATTAAGTCAGTAAGCATTGCTTCAATTCTTTCATTATGATTTTTTAGAATTTCTTTAATTTTTGTCCATTTCACATTTTCTTTAACTGTATTCTACTTGCAAGCAGAACGATGACATGCCCAGCAGCAGAAATGGTTGATGGCTCAAGGGTTTTGTACTTTGAGCAGGTCTCTTTTGGCCCATTTCTTAACGCTTCACAATATATTTTATTTTTTTTCCTTTTTCCACTATTTTGTTTATAGTTGATAGTAACAATTTTACTTTTCACAGGCATTTTGGAGAACTCCTCGTAAACCTTTTAGACAAGTATGATAACTATGCCTTAACGAACCATATGCTATGTTCTATTTTACAATGTCTTGACCTTTCAACTCACTCATGTGCAATTGTATTTTACTGATCACCCAGATGTTTGATCCTGCCTGACTGGTTTTCTTCATATAATTTGTCCTTTATTAATGGTATTAGTTCAAAATGGGTTATGAGAGTAGATACATCTGATTTCATACAAAGTCGTTTATCCAGGATTAGGTTCTGAATTTTGATCTCCAAAGGTTACTTGATAATTATAATAACTAATCTGATAAACTATGTTGAAGCTAAAATAAATTTGTGGCTATCATTATCATAACTTAAATGTTAGATATAGAAGCAAAACGACTTTGTGGTGTCAATTCCTGAAAGGCGGTTGATGTGTTGCTTTGACAAGTGGCAGGGAAAAGAGACCTCCAAGCTAATGATCCAGGACTCCAGAAAGGAAATATAAGTTTTTTTTGGGTTTTTACTATAATAGAGGTATAAAACTGGTCTGATTCTGCAATTGATATAAGTAAAAAGAATGAGAATATTTTTTTTTATACCGGAATTGATAGTGAACTGACTACTTTTTCCGTATCACTCCTGACTTTTGATTCAGAAAAATGGAAAATTACCTTATTCCTTATGTACATGGTAATCTGTTTTGTACGGATAGCTACTTTCCTACAACCAAGACAAGACACCATAAATGAATAGAATGCATTAAAACCTTTTTCTCTGAGATTCTCCTTGGACCCAAAGATGCCACCTAAAAGAGCGCCTCTTAGACAGCTTCCAACTTTGTGGTCTTACAAACCATCCAATCTTTCTAAGTCTACGGCCAATTTGCTTATGATTTCTTGACGTAATATCCTTGTTTGTTCTTGTAAATGTAGACAAATGGATCCATATCTATATTTTCTTGCATTGAGCAAAGATGAACAGTCACCTTCCTTGCTACTTGCTAACCATTTTTTGCATTCTCTAAAATGAAAAAAAGCATTGGCAATTTTTTTTTATTCCCATCTATTACGTTTTTGCTTACTATATTTCCTATGTTTTGATTGGATGAAATGCAAGAAAAAGATGACAATTTTCATGTATGTGCATAGTGCAGAGCATTAACATCTGATCTACTGTTGTATATCGAACTTCTTTACCTATTATCTTACACATCCTTTCATTTTTCTTCGAGCTCCGGTTGTTTATTTGTCAAAATTTCAAAGATGATATGCCAGAAAATCTCCTTTTTCCAACAAACAACACACGGAATAAGGGAATAATTATTTCATGGTTTCTTTTCTGGAATTTCTTTCTTTGTTAATTCACACTAAAAACTCTGACTGTCTCTCCACTTTGCAGTTGTAGAATTGTTTTGAATATCTGCTTTGGCAATCCTTGATTTATTTTACAGTGCCATCTCTCATGAACCGCTCAAACATTTCTTGTAATGATGTTTTTCTTCTTTTCTTGAATCTGGATTCGTTGTCCACCTACAAAGTTAAGAATTATGCTTTTCTTCTTGTATATATGATCAGTTAAACCTGTTCCCACCAAACCATAGGCTTAGTTTCAATGCTATAATTTTCTGACGGATTGATAATGTTTCACGGGTTCGAAGTGGTTTTTAGAAAATACACGTGTTAGTTTTGCCTGATTTCTTTTATTCTCCTATTATTTCTTTGTTTTCTGTTCATGGTTACTCCAGGAACATGGAAATACCAAGAATATAAAATGGTAAAAGCACTAAATTATAGTTAATTGTTTGGAAATGTGCAGGAGAGGCCTGTGGTTGTTATTGCACTTTCTCATGATTATGGCTCTTGCATTTTATCGATTAATTCTCTAGATTGTTCTCTTTTTTGTCTATGGCCTATAACTGACAAGGCACTTGAAGAAATACTGATCGACATTTTCTTCATTTTAGAGATTTTATATGGTGAAGCCGTATTCAAAAGAGCTGAAATATGATGTTGAGGTCAGATTTTTTTTTTTTTTTTGTTGTTGTTATTTTTGATGGTCTATCAGTTTTTATTTTGACTTCTTATAATAAACTAGTTGTTGCTTTTGTTTGATTCTATCCTCTCTCAATGGAGATTTATTAAATCTTTTTAATCTAGTTAAAAACATTAGGTTTATAAGTTCCAATATGTTATCTTGCAATTTTCTACTTTACAAAATACAAATACTCCAATTATGTTACTGTCATGTAAGCATCATGTTGAATGTCCTTATCCCATTGAGGAGAAGATTCATTTACCTTAAACTGAAAAGTTAAGAAGGATTGAAATTGATCATGGATAAACATGTTTTTATTATGAATAAGTGGATATAATCTACTCGCTATACAATAGTACCAATATTATCATGGATAAACTTATTCATGATGAGAGATTGATAAAAATATTATCGTGGATAAGCATGCTACAGTCATGATAGCTTATTCACAATAATAAGAATACCAATTTTTCATCGTGAATAAGCCTATTCACAATAATATTGGTACCATTGGATAGCTTAGAGTGAGTAGATTAACGTACTCACGATAAAATCATGTCTATCCACGAACTATTCTAACCCTTCTTAACTTTTTCAGAGGTACCCTGCCTAGAAAATTCTCTCCTATTTCATGACATCAGATCACCTTCTTTTTATATTCTAACTTTAGGATATTCTTGTGTTGCATAGTTGAGTTCATATGGGATACGAGATGTGGAGGAGTACAAAAACTTCTGTGACCGCCTAAATGATCAGAGACCACAGCCTAAGGAGGTTATTGGGGTATTTTTATTGCACTGGGGCTCTTTGTTATTTCTACTCCTTAACCTGTTTTATATGAATATTGTTTTGTATGAATGTTGCTTGTTATTGTCTATATAGGGGATTTTTAAAAAATTAGAAATAATAAAATTATCTGTAATTTAGTACCCTTTCTTGTGATACAAAGTAAACTGTATGTAAATTTGTTGGTTAGTCCTAAAGACATATAACCAGGATTGTTATGGTTAGTGAGCATTTTGACGGGATATAAATTGTGTGTAACTATGCTATTGATTATATTTGGGGCCTTTAATATGAACTTATATGCATCAACCAAAAAAGGTATATCTCTAACCATCAGATTGCATTTCAATAATGTTACAAAGTTGAAGATAGTTTTTTTTTGGGGGCAAGAATACAAGCGGTGGTGAAGGTGGGAGTCGATAGCAGGCACCCTGTTATCAATACTTAAGATATCTACTAGTTGATCTAACTAGTGCCTTCAACTTTAAGATGATTTGCATATATACAAACGCATTGTTGGATAAAGTTAATTTGGTTCAAGTTAGATATTTTATTTGCGCATACATTTAGTTAAACATAAATGATAATTCTCGCCAAAAATTAAAACCTCACTTTATATTGAGCGGAATGAGTGAGACACAAAGGTTATGATTATTGGGACTTGGTATATTGGTACCTTTGCTTACCTTTGAGACAATTGGTGTTGGTACCCAACATTTTGATCTAACGACTGTAATGGGTGTTCAGACTA
This sequence comes from Costus lasius, assembly GCA_027563935.2. Taxonomy (NCBI): domain Eukaryota; kingdom Viridiplantae; phylum Streptophyta; class Magnoliopsida; order Zingiberales; family Costaceae; genus Costus; species Costus lasius. Next base: position 89,557,360 of record CM050452.1, on the reverse strand, counting down.
AGGGCACGTTTGGCCCCAATTTTGCACAGAATCCTAAAAATGCTACAGTGAGATAAAAAAATGGTAGAATCAGTCAGAAGCCGGCGGAAGCTTCAATTTGGAGCTTCTCACAACTTCTGCCTCGGCTAATGTGTATGAGCGGGCCAAACTCCCCCTAAGATTCTAGTCATGATTTACACAACCTATCAACTATGAGCATAATGTGCTGGACAAATGAGAGATTGAAAAGAGTTGATATAACTAGATCATAATAGTTAGGACCCATGGGTACTGAGGTAGTAGCTTATATTGCAAATTTAAAGCTTCTCTCCTGGATGCTTTCTTTTTCAGCAGGGATTCTCGGCATTTGCAGCTGAAGTCATTGATCATCAAGAGCATTGCAGTGGACTCCTCATCATGTGATTATCCTGTATATTTGATATGCAAAGTAAAATTATGATTTAAGACTAGCACAAGTTAGGTGGACAAATGAATGAGTAGTGAAGGGAGATCGAACGAACATTGATAGATTCATACTTCAAACTTAGTTGACTCAAGTTGATTAAATTTCCTCTTCCTGTTATGTTATAACTTTCCTCTTCTGATTTATTAACATGCGAGATGTACCTTTTTTTTCATGTGAGATGTACCTAATCTCTGTTTGTCTTGTATTCGCATCTAAAAAATCTGGGATTCTCAAGCTTGTTGGTAACCTTGGCTGGAGAATCCCTTTAGGAAAATTTCATCACCTGAGAAATTTTAGTAGGAAAAATCAGTCAATCAGGATTTTAATTCAACAAATGAAGTTTCTCTGAACTCTTTTAGTGAGTTTGTTTAATTGGATACTTTTGTTAGGCGCTGAATTTTCTCACCAGAGTCCATTCAGACTTTTTCTCTTTAGGTATTACCTTACGTCCCGAGATCCATTTCTTGAACCTTGAAGAAAAATAAATGTTAAATAATCACAATGCTAGTCCATTTCTTGAACCTTGAAGAAAAATAAATGTTAAATAATCGCAATGCTAGTGATATAGCTCTTTTACTATTGCTTCATGTATTCCGATGATTGCCGACCCAATCGTTATTGAATAATGTCTTTCGCCAATGAAATCAACCACTGCAGCTGGTTTTTATCCATATATCGTTTTAAAACTCTTTACCATGGTATTATTTTTAGGACATTGCAGAACATCTGACAACTATTCATCTCTCACGTTGTGAACGTGGAAAACGTTGTTTGTATGAAGGTTCAACTCCACTGGGAGGCTTTCCCAATTCATGGGTATCCTCTGAACTTCTTAGAATACTGTAGCCAATACATTCGATTTAGCTTTAACTGCATCATGAATTGATCTTTCTTCGCTGGTAATCCCTGATCAGAATGGTGCATCGTACTGTACGTCCGAGCTTACAATTCACAAAAATTATGAAGTGCATATTTGGGAAAGAGGCTATGATGATGAGGGAAATCAGGTGCAAGTCTTTAATATTGAGTACACTATTAACTTGATCGATCAACTTACTAAAATACCGTGTTTATTAGATGCCTAGGTTTCTTATTGTATCATTCATATGAGCAGGTTTGGGGTCCAACTGCAGGTCCCTACGAATTCAAACCTGCAACACTGTCCAGTAATGATGACATGTTTTTACCTTTGAATTCCCTCCCGCAATTGTCATTGGAGAAGTCGGATAAAAATTCTTTTGCAGTCAATGGACAACAGTAGCATTTATAATATAATAATGTTCTTTGTTTTACATTTCATATGTTCTCTCAAACATGAGCCAGTTTTAGTGAAAAATGGGTGATCTTCGAGGACGTTTTGCCCTTCATTAATGGGGGGCGATTAACGAAGCATTCTTTTGGAAATGGGACTTTTGTCACGTAAGTTGATTCATCACAAGAATGATGAGTCATTACATGGTGAATACATTTACGCATTGAGATTAAAGTTGATTCTTTTGGAAATGTGATACCTACATATATTTATACACGTATACATAAATACATATCTATCACGTGAGGGAGGTGGCAGGTGGGCCTAGTTGTGCTGGCTTTGATGCATCTCTCTTGGAGACTCCACCTCTTGTTTTTCAATGGTGCAAACGGCCAAATGCCATCAGGTTTACGGTTTATTTTTTGTGGCTCAACTGTCGCCACATGAGCGGACTCATAATGGAGACAATTCAAACATGTAATTAGAAAGATCTCTACTGGGGCAAGTAGGCATCTTCCTTTGGGACTTAAAATGGCTTATTCCACTCTACATTAGACAAGAAAGCGAAGTCTGTGGGCGTACTGCTTTGCATGTTGTAGTCCACAGGATTGGGATGCTGTTGACCTGTTGTACAATACCTGTAAATTATGCTAGTTTAGATATTCAAAAATGTTGAATGTAGTTCATACTCTAGTTACGTGAATACTATGCCTTTCTCTTTTTCTTTTTATGTTAATGTGCTTTCATTTCTAATATTTTTTTTAGCACAGCACACACCTCCTTTTTAAATCTTGAAGATTAGAGAGTCCTTACTTCTAACAAAAGCTTTGATTTGTCCTTTGACTTCACTATCTTTTAAAACGTTCGTAGTATCAAACCTAATCAAAGCTCGACTCGTTCTTGGGTTATATTTGCTAAAAACACTGCAGTGGTGGTAATTATTTCTCTTACAGTATAGTACACTGAAGATTTTTTTTTTTAAAGGTCACATTTATCACTAATTCACTACATTTCACACTGAAGTAGAGAATCCTTCCTCCTGCAATGCTTACACGTGTTTCACGTTTTTGCAGACCTCAGCTCGGAGCCAGAGGGAGTGTGCGTCGATATTTGATGTAGGCGTTATGGTTGGAAACAATTCATTCATATGTCTTTCTTTACCCAGCAGCAATTGACTCAGATCATCTAAATTGAAGAATCTAAGTTGGCTATGAGCTCGAATAAATAAATTTGATCCTCTCTTCCTAAGACATTATGATCATGTTCATCTTCCAAGTTCCCTTCTAACATTAAGCATCTTTTCTCAACTTGCTCATCGCTACTCAAGCTCAGACACACGTGACCTCTCACAGCAAGGCTTCAATTGAACACCTCAATAGTTCTTAGAAAAGAGTAATATGTAGTCTTCATTCATTAGCTTTGCTAATTGTTTCCTTCAATATTACCTTAATTGTCCTCTACACCTATTCCATTAGAATTAGATCCATTTGCATCATCCGTTGATCCAAGGTTCTTCATTCCCATGTGCTCGAGCACGTCAAAATGACTCAAGCTTTGGATATGACTGGTGCCTAATAGGAAATAGAGTATAAAACTTAAATGAGTTTTTAGCTCCTCGTTTAACTGATTGACTAAGAGCAACAAAAGGCCCAAGTATTATAGGAAAATAAACTTATTGTTTAGAAATTTAAATTAAAAGATATGGAATATTGTGCTAACACTTGGTATTTAATTGGCACAAATAAGTCTTCAGTGATGGTGTGTCAAAACTCTTCTATCTTGTGTCAAAACTTCTTCTATCTTGTGTGCATGTGTGCACATAATTTATAAAGTAAGGAATTATGCATAAAATGAGGTAACCCCAAATTAATATACACATAATTATGTGTAAGTTGGGACTAGAGCCATTTGAATTGAAGAAAGATTGGTTGAGATTCATCCCAAACCAAACTTAAAGAGACTAACACATAAGCGAGAAAAGCTAAATAGTATACCACTCTAATCGTTCTAAAGATTAACGATCCAATAATCTAGAGATTGTTGGTGGACACAATAATCTCATCCCACATTATTTAGTATTTTACTTTCTAAAGATATACTTTAACAAAGAGGAAATAACACACAAATGATCTTTAGTTAGGCTTACTTGGATTTTTTAAAAAAATGAGAGTGAAAAATTAACACTAATATTTAATTTATAATTAATTTTTAAGAAAATTTATTTTTAAAAAATATAAACTTAAAATTTCATGCAAGATTAAAACTTGACTAATGGTTCTATTTGGAAGAACACAGAGAAAAATGTCCCTATCGAGGAAAACTTACAACATACAAGCCATTACGGCTAGTAAATGATTTTTTTTTCCCGGTTTTCGCCCCCTGTTCTTACCTTCACCACCCACATATTCCATAAAATTAAAAGCCTACCCCTCTCCTGTGTCGCCAGTCTGTACACTCCTTCCACCGTTCCACGCCCATGGAGAGATTCCACTCATCTCTGCAGCTATTTAAACCTTCCGTCTCCGTCTTTCTTTCTCTAACCAATTCCTGGGGTTTTGCGATCCAATCTCCTCTCCCTAGGATTCGAGGTGGTAATGCGCTCGATCTCACTCTCTTCTTTCTTTTCTTTTGTTTTTTTTTTCACATCTAAACTCCATTTTTGATCCTTTCTTCTGCAAAATGTTCAGCCCTTCTTGGGTTCCAGATTCCTGAACGCTGTTGCGGTTCTTGGTAATATCTAAATCTCCCTGTCTCTCTCTCTCTCTCTCTCTCTCTCTCTCTCTCTCTCTCTTTCAATAGATATCATGCGTATCGTAATGAGATCTAAGGGTTTTTTTGGGCCCGAAATGTCTTAATTCTATCGGGTCTCTCCTCTCGCAGATCATGGTTTCCGCCATGGATCTCAAGGAGCACAAGTTATTTGCCGCAGGACTTCTCTTCGTAGTGACTCTCGTCCTTGCGAAGCTCATCGCCGCTATCTTCGCGCCCAAGGGCAAGAAGCGGCTGCCACCGACGGTGTCGGCGCTGCCGGTCATTGGAGGACTTCTGCGATTCATGAAGGGCCCCATCCCGATGATCCGGGAGGAGTACGCCAAGATCGGTAGCGTGTTCACGGTCAATATCCTGAACCGGAAGATCACCTTCTTCATCGGACCGGAGGTTTCCGGCCATTTCTTCAAGGCGCCGGAGGCGCAGCTGAGCCAGCAGGAGGTCTATCAATTCAACGTGCCCACCTTCGGGCCCGGCGTCGTCTTCGACGTGGACTACTCCGTACGGCAGGAGCAGTTTCGGTTCTTCACGGAGGCACTCCGCGTGACCAAACTGAGGAGCTATGTGGACCAGATGGTCGTCGAGGCCGAGGTAATCTACTACTTGATGGGGTTTGCTAAGTTGATTTTCCTTCGGCAGTGCGTTCTAGATATTAAATCAATGCCGTCTGCACGAATTATACTTGCTAACAGTTAGGATCAGATGGCAACTCTTTTTCTTGATATCCAGATGTTACTATAAGCATGAATATAGGTCAGAGAAGCTCCTCGAAAGATTTAGATCTAAGATCTGAATTGTTTACTTTATCTAGAACAGTATCCTCTTAACCTGCGAAAAATCAGGAGCACTGGCTTTGTTTCCTCCAGGAATTCGTCCTATAAACGTGCCATGGAGTTATATATCTCAGTGAACATAGATGTGAAACACCTGAAATAATCAATTATCTCTACGCTAGCATTCATTATATATACAATTTGATGACATCTACTTTTTTGAACTTAAACGCAAATAACATATGTTGGATCGTATTCTTTTTTCAGGGAATTATGTATTTTGATGATTTTGATGCTGATGTCAAATATTCTGCTAATTTAGATTAATTATGTCAATGTAACATACTATGCAACTTATTTTATTGTTTATGTGTGTTCGAAACGAAAGATGTTTTCAAGGTTGAACTTGTTTATCATTCACTAAATAGTGAGGTAATTTTGCGAATGAAACCAAATGTCATCTTTCACTTTTCCTTTAATTCTTAAAAAGCTAGATTGCTTCCTTATCTAGTCTCTGTCTAGAAGAACGAATGTAAGTTCATGTCTTCGTTAACCTTTCAAAACAAGAATGCTGTTCTCGAAATCGTCACCTTGTTGGAGTTTTATATTCCTAATACTTAATGAAGTCATTGTATGTAGTATATTTTTGCTTGATTGATCTTTATGCTATTATTGGACCTCAATTTCCTCCACAATACAGATCATCCAGACTCCATTAGTAGTTTTTTTTAGTGTTTTTCTCTAATAAAAAAGATATTTGATTCCTTCTAGTTTTATCACTCATATTTTTTTAAGCCTTCAGTTTAAAATATTCTACTATATTTCTTTTAATCAACATTGTGAACTGTAAAATGTAATTTGTATCCAGTGAATGTCAAATGGAAGGAACTGAGCTCTGCAACTGAAGAATTTTTCTATTTCAAAAAAAAAAATGAATTCTATTTCAACCATATCATATTCTGCCTTTCAGCCCTTACAAATAAATTATTCCCATTTAATGAACTGGGGTTCTTACCTACTTTAACTTGAGAGCAGAGAGCATTTAAATGCCTTTCAATTAGTTTGTATTCAATTGGATGCGCCCTGTGTGATTGTGCAAGCATCACTGCAGTTGGCTGTCATTCACAGAGGGAATGTATTATGTATGTGGATTGAGATATATCTCTCAGAGACCTTACATGTTTGGTTCACATGTATGAGCCCCACTTACCGGAATGGCGTCAGCCCCTTCAATTTTAGGAGTGGTCTGTCCACCTGAATAGCAATTCGTGTAGGCATTATTCCTTTCATTATGTCACTCAAAAAGTTATGACTAATCGTTAAATTTATTATCTCTCTCTAAAACCTTTGCTCATCTTGTTGGTAGAAATTTAATTGTTTGCTGGTGGTAATTTTTTCTTTCTTTAATGGTGAATATACTGAATCATTTGCCATATTTGTTCACGTTAGAGTTGCTTTGTTTATTATTTTTTTTCTTTTTTCATATCGGCCTAGCAATTGGAGATGCGCCTTTTCCATCATTCACATGCTATGATGTTATTGTTCGTGTCATCCCTTATTCATCGACAATGTATTCGCTTAACACTCAGCGGTAGCGATTGTACTCACTTTAAAGGGAAAAAGTTAAAACTGTATGACCGGTGCATAGCCATTACATTCCTTAGATCTGTGTTACCTGTCCCGCTTGATTGGTCTCTTCAAATATTGGCGCTGATGTTTGTGCTTCAACTTGCCCTGAAACCTATCTTTTGTTTCATTTCCAGGATTACTTCTCAAAATGGGGAGAGAGTGGCACGATAGACTTGAAATATGAGCTAGAGCATCTCATCATATTGACAGCAAGCCGATGCCTGTTGGGGAGGGAGGTAAGGGATAAACTCTTTGACGATGTCTCTGCCCTATTTCATGATCTTGACAATGGCATGCGCCCCATCAGCGTTATATTCCCCTACCTCCCTATCCCTGCCCACCGACGACGTGATAGAGCTCGTGCCAGGATAGCTGAGATATTCTCCACCATCATCAAGTCACGCAAGAGCTCTGGCAAATCAGAGGATGACATGCTGCAGTGCTTCATCGATTCAAAGTACAAGGACGGAAGGTTAACCACAGAAGGGGAGATCACAGGGCTGCTCATTGCTGCTCTCTTTGCAGGTCAGCATACTAGCTCCATCACTTCAACCTGGACTGGAGCATACATGCTCCGCTTCAAGCAATACCTTGCAGCTGCTATTGAGGAACAGAAGGAGATCATGAGGCGGCACGGCGATAAATTGGACCACGACATCCTATCAGAGATGGACGTTCTGTACCGCTGCATTAAGGAAGCTCTAAGACTTCACCCGCCATTGATAATGCTGCTCCGCTACTCTCATGACGATTTCACAGTCACAACCAGAGAAGGGAAAGAGTATGACATCCCCAAGGGTCACATTGTAGCCACATCTCCAGCCTTCGCCAACCGCCTGCCCCACATTTACAAGGATCCAGATACATATAATCCTGATAGGTTTGCACCTGGGAACGAGGAAGACAAAGCTGCAGGGGCCTTCTCATACATTTCTTTTGGTGGTGGGAGGCATGGATGTCTCGGAGAGCCATTTGCTTACTTGCAGATTAAGGCAATATGGAGTCACTTGCTGAGGAACTTTGAGTTTGAGCTGATATCTCCTTTCCCTGAGAACGATTGGAATGCGATGGTGGTAGGAGTCAAAGGTGAAGTGATGGTGAAGTACAAGCGTAGGAAATTGTCTAGCGTTGTTTGAGTGTGTTCAAGAGATTTTCCCATGTCATTTAATGTAGTAGCCCTTAACTGTAGTTCTCTATTCTGGGATTTATGCAATAGGCTTTTGTTTTTCATGGTTGGACGTGGAATTGCTCTTATAGCCGGATATATCGTTTCAAATGCTGGCAGTAAGCTGATTCTAAGTGTTGAAGAAACTAAATTGAACGAAACGCCATCTTATAGACTTATTATTGTTCTAAGATCAAAGCTAGTTCTTCACAGGCCATCAATCCTGTTTGTTGGATGAAAATTATATGCAAATCTCTCTATATTATGCAGAGGAGACGTACACATGCATGCATCCGATACAGATGTATGTAGTGCAAGTATAAGATTGTACCTATATAGACAATCTCGAGCATCAATCCAATACCATTGCGTATCTGCATGGACATCAGACAGACAGGTGGACTCTGCATCCTGACTAGTAATTTGGTTTCAGTTTTAGAATGGAATGGTTCTAATTTCTAAACGCTATAAAAGGAAACGTAGACAGAGGAGACTTAGGGCTTGTTTGCGTCGCTGTTAATAATTTTTATAATTGTGCTGAACAAAATTTATAAATTATTTGATTGACAACTTTTTAATTAATGTTAAAATTTAAAATAATAAATAAATATTTATTTTAAATTATTTAAAATAATAAATATATTTTATTTTTTAATATTAAAATTTTAATTATTTAAAATAATAATACTTAAAATTTTAAAGGAAATCATACTAATTATCTTTTTTAAATCAAAAAATACAAAAGCAATTTAAAAAATACAAAAGCATCAAATTATAATTTTTTTAACTTTTATTTTTTTACTGTATTTTTCTGCTTCACTTTTTATTACCAAATAATTTTCTAACTATTTTTTATTTAAAAATTACTTAAAATCAAGTTAAAAACAAAGTCAAACAGGCTTTTAATTTTTCTACACGAGCAAAATCGCGCCTTGATTAGCATCTTCTCGATCGTAATAGCATGCAGCATATTGCCTAAACAATCAATCACTCAATCAACTGTTCTAATAAAATAGTGACATATTCTGGTTACATATTAAGTAGCGATGAAAATAAATTGCAGAAAAGTATTTTGCCTCGGATGCGATTGAAGTTATTCCACCAAATATGCTTTTTATTCCACATAAAGAAAGATATTACGTCGGACATAAACCTGTGTTCCACACAGCTTCAGAAACACTCGATCTTTGTTCAGTTGGTGATAGACAAACATGTCACAAATCATGAACCATTACTAGATTGCATCACTATATAGTAGCACATGAATTGAGCAGCATCTGCCAAAATATGAACAACGTTGCCTCTTTAACTGCGAATGGATGCTTGAGGCACAGCGGGTAAACCTAGTTCATCATGAGCCTGCGTAGAGAGAACAACGAAATAAGAATTCCTCAGTTCTGTGACCGACAGCAATATCTGGAAAGAACTCATTGCACATGATTGTGCAATATTTATTTTCAAAAACTGTTGCAGGGCCTCCTCTATAAATGAATCAATGAGAACCAAGCTACAGAACCAAAGCCCTGATAAAGATCAGTATGATCGAGAAACAGAACAAGAGATTGCAGCAAAACCAATCTGCTAAGACAGGTTCCATGTTCAAAGCATAAGCAGATGTGCTCATAAACGATTCACAAAACCTTCCACCAGATCCTTAACTACCATTTTCTTAGAGGTAGTATTCATGCAAAACAAAAGACCATCTCTCAAAAGATCACCTAATGCGTTACTAGGACAGTACATGCATATCATAATGTCAATAAATTTAATCTTTTTAACAGGCATCAATTTCCAAAATTTTAGTAACTTCACAAGATTGTACTGTCAGTAAGTGATTGATATACCTGGGGGTTTCTGTTGGGCACTCCCGCAGCGTTGCCCGTTGGAGCGGCAGGTAGGTTGAGTTCTGCATCCAGATCAGATTCCTTGTCTGGTCGAAGATAAGTTGGGATTGAATCAGATTCTATCTCAGCTCCCATGTCAGCTTCCAAAGCATCTAGCTCTGCGTTTACATTGTCACTCAGCTAATTAAGACTCAAATAAAGAAAGGCAAGAAAACTTGTGAAAACTGTATAGGAGTATCATACCACCCATTAGTTCTTCCTCATCAATGTCATCAGGTACATTATAGCTTCTTCCCAAAGATTCTTGGATCTCTGTACTAATATCCATCATATCCATCATCTCATCTTGCATACTCTGTATTTCAGAAATGATTTCAGGTATCAAATAACCAAAGTACATATTTTCATACTACTAAGTAAACACATTTATTGAATTAAGCATGATAAACGATCTTGTTTCACAGACTAGACAATAACACAACCAACATACGTCTATGTCTGAAATATTCACAGTTTTCATCATCCCTTTCAACTCCTTGTTAGCAGACTTCAAGGCTGACATCTGAAAAAAAATCATTGACATATTTGTGTATCAGTAAAAGCATACATTCTCGAGAAAATGAAATTTTGATAAAAGCTTGTAGATCATACAGTCTGTTGAGCATCTTTAAGTCCCTCAGTAGCAAAGGCAACTTGGTCGAGGTTGAATGTCTGGTTATAGATCATGTCACGCTGACCTTCATACCTGCACGTAAGGAACTCAAGGTATTGTATCATCTAATATATAGTACATATACACGTGATGGAATAATGCAGAATAAGTAATGCATGTGAAACATCGGGTGGCATTTCTTTCATACCTTGTAGGATAATTCAATTTTATCTTCATATAGAAACGTTTAACATAGTTAAGCTCACCAAACAAGCTAAGGTAGACCAGAGATAATGCCCGTGACAAATGCTTTTTCGTATGTCACGCTGACCAGAGATAATGTTTAACATAGACTACAACCATGATCTGTCATCTAAATCTATTGACTCTGTAATTGAATGCTAAACCACCAGAAGATTCAATGCAGACAGTAAGTAGTCACACAACTTTGTAACAAAGAAGTAAACAATATTGCAGAGTCATAAGCATTCTTAAAATACCAGTTTTTAATTCTTCTGACCTGTATGTCTCCAGCATACTCACTGGTATGCTGTTCATTATCACCCATTATACTAACATTCTAAAAGAAACAATATCAACCACAATCAAGCGATAATGTGGCACTAGTCCTTGGTCAGACTAGTAATTACATGTTGGGACATAGCAGTCCAATCAGTATTTTAAAACATGATATAAGGTCATGGGTTACTCTAATATCTATCCACACTCTGTCGCTTGTTAAATAATTATTAAAGCCAATACATTTCCCATGGCAATAATACATGTTATGTACTCAAATGACTGAATAGAAGAGAAGATATAACTTTAGTGCAAACTGGGATAGTGCCAGACATAAAGATCATTTATCCCAACTCATCCAATGCTATGTGCTGCACGAGAAAGAAAAATGACAGCCAACATACAGCATAACTATCAACATAATGGACAAATATTTGTCAGACGCAAAAATTCAATATATGCTGGGAAGTACAATAATAACATTACCATCGTAACAGGACAAGGTAGGTATTTAGGTGAAAAGGAAAAGACACCGTACATTCTCTTTTGCTTAAGAACCCTCATAGCTTTAGCTTTAACAGCTTCTTGAGCTGGCCCTGGCCGTGTCTTCTTAATCTGTTCCTTGTATTTAGCTAATTCAGCATCGAGATTCTTGATTTTATCATCAACTGTTCCACCCCTTTTATTTATCTGAAAAAAGAGCATATCATTAATAAGAATCAAGAAAGCACAGAAAAAATGTATATTCCTCCAAATCTATACATAGCATGAAAGAAACATAATATTCTTCATAGTTGATGAAGATCTACATCCCTGACAACTCAGACGGGTAGCATAAGCATTTCATACAAGTCTGAAAGGGGAGCAAGGAATGTATGATTCAGAAGCTTTCTTCCAAATTATATAACTTACAGGAAAATTCCAGATAGTTTGCAAGTAAGACAACATAGCATCCTAAGAGGTATAACTAAGCAGGTATTGGGTCATCTTGAGATATACTTTTGAAGTAATTATCAAACAGATTCTCATGAACTTGACCTCTTATTGCATAAAAAATACTTACATGACTATTAATGCTTCTGGTGCATTGAGATCTTTGTTGAAATGTTAAACTGAGTACAAATTATGTAGCATAGTCGGACTATCTTCACAAACACGATAGTAAGTAAAATAGCATAGGGGAGAAGACAAAAGATAGAAGATGGAGGAAGAATGTAACTTCAAAAAGGGATCCGTTCTATCAAAGATTGATTTCATAAAATACATTGTCTTATTTATTCTCTAAATTCAAGGTTGAAAATTCATTTTCTATTCCTAATGATATTGGTAAATTTAGAAGCATTCAAAAGTGTTTGAGTAACACATCCACTCGTTGGGTAAAACCTCATCAAACAACTCAACACACTTGGCCTGGATCACTTATTAGCTTCTTACCTAAGTGATCAACTCTCCATGAGCGTGCGTTGGTATTGGGGATTAAGCGAGTAATACTACCTTCTGAGTAACTGAGCCCAGCTATTTCTCTGTTTGGGTCACTTGGGCACATCCCAAGTGATTGAGCTTTGTAGATTCTTCATTTGCATCACTCAAGCACCACCAGGCCCAGTTACTTGTGTGCTTTTCACATGAGTCATAGCAAAAGATGTTGTTATCCCCATGTTGTAGTGATAAAAACATGCACTCTCGTATTCAAGTCAGTTGCCGCCCATACATTCACAACAGACACATCACAAGCGAACGAGGTAACAATATAACTAAGCCCTTGCACGAGGGATATAGGGGTTAGAAAGCAGTAGATAAACATGTATGTTTCAGGTAAACTCTAAGCTAATTTGGACAGGTTCAATTCAATGCAATTTCCTTAGTTATTCGGTCTTCAAACAATGAGAGAACGACCAGACTAAACTTTTGGAGAAGTTCACTCGGACCAATAAGCAAAAAAGTATCAGCACAGATGACCTAACACGGCACTCGAATCCAACATCAAAGGAACTAAGCCAGTTCTAAGCTTATTAACTCAGAAGGCAAAATTCTGATCCGCATCATCTCATATGGAGGATGGGAAGATAAAACTCACGAGCAAGAGATCTAAACCTGGCTCCTAATTGAACCATATAAATAAATCGTCCGTCAAAATCCATCCTTGAACATACTTTCTCGAATCATAACCAATATAATTCCATTTACATCAGGGAACTGAATCCTAGATCATAAAACAGAATAGCGACTTGCGACCATCGAGGTTACCGATTAATCATAAGAACCCATCAAATCACACGAGGCGTGGGATAATAAGGAGATTATCAAGGAGAAAAAAGAGGGAATCCGAGAATTCATACCCTATCTGTCGCATCCTGGATCGTCGGTGGCGGTTCTGTGTTCTTCTTAGCGCCAAAGACTCGCCTCATCTCCAATCGATTCCAATCTTACTTGCACCTAAACGACTGGGTCGAGAACTAATATGCTTCAGGGCAGAGGGCCGGTAGCGGGGGCCTACGGCAACGGCAATTCCTGCGATGAGGGTTTTTGGTCGCACAACGAATGGCAGGCGACGGAAGAAGGGGATGAGGTCGAAGAACAGGTCAAAAAATCAAGAGCTTTCTTAGCACGGAAACCCACTTATTGCCGCGTGGAATAAGTTTTAACAGATGGGATCTTGTGCAATTTTAAGCGGGTCCACCGCGTCTTGCAATGTTGTAATTCCACCAATCGACCATCCATTGTCACTTGTAAACCGTCCGATCCTGAGAGCCCTTGTATCATCGATCAGGATTAAAAGGGCGGTTTGAGCTCTGTGCTTCTCCGTGCTGTCGACCAATGGAAACAAAATATACGATAAAATTGTTGCGATACTTGACATAAGAAGAGTCAAAGTAGAAGCTCTATTTTTTTTAAAAAAAAAAACATAAATATATAAGTTCAGATGGAAAAGCATATATATATTTTTTATAATTATTGTTTATCACATAGAGCAAGGCCTTGGTCAATATAAGCTTAGTAAAATGTTCATAGGAAATAATTATATTTGAGGTAAATAATGAACAATGTTGTCTAAAAAGGTTTTTTTTTTAACTAAATTATCATCTCTTACTCAATTGTACAATAGAATTTTCCCTTTTACGTGTTCTAATGACCAAGTACTGATATAATTGCATTCAAAATTATCCTATGGATTAGATATTCAACTTCTACTAACATCCATCATTTTATATGTAAAAGAAGAACATTCTTAATCTATTAAAAATAGTTCAGGAAAAAAAATGTACAGAGCGGAGTTTTATTGAATGAGGAAGCAGCACCAGAGAGAGAGGAAAGCCAAAAAGAAAAAGAAAAAATGTAAACATTCACGCTCAAACGCTCCATTCATTTCGCAGAGTCAGCAACTGACAAAGAAGGCAATAGTACTCGAGTCCTCGACACGAAGAAGCCAAAACCAAGTGTGGATAATTGCCTCCAAGCCTTGAAAGAGATAAAAGGTTTTTTTTTTATTGAATTGAACAATCCCAAGTTCATTGTTCCTGAATGAATACAAAGCTATTTTCCATAAATTTTCACACCTAGCTGACTAGCCACAAAGCAATAAAATAGTAAGAGTTTCAAGGTGTAAGACTAAATGTTTAGCTGCTATAACCTGTGCTTGTGATGCCATTCCAATTTAAGTTTATCCAATAACATTAAATCAATGTGACACCGGCTAACTTTCTATCAACACTAGTTTCAAATCAAATGACAGCAAGGCTTGCTACAACACTGTCATCTCTGGGAGTTCAGTTATCACCCTACCGGCCCTATCACCAATCTCTGAAAGGAAAGGGGAAGAACTTTACATTGCAATAGCCAATTCGCAAGCCGCTTTGCTCAAACACTAGGAAATATGGCAGCAATCCACTTCCATTAGGAACTACACAGTTATGATGGATGTTCTTGCTACAAAATCCATGTTTTCTACAACTTGTCTGCTATTCTGCCAAGAGCATCCGCAAGTTTGCCTAGAACATTGAGCAAGCTGTTAGCTTGGTCTTTCCTCTGGTCCCTGTCTAATTGGCAGTTGATATTTTGAGCTTCAAGCTGGGCTGCCAGCATTCTACTGTTTTTCTCTAGGATTTCAATCATTCTAATATGTGGATCCATGTCTTCAGCTGCTTCTGGTGATGTTCGTTTCCTCTTCTGTCCCCTTGATGGGGAACCTTTCTCAGGGTTATCAGTTTCTCGTATATCTTTTTCCATAGCTGCACAATTAAAACTAATCAAGTAGAATTATATAGGACCAAAAAGGTATGATTGTTAACTAGGCATTTGTTAGCGTCATATGAAGACACAAGTTCTGGCACCCAGCATCACAAGGCTAACTTGACTGTTCACATGGAAGGACAACTAATGGAAAGAATTATTAGTACTCATTTTTGCATTTAAAGGACCTCTTTTTTTTTGTTAAGCATGCAACAGGATCATTGTTTGTAAGGATCCAATTACAGAATGAATTTGATGTGATCAAGTTGGGATTACTCACAACTCTTTCCTAAAAGTTACTCTGCACTTGATCCTTATAAACAAGGAAAGAGAACTAATTCAAAACTATTCAAATAGTTGTAAGTACTATTCTAAAGCGACTACTCGAAGTGGAAATTTTTAACTGACGATGCCAAGAAGTATCCTCATGCTATGCTCGTTAATATAATCTGGAAGCATGTTTGATTTTAAACCATTCAAAACTGAAAAAAACCACCATATGATAAATTTATTTTGCAAAGAGTTTATATGTTTTGCCAATCGTCTCGCTTGGTTACAGATTATTAGCTGCAGCAAGAACAAAATATCCACATGTTGCTGGTACGATAGCTAGGCAATTATAGATGTCCAAATAATCTCAAATGTTCAT
Organism: Costus lasius; assembly: GCA_027563935.2. Classification (NCBI taxonomy): domain Eukaryota; kingdom Viridiplantae; phylum Streptophyta; class Magnoliopsida; order Zingiberales; family Costaceae; genus Costus; species Costus lasius. Next base: position 89,541,433 of record CM050452.1, on the reverse strand, counting down.
AGAGATCAACCAATGTGTACAGAATATGAATACAGCAGCATGAAATATCATTCATGATAAACTAGAACAGAATATCTACACAAAACGGGGTGGAAAATATTTAGCCAAATAATTGTCTAAAAAGGTGAAAAAAAAGCATTGGTAGAGGAGAGAAGCAAGGCCAGAGCATAAACATATCATTTTTACTTGCACAAATCATATCGATAATTTTCAGGACCTAGTAACATAAACTATGTGCAATGCATCTGTAAAGGGTAGTTGAATTATTACATTCCAGAGAGCTTTCCTTGAAGAATAATTTCTGTAATTCAATTTCGCCAAGTATAACTGCTGATGATATTACCAAATGATAAGTTCTAGTTGTGCATCCTCGAAATAAGCAAATTCTCCTCAGAATCATTCTTTTTGGCGTTGCTTGCATAAACTAGGTATAAATATTTTTTTTCCACCTTCAGATTGATTTCATGATGGTTTGGCAAATTTCATGTTCTTCGTTATAATCTACTCCCTATCACTAATTTCAGACTGATTTTGATAAAAAAAAAAAAATGTGTTTTTCACCTTTCAGACTGATTTCTTGATGGTTTAGCCAATACATGTTCTCCGCTATAATCTATTTCCTATTACTAATTTCAGGAAAACACGGTTTCCTCTTCTTCTTGAATGAGAGGACTAGTAATTATGCCCCAAAATGAAGATGATACTTCAATGAGACACAGTAAACAGGCAGAATTCTCAACTCTGTGAATCCGGATTACTTCATTAATAAGCCTTCTAGAGAAGCTGAAATATTATTGAGTGAAGTAACAAAATATCATAGACAGGCAGCCAAATGGAGCAAAAGGCATTTACCTTGATCGGACCTCTCTTGTTGTGATGATTCGTACTTCTTTTCTGCACCGAGAAATGCGATAACAAGAAACATTAATGGAACCAACAAGGCTTAAGGCTTAAAAAGTCAATTTTTTTATCAGAAAAAACGAAGCTCTTCGTCGAAAAATTAGTCGAGTAATCGCGGTTTCGTATCTCTAATCACTCAAGTAAAAAGGTAAAGCATCGAATTTTAATTACCCGATATTGGAACAGCCGCTACCGGCTGCGGTGGCGGTACCGAATCCTCCTCCTCCTCATCCTCCTCCTCCGCCTCCTTCTCCTCCTCGCAATCGGAGAACAATCCATCCTCCGCCGCTGTCCGTCCGCTGTCGAAGACCGCCTCTTCCTCATCGGTTCCCAGAGCCGCGGCCCGCCCGACCCCTTTCTTCCCCTCGTCTTCTTCCACCGCCGGCTCCGCCGCCGGGATAGCCGCCCCATCAAGGATGTCGTACACCTCTCGGTCAAAGAATCCCGGAAGTCTCTTCTCCCGTCTGAGATCATTCCTCATCGTCCAAAACGATTCCTTCCCTTTGCCCTCCCACTCCTTAATCTTCTTAAAGTCGCCGGCGAGATTGCTCCACCGCTTCCGGCACTGCACCGGGCCGCGGTTCACCCCGTGTCGCCGACAGTACGTCGACACCGAGGCCCACTTGGGCTCCACCGGAACCGCCGCGACCACCATCCCGGCCGATCCCTCCTCCCCGCCACCGCCGCCGCCTCCACCGCCGCCCCGCCCCATCCCTCGCACCCTCCCCCGGCTCTCCACCACCCTCTTCCCCTGTATCAATACCAATATCTCCTGCCTCGTCCACCGAGGCAGCCGCGGCGGCCGCCCTGCTCCGCCACCGTCGTGGCCGTTAGAGCCCCTGGTTTCGATGGCGTGAGCCATTGGCGAGACGGCCGAGTGCCGAACTTGCTCGTAAAACCCACGAAAAAACTTAACGGCGATCTAACGGAATTGGGAGGGGTGCCGTTAAAGCGGCTCCCTCCATGCATACCCCTTGGAAAGGGGAGAGGGAGATGGACTTGGAGAGAAGAAATGAAAAAGGAAGTGATGTGCAAAATGGAAGGGGAGGACTTGATTAGGCTCTAATTATCCTTGGTCCTTGTAATCACTATCTATATCTAGGTGCCATTTTATTAAATGAGGATATTATAAATACCATAAAGTCATATCTTTGGCATTAAAATAGTATGGTTAAGATCCTGTGGGAAGAAGCTATAGGGGGATTTAATATGGGGGAAAGCCATGGGGGATATCCCTTTCCTACTCTGGGGGTTGATAAGGCACTGCCACCATCCTCTTGTGTTGTTGCATTCTCCTTATGTAATTGAAACCTTCTCCTTTCTCCTTGTTTTTTTATGGGCAGAGATTTTGGTTTGTGGTCATGCTAAATGTATTCTATCTCCCCCCACCAATGAGCCTAGTTGTGACTCTTCTTTAGGATTGTGTCCTTTTCTTACCTAGTTGTGCTTCTTTGCCTCTCTCTCTCTCTCTCTTCCTATAAGTATTAAGGGATAGTTTGATACTAAATAAGAAGTTTGAAAACTACAGTATGTGATATTGTGATTAAGAAGAGTAAAAAATAAGACATGAGCATTGTTCTTTAATACTTGTCAAGAACGATTGGAGGTTGCTAATTGTTGCACTTTATTTTATTTTATTTTTTGAAAAAAAAAATTCATGGGATTGAGTAGGCACTTACAAAGACATGTACACAAACTAAGAAACTTAAAAATTATAGTCAATCAATTAATTCTTATTAATTTAAGAATCTTCTAAATCTCTCTCTTGAATTAATTATTTATGTAATAATTATTATTTTAATTAATTAGATTATTTATTTTATAAGATAGCATAATAACTTATATTATAATAGTTCATCGTGCATGAGGTTGGATTGCTATGTTGAGTAAAACATTAGACCAAATTGAATTATTTGATCACTTTACATCATCCTCAATATCTCTAAATGCTCAATCGAGGAGGAGGCATACTTGATCTAGCTAGACATTGTAAGTGAATGAAATCTCTTAATTGATCAAACAACTCAACAAGATTATATTATTTAATTAGATTAAACCACTTAATACCATAATCTCTTGGCTTGACTAACTGAAATTGCTTAATAGAGTTAGAAACCCCTCAACCCAATCAAGTACACCTTAAAAGCTTGATTAGGATAAACAACACGAGGAAGTTGACTAGTTGATTTAGTCAAACTACTCAATAACTTAACAAGGTTAGACCATGGCTTTGTCGCGCCAAGTCCAACTCGTATGCTCACTTAGCCCACTTGTCCTCAACTATGCTCGTGCCAAGCCTCATATGGGTCACAAGTTATACTTACTGATCGGACTTGACCTATTTATGTGTCGTGCCAATGTGGGCGGTGGGCCATGTTCCGATCTTGCCACCTCTATTGGTATATAGTGGAGATGGACACCAATAACATTGAAGTCGGGTCCACCTGCATCATTAAACTTTGTTTTCTTAGTTGGGCCCACTTGCATATCATTAACATTTAAATCAACACTAGGTTGGGCCCATTTCTCGGAGGTGGCCCTTTCGGGCACGGGAAGGTGAGATGGAGCCTCACTTGCTGTCAATTGCATTTTGTTTTAATTTCCACACAGGTCTTCATTAAGGGGTGGAATCTGCCAGGCAACCCCTTCACCACACCCTTCACGAGGGGCCTGCCTTTGCTATTACAGAAAATAGTGACAGTGGATTGCCTGTAATTTTCTGTGACTTGCGTGAGAAATTATGTTTATTGCGTGTCATTTTCTTTAAGTGTGCAAACGTGACAGCCGGTGCTTAGTTAATTTAGCACTTGATTTGGTCTATGGCAGCCCAATCTCTGTGCCTAAGGACTTGGTCTAGGGGAATACTTTATTTGAGACCTAAACCAAGTGTCCGTTTGCTTTTCCACCACTTGCATCTTGGACCATCTAGGTTGGATCAATTTACTGCAAACTTTATTATTATGATTTGCAAGGATCAAACCTCATTCAATCCAAAACTTTTTAGGATTTTTTTTAGGGTTTCAAGTCTAGGTCCAATCCGAGGTTTTAAATTATTGTTACGATTTAAAGTTAAAGCTTTTTTTAGCCAACTTTCACAAATTTCAATTCAATTTGATTAGACCAACTTAATCATTCATATTTAATTAATTTTTTTATTATTATTAAAAATCATCATGATCCATTAAACTTGACAAAATCAAATATGAGTAAATCCCTACTTGAATTTCAAATAATTTTATTATGTTGGGAATTTTTAGAGTTGACCTTCATTTAATGTCTTGAAGTTAGTTATGTAGTCCAACATGTCAATTTGAATGTGGGGTACACACATCCTCTTTTAGTTCCATCCAAAAGGCAATTCCAATAACAAGACATGATTCCTTGCTCATTGAAACACTTTGAAAATAAAAAGAGTTAATAGAGCTAGTGGGTTATCTCCTTTGATTCCAATATGCCCTACTCATGGTGCCAATATGTCAAATTATGCATGGATTATAGCTGTGGGACAAGCCATCACCCTACTGTGACCATGGCTTATTACTTTCAGTAGCTCCAGTGGAGGGATTAGGGCCACCCAATCCCCATGGAGTTGGCTTTGTTATGTATGTTAGAGGATTTGGAAACATGGATCCCAATTAAGCCAATCACGAAAGCCAAAGAGCGAAAGGGTTTGTTTTGCCTTTGTGGCTAAGAGAACCATATCATTTGCTTTACAAATTCAAATAAGAAAAAGTAGGACAGCCAATGGCCTTTAGGTTCAGTGGTCAAGGCACCATTCCCCTTGTGGGGGGAAAAGGATATGTCCCTTTTTGTGGGTAAGTAAAAGATAGATAGATAAATGTAATAGACTAAGAATGTACTTTTCCTTGAATGAGTGCTAGATTTGTTCCATTGATTTGATGTAATGGTAGGAATAGAATGGAGACAGATAATGGGAGGACAAGGGATAGTGTCTAGTGGAAGCTTGGGCCAAGAAGAGTGCTCCCACATTAGTTTGTTAGAAAACTAGTTGTATTCTTCTTTTTTATAGATTAAGTTCTTATTTGAGCACATAGATTATATTTTTTTAACAAAAAAAAAAGAGAAAAAAAGATAAGTGAACTAATGGATTGTTATGAGTTTCGATTTCCAATCAAATTTATCTAAAATTAGATTTGTGCTTCATTTACTTTATGTTTATTTTTGTTTGCTTTTGCTTATGTTTATGCTTACTTTTATTCACTTTGTGTAGTTGTGTTCATCATAGTCGGTTATTTTTCATTACTTTTATAAAAAATATATTATTTTTATTTTTTATATTTTCTAAAATTTACATGGGCAAAGAAATTTCTAGTGTTCTTTTTGAATTATACGGGGTGTTCAAAACAACCTCTTTTCAGCTTGAAGGATGAAATATACTAAACAGCTGATGCAAAAACAACAAGTGAGACACTGGTCAAGGGATGATCTCAGAATCACCAAATTGAAGTCCCGCGTAACTATCCGACGATTGACGAGATGGCGAGAGAGGGAAGCCGATCTCCGCCGAAGAGGGCGGTGGCTTCGAGGCAGAGTTGATCCGCAGAGACTTCTTCCTCCTTGCCGTCATCTCGGCGGCAGATGCCGTAGAGTTCGTCTCTTCCACCGCCTGCACTCTTTCTACGCCCCCGAACGCCGTTTTATGCTCGCTGGCGATCGCAATCTCCGTACTGTGAGAGTCTCATACGGAGACCACGGGCGTCGCCGATCTAGATTACAAATGTACGGGTGGATGCTCGAATAGGTTTGCGTTGATGTTTCTTGATTGATGTTCGCCTGTTTACTCGATTTGTGTGATCTGAAAGAAGTAGGGGATAGCTATTTTCGCAATCTGGAAGACTGGAACCATGCTTACATTTTCTGTTTCTCATCCACTGCTGCAAATTTTCATTGATTTGAGTTGCGACCAGGCATGGTTGTTCATTGAGACGAACTTCCGATACTTTTTGTCTCAAGTGCATCAGGTTCGTTTCGGGTTATCCTATCTCATTTACTCTGCTAAACGCAATAACATCTCTTAGGAAACATGTCCTGAGATTGAAATTTGTCCATTAGTTTGTTTTACATGGTATTAGAGTTCTAGTTTTTTTTGTTCGGGGATGAGATTCGACTAACTATCAATATGCTTAAAAGATAGTATGCTTCTTTGTCCTGATTTCATGAAGCTATCAAGATTTATCAGGAGCTTTTGGCAGAATATTTATAATTTGACCTCCTGAAGTGGTTTGTCAGGCTCGTAAATGTTTACCAAAGGTTAGATCCGTCGTCAATAAGTAAGCATAGCTATTTTTGCCTTCCTCCTTTTTGTTCACAGCAAATGAAGGTGCGTGGCTTTTGACGAAGCCATGGGACTAGATGCGTCATCTAACTAGGCACGAAGGTGCAGTCCATGGATCCACAACATCAGCGGGCTTGACCATGTGGAGGTTATCAGGTAGTCCAGGGATTTCGACTAAGGATTTCGACTCAATGAAATACATCTCATTTTGTAAATTATAGATGGTGATAGTTTTATTCTTAATGTGTCAATCTAATATGGTTTAAAAATTTACCTCATCTCAAGTTTGACTTTTTCATAGATGTCATGGGATAAAACATACTTGATTTGATGACTCAAGCTATGTCACATTCATATTGGGATTTATGCACCTCTAATACATAATATTTCCATCCATTTCAAACTCCCATGGCCAAAGTTTTGACAAAAAAATTCATATTGGGACTATGCAATAATATTTCCATCCACTTCTAACTCCCAAATTATTTGTTTGTTAAACATGTTAGGATTACATTGAGTACAAATCCTAAACAAGACATGCTTAGGTAAAGTCATGTAAGACATAACTCATTAGGGGCATTCCGAGAATTGAACTCGAATTATTTGTTTGTTAAACATGTTAGGATTACATTGAGTACAAATCCTAAACAAGACATGCTTAGGTAAAGTCATGTAAGACATAACTCATTAGGGGCATTCCGAGAATTGAACTCGGGACCTCTCGCACCCTAAGCGAGAATCATACCACTAGACCAAATGCCCTTATTGTACACTTTCTTAATATAAAATGAGTAAGTATTTTTGTTAAGAAAATATAGTTTATGTCTAGTAAATAAACCTCTATGACAAATGGATGGAATACATCCCATTTTGTTAGAGTACATAATAGTGATAGTGTTGTTATTGATATATGCCAAAAATATAGTTTAGTGGAATATGTAAAAAAAAAAAGAAGAGAAATCTTGCAATTACAAATGGGGGAGATACTCATGTTTTAGGATAAACTTGATGTTGTAGTTTTCATTTGTCCTCTTTTAAGGTTAATAATCTTCTACATCAAGAGATGCTAGGTATGAGGGCCCACACTTGAGTTGTTTGATCAAGCGGGAAATTGAATCATTTGATCCCAAATAGAAATCGATAAAAAATAGTTTGATCTAAACTAGAAATTGATAAAAAAGAACTTTTATCCAAACTAGAAATCGATAAAAAAAAAAAAAAAATGTATCCAACTTTTTGGGGCATTACGAGAATTTAATTCGAGACCTCTTGCACCCTAAGAGAAAACTCATACCACTAGATCAAATACCCTTATTGAATAATTTGTTGAATTCAACTTTCAAAATGAATGGATTTGTTAAACTTTATCCGTCTATTTCATAACCGAAGATGAAAATCACCTAAAAAAGACATAGAATAAAAATTCTAGACAAGTGTGTTGGTTAGGTCACAAGATGCAATGTTAATGCTCTCACCACTTGATGTGTATGTCATATATCCAACCTGTTTGATGTACAATGTTAGCACATGGTCAAGCTAGCATTGCTAAGAATATTAAACAGTAAGACCAATGTGATAGATCATGTAAGATTGAACTTACAGGGGCATTCTGAGAATTGAACTTGGGACCTCTCGCATTCTAAGCAAAAATCATTCTACTAAATCAAATGCCTTATTGTACACTTTGCTATATATAAAATTTATAAATAATTTTGTTAAAAAATTATAGTTTATGTCTAGTAAATAAGCCAAGATGAAAAATGAATGAAGTACATTGCATTTTGTTAGAGTACATTATAGTGATAGTGTTGTTATTGATGTGCCACAAATATATTTTAGTGGAATGTGAGACTTGTGCTAAAAAAAAAAAAGGAAATCTTGCAATTACAAATGGGGATGTAATTATGCTTTAAGACAAACTTGATGTTGTAGTTTTCATTTGTCCTCTTTTCGGATAATAATCTTCTATATCTAAGGATGCATAAATCTAGATACGAAGGGCCACACTTGAGCAGGATCAATCACTCGAGAAATTGGGTTGTTTGATTGGAATAAAAAACTGGTAAAAAAAAGTGTATCCAACCTTTCGAGATATTATGGGAATTAGACTTGGGACCATCACACACTAAGAGAAAAATAGTATGACTAGACCAAATGCCCTTATTGAATAATTTGTCCATTCAACTTTCAAAACAAATGACTTTGTTAAAATTTATCCATCTATTTCATAACCCAAGATGAAAATGACAACATGAAATAGGATAAAAATACTAGACAAGTGTGTTTGAGGTCACAAATGCAATATCAACTCTCCGACCATATGTGCATGTCATATGTCCAACCTGTTTGATGCAAAATGTTAGCATATGGTCAAGTTAGTATGGGAATGTGTGCACACATTGGAGCAGTATTTGATGAGTGATGTGAATATCAAACGATAACAGCACCACTGCCCATAGAGCAACACATTGCTAAAGATTTCTACTCAATGGAATACATCTCATTTTGTAGAGTACAAATGATGATATGTTATTATTAATGTGCCACATAGATCTAGTTTAAAATTTTATCTCATCTCAAGTTTGACTTTTGATAGACGTCACGGGATCAAATATACTTATCTGCTGCTCAAGCTCTAGGACCTTCATATTGGGACTTATGCACCTCTAATAGATAAGATTTTTATCCACTTCTAACATCCATGGCTAAATTTTTGACAAAAAATCCCAATTATTCTTTTCTTGAACATGTTAGGAATGTGTGCATACATTGGACCAATATTTGATGTGTGATGTGAATATTAAGCAGTAAGAGCACTGCCCCTAGAGCAACACATTGCTAAGGATTTCTACTCGATGGAATAAATCTTATTTTGTAGAGTACAAATGGTGATAGGATATGCTGCCACACAAATATAGTTTAAAATTTTAACTTATCTCAAGTTTGACTTTTGATAGGCAGGATCAAACATACATGATATGCTCAAGCTGTGACGCCTTCATATTGGGACTTATGCACCTCTAATTGATAAGATTTCCATCCACTTCTAATTCCTATGGCTAATTTTTTGACAAAAAATTCTAATTATTCTTTTGTTAAATATGCTAGGTTTACTTCTAGACCAAATGCCCTTTTTGTACACTTTGCTGTATACAAAACTAAGAATAAATAATTTTGTAAAGAAATTTGTAGTCTATGTCTAGTAAATAAGCCAAGATGAAAAATGAATGAAATACATCCAATCTTGTTGAGTGTTGTTATTGGTGTACCACAGATATAGTTTAGTTGAACATAAATGTGCTATAAAAAGAAAAAAAAGAGAAATCTTGCAGTTACCAATGGGGGGAGGTACTTACTTTTAGTGATGAACTTGATGTTGTAGTTTTCATTTGTCTTCTTTTAAGGATAATAATCTTCTATATCACGGGGTGCATAATTCTAGGTTTGAAGGCCCACACTTGAGCTGTTTGATTATGCATTCAGTAACTTGGGCCATTTGATTGAACCCAAAAACTGATAAAGACAGGTTATCTCATTTTGGGCTCATGGCATCTTGAGGACATACATGCCCGATCTGATGGCTTGATATGACTCCATTCAGGCTTGGACTTTGTGCTAAGATAGAAAGGATTTGAATTTCTTTATTTACTTCTAAGCTTTGAAGGAACTAGTTACATTAGTAAAGATTTTAGGCATTGATTATAAAAGTTTACACTATTTTCACCATCATCAGTTACCTTTAGAAAAAAAAACTTCTAAGCTCAAATATTGGACAACAAAAATATATAAAGTTGTTTTTCCACTGAAGATCCAATATTTCTCATCTACTGTCGCACCACACATTTCATGTTGATGACCTTAGATTTCTTCTTGAACTTTTCAGAGGTAGTATATCAAGTGGATCACTAAAATCGTGTGATGCTCCTCTATTTTGTCATAATACTTTTGATGCAAAATTTTCTTAATTGCTGGAAAAGTAGAGATGAGCCTGCTAGATTAATTAATCTCTAGTAGCAAAATTGATATCGTTGATTTCTGTAGGTGATAAAAGATCACAATATGTATGATGCATTCTTGTTATTATTCTTAGGTGAAGCACTATTGTTCCAGGACAATGGTTGCGACGTGCACAGGTTCGTCACTGATGCAGTCCAGACATCACTGTGATGGCAAACAATGAAACCCTCCTTGTGATTTTGGTACACTCTAGTTAGGTTCATAAGGCACAGCATGATTTGAACCCATGACTTTTTTGCAGACACCAAAGTGTTCATCAATAGTACACTCCACATGTATTAAACTTCAAGTCAATGTCAATGTTCTCTTGTAGCAAGGCACATTGAAATGTGAGCAAACCGCTGATCAAGGGCTATTCTTTTGTAGGGAGATTCCTGTTATTCCGACGAGGTCACTCTTAACAGTATGTTTTTTTTTCCTTTTCTTTTTGTTCCTCGATCATACTGCACCCAATCAATGATTGTTTTGGGATTAAACAAGTGTTGCCAGTGGATGCTTTAAGCTGTCAGTAGGTGATGAATTCATACAAGGAACGTGAGCTCACAGGGCTCAGAGCGATTTCACATTATCTTAAGCAGCGGTATAAATAATAGGTCAAAAATTTCTACGCTGCTGTGGGGTATATAAGGTTAGGTCAGGATAATAAAACAGTGGCCATCCTCTCCATCATTAGGAGCAAGAGACAGATTTTTTAGGCTGATTACCCGTCGACTTTTTTACTAGCCTTTTGGACCCACACAAACTTTTATTAAAAATTCCTAATGAGCATTTAGGTGATTTGCATAGTTTGCAGGGTAAATAATATTTACTTATTAACTTGAGAGCGTGTCATTTTACTTAATTACTTTGTGTTATGTTCATCACCTCAACTTTATGCATATGGGCAAGCAATGTACGTACATAAACGAAGACCCTTAGTACACTTCTTTTTCTCCAGTATGTTACTTGTGAAAAAGAGGACGAGAGTAGTGCATTCATGATCTGATCTGATGGGTCTCAGTTCATTTCTCAAAGTGGCAAGGGAGGTTTGAATTCCCTCTCTTGGCTTCATTCTTATCAATCAAAATTTCGAAAGCATGGGGTCCCATTTATTGGGAAAAAGTGCTTTTTAAACTCACAAGATTCATCGCCCTTCCCCGGCCCCCAACTTGAGAGTAAATTATTTCGGGAGAATTGCAGCAAAAGAAGAAAATTAGTGGCATTATTTGGTATGGTGAAGAACAGAAAAAGCACTGAAGCGGAGGCGTTTGATTGTAAGAGTGCTCGAGGGTTATGTTTAGCAATCACTTGCATGGAACGTGTGCGATCTGCTCCTGAACAAAAACACTCACTGGATCACGAACTTGAAGCTCAAGTCGAATTCCCAGTGGAGAATGTTGAGAAATGAGTAGAGGTTTCTTTTCGGGATCAATGGCCATAAAAAATTGCAGCTCTTGAGGCTCTTGCTGAACAACCACTGATCCTGAAGTGGCTCAATGTCAATGTCCCAGTGGGACAAGAGACTGGTGGTCTCCCACCAACTTTGGACCACCCTGGGACAGGTAGCCATAAATCGTCAATTGAGCAAACTTCCACGCTCTTGGGCCAGTAAGTCCCCTTCATGTACAGCTCGCTCTCGCTCTCTCTGTGTGTGCACCACTGATGGCCAAACAGTTCCATAACATTGTGTGCGCAATTTTTCTTGTCCTGACTCAACTGCCGTGTGCCGCTCTTGTAAAAAAAAAGTCATCTCAGTTTCAGGAATCTTGATGTGCCGCCCTCTTTATCAGCTATAAGACCAACCAATAAAATCGCTGTCCTTCCTGCTCCTGTGGTTTTTAGTAACAAGGCCTGTCGTTGGTTAGATTGAGTGCCATAAATAATTTTACTTGGAGCATGATTGCGATGGCGAAGGAATCTTGCTTCTGCCATTAGCCTTATCCAAAACACATGCAGGAGGAGATGGTGCTCCCCTCAAGAAAGGTAGATCATACCAGCAATATGCTGAGCTCGATACTTGTGTTAGACGTGGGAATTAATTATTTGGATAGACAACTTTGTCACACATGAAAGCTCTTGCTAACCAAATTCATTACTTGCTGCTTTAATTTCTCAAACTTTTGTTTAACTTAACCAACTAAAAACAAGAATATAAAAATCGAAATTAATGGAGAAATGTTCAATAAATTCAAGTGTTAACTTAATTTGGCACAGTTTGCTTGTTCTTACTATATATTTGGTGCATGTTGTTTAAAATTTCTAAATCAATTAATTTACAAAAGGGTTATTCTGCATTCAAATTATAAATACAATTGTTGCACTCCACTTATTAATAATAATAAATTTGTTAGCCTGCATGTTACTATACTTATTATCAGTTACAATTTGGTGCAAAATTAAGACTTTCGCAGCAAAATTCAACCAAAATAAAATATAATCCGTACTTTCTTACTTGTTATCTCACCTAAAAATGAGCATATGGTAACTAAACAATTAATTTAAATTGCGGTGTGAGAAAATATAAATTAAGTTCCTAATCATTGCGCAGTAAAAGATCAAGTAAATTAAAATTAAAACAATATTTTCAATACTTGAATTTACAAATAATAAGCGAAGAAGATCCCCAAACCATCATTTAATTTATTTAAAAAGGATGATCAAAAGTAATAATTTAAAAAAAAAAACCTTTGCATCCATAGGAGATTATGACATCTCATCGGTCGGGCATCTAAAACCATAAAATGTCAAATATGTGGAGCCTAGGCTATCAGTTTATAACAAAAGCCACGTGATTTCGATTTTGAAAGCTGTTAAAGAAAATTATTAGATGTCAGGTGATACACTAGGCTTAAGAGAGTAAAAAAATGTCAATAATTTTTTTATTTATGCATGACTTTTTTTAAAAAATTGCAAAAAAGTGCTTAAAAACATTAACAAATGCATAATCAAATTTTACAAAATATGCTTATTTATGTGAACAATTTTAAAAAGTAATGTTCAAATATAAGGGTAGTCTTAGTATTTCAAACCAACGATCATATACAAAAAAAAGAGGGCTCTATTTGTAAATATAAAAATGAGAGTTTTATTTCTATATTTTGCACATAAAGATAGCGTTTTTTGCGTAGGTTTGAACATATCGTGTTTAGCGTGGTATCGTTTCGTTAGATTCCATGGAATATCTCCGACATAACTTTCGCCGTGACAACGGCAAACTCAACGAGTTTTTTCTTCGACTAATTAAAGTTTCTCACCCGGCTGGCAAATTTGCAATGGATAAGAAGATTGGACTTAAGGGCCCACTTTGGCTCTGCCTTCGCTCGGCAAGACTTTAATCTTCTCTAACCACCAAACACGAATAACCACGTGGCAGTAAAGTTTTGTGGGCGAGGGCTTTAACGGGAGAAAATGACTTGGTGACTTTTTTGCGAGGTAATTTTGCAATAAGCATTTTCTCTTCCAGGACGGTAGAAGCCAATAGACAGCTGCGATGAGGTAATGCAAGGCGTCGAGTGATGGAAGCATGCGTAACGGCGCAGCACTGCCGTCTCCGTTCCGTCTTCCCTAAAGTATTTCAATTTCCACCAGTTCCAAATTCCGCCGAACCCCTCGCCACCGCGGTTTGGTCCTCCGCGCTGTCTCTCCACCGCCTTCAATCTCCATCCCTCACGCGTCCCCCCTGTCTTCCAGTTTTAATATGCTCTCACTTGCACATCCCGTTCCCGCTTCATTTCCCCGCCCAAAGTGGAACTAGCGGCGGATCGCGGCCCGCAATCGACTTGAACCCGGAAATCGCCGGAGGCCTCGAGCTTCTCTGTGAGCCGGGGATCAGCTTATTGATTGTTGAGTACGACTTATGGGAGAAAGATAGGAAGGGAGTGAGGCAGAGGTAATTTCGTATTGGAATGTGGCGGTCGTGAGGTGACCTCTCGCTTCTTGCTTGCAAAGGAGGGGTTTAGACGGTAATGAGATCCAAGGGTGCGGGCTGGATGCTCGCGCACGGCACGCTTCCGAGCCGATGACTTCGCGGAATTCTCTTCTTTCCTCGTTGGCCGGCGCCTCCTCCTCTTCCTCCTTGCCTTAGGGGTGTAATCTGTCCCCCGGCAGTAGCTTGTTTTAAATCACGGTTCTGCTTCAGCGCTCCTTGTGCATTATCGTGCAGCCTGCGGATGAACATAATGCGGAAGCTACAGCGATCTGGTGAGAACTGAGACTTTATCGACAAACCATGTACTTTTTCTTTCCTTTGTTTTCTCGACCAGAATTCTGTTATTTTTCCTGTGCGATCTTTTTTGTGATCGGTGTTTAAGGTTGGTTTTTGTGGTCTGGATGCGATTCAGGCTTGTTTCCGTTGTATTTAAATACTCCAATTCACTATTCCACTGCATCAAGTAATTACCTACGATCTTTTTTTTCAGTGTCTCGCTTCGTACACTTGGCCTTTTGAAATGGTCTTGAAATTTAATCCTTATTCTGTTTTTTTTTTTGTAGTTTATGATTTCGTATCTTTCAGCGCCAAAGAAAAAGACGATAGGACCAAAAGTGCCCGTTGTTAAAAAAACTCATGAAGGCTTATTATTGTTTTATAAAAATACCTGCTTAGAAGGTTACAGAAGAAGCTTAGTCCTGATCCTTTAATCCCTCTCTTGACGCTTCTTCTTGTCAATAGTTTCTTTGAGAGTTAAATTCCTTACTACATTTTGGTCTCCTGATCTGATTGGATCTTTGTTACAAGGCAGCAGCAGAGAGGATCCTTTGACCGACGCCAGCTAGCGTATTTCGCTTGGCGTAGGTTTCATTTTTGCTGTGGTATTGAAAGATGCCGATTAGAGTCATGGATCAGAGTAGCTTGTCTCCATTTCAACGAAATGCTGAGGTCTCTTCCTACTCCGAGGAGTTGCTCTTTCCAAAAGGGGTAAGATTCTTTTTTGTTTTTCCATAACCTCAACGTGCGTCCGAAAGCATAGTTTTTTTTCTTCTCCATGTATGGCCTTCTCTTTTTCTCTATTTCGATGAGCATTTTGTTCTCTTTGATTAGCTTTTTAAGGAAATTATTCTCTTAATAAAAAAAAAAACAATTTTCAGGGAAACCAACGTTTCATGTATTTTCTTGTGCAGAGGCAAGCTGGATTTAGGAAATCTGACTTAGGGCCTGATCATCATGGTGAGCACTAGCATTTAGTGACTAATGAGTCTATTCCGTTTAATTTTTTTTAGCGATGTTTCCCTTTCAATCTTGGACTTTATTTGTGACTCCACCTAATGAATCTCGTGCTATAACTTTCTTGGGCTGCAAGAGAGGGAAAGTTTCTTCTAACATTGGTACAATGGTCCTCTTTCTTAGTGACCAGCGGCTATTTCATATATGTCCATGGAGAGTGTTGTAACATGTGAAGCTAAATCCAGTACAGTAGTTGAACCTTCCCACTTATAAATGATTATTTCAGACAGCTTTACTGCCTTCTCCAAATGTTGATGACTAAATTGTCAATAGGAATCTGTTTGGACTTACTTTTCTACTTATCCGGGTTGGATAGCTGATGGGCATTCATTGCTTTTAATTTGATAAGCTTTTCAAATGAATGAGGACTTACCCGAAAGCATTGTGCTTGTACTTGGCAGGATGAGTTGGAGAATAAACTAAGCACATTGTCTGCAACGCTGCAATTCTTTTCTGAATCTTGTTCAGCCTTAGTCTAGAATGAATTTGCCTCCCTATTTTTTGATGGAAATTATGAGAACAAAGACATTATTGTTTTGCCTCCCCAAATTTCATCGTGCGATTCTATGCACTTGTGTTTTAACGTTCTTCTTTTGCAGGAGAACAGGAATTGACATTGATGATAAGAAACGAGTCAGTTTCTTCTCCACTTAGTAAATTCCATATGTTGGGATCACACTCATACAAAGATCTAATGCAACGTGAGCCACGGATCCGGAAAGATCTGAAAGTTATGTATAGTATTGAACGTCAGCTAGAATCAGAAAGTATTACTGGCATATCATCAACTTCATGGATATCTGATGATTGTGATTCTACTTTCCGATCTGATCAATTGAGTCTGTCTCTTTCTGCTACTGTGAAATCAAAAGATCAGAATGGATCTCTTTATCAGAACGGTCTTTTCTCAAGCACTTTATCACACATACATGCAAGAAAATGTATGTTCATCTCTACCAGCTTAATGTTGCATTAGTATACTGTTCTTTTCCATCGTTAAAAAAAATAGCTCCCTGGCGTTGCACTTCACGTATTACTGTTTGCTTTTACGGAGGGCTACTCGTGTATGTTTGCTGTATATTTACGGAAGTTATGCTAACTATCTTTTCTTATCCTTTTGATGTCACAGTGAGATTGTCATCAAACAACGTTGGTTTCTGTCAGTCTGCTGATGAAAATAACTTGAATATGGGGGAAGACGAGCTTTTTGAATCAATGGAAGAAATTGAAGCTCAAACGATTGGAAATCTTCTTCCTGACGATGATGATTTGCTATCTGGTGTTATTGAAGATGTTGGATTTGTAGGTCAGAGCAATAGTGGAAATGATATTGATGACGACATATTCTACAGTGGTGGAGGTATGGAACTGGAAACCGTTGATAATATGAATGTCAGCAAAGCTTCTGAGTTTATTCCTGGAGGAGCATCTAATGGTGAGCAAGGGGCAGGAAATGGCACATTTACTGGCGAACACCCTTTTGGTGAACATCCTTCTAGAACTCTTTTCGTACGAAACATTAACAGCAATGTTGAGGATGCTGAGTTGAGATTCCTTTTTGAGGTAAAACTGTGTCATGTTTTCTTTATTGACATTTTGAGATGCTTATTCTTGACTTTTGATGTCGTTGATATTTTGATTATTTCTATTTATATTATTCTTGAATTGTGCAGCAATATGGTGACATACGGACAATTTACACTGCCTGTAAGCATCGAGGTTTTGTTATGATATCTTATTATGACATAAGAGCGGCACGAAATGCAATGAAAGCACTACAAAATAAGCCATTGAGGCGTCGGAAGCTTGACATCCACTTTTCAATTCCCAAGGTACCATGCATCCTCTTCGTAGTCATTCATTTCTTTTTCCGGTCCTGGTATTTCTTGAAAATTGCATAGTGCTTTTCAACCTTCTAAAATAATTCGCGCATTTTTCTGTTATTATCATTGTCTCCTGAGTATTAAGTAATATAAACTGTATTTCACTTAGCCATTTAGTACCTAACTTTTTCGAAGAAATTCTGGATTTTGAACCACTGGGTAATATTTCACAAGGAATGAAAGTGTGTGGTCTGATTGGTGTCAATATAATATGTTTTAGAAGTCAACAGAAATTAGAAAATAATATTGGCCACTCCATAATCTTTATGCATGTATTCACGGATTCCAGTGGAACAAATGTGGTCAACTAGTTGGTTGAAGCATACGATTTCTTCCTAATTTGGTAACACTAGGACTGAAGATGTGTTCTTCCTTTTTTATCCCTCAGATCGATCAAAGTTGGAAGATGTCTACCACATGGATTTCATAACTGAACACAATAAACAAAATGTAAATGAAGAGTAGAGAGACAAATTTCTTCAAACATAACTTTTGTGATCAAAATATACTCAACTTTTCTTAATAATGGAAAATCAACACGTATGTATTCTCTCATAAGTGGGCATCTTTTTGCTGTAAGCTGCAAGTAATGCATATCTTTTGCTGAATTATGAACTATCACGAAATATCCCATCTAATTTATGTGCTCCTGTAAAGATGAACATAAAACCTTGATTCAAGTCGGTTCGTTTCATTTTTCTGTATTAATTGTCATGGCCCATGTGGTAAAACTTTTGAAATCCTTGTCCAACTCCTAAATCATTAGCTTATCTTGATAGGATCTTATGAATAATTGTTCCTCATCAGCTCTTTTAAATCTTCTTCTCATTGTGTATAGTACTTTGTACATTATGTGATTCCTAAGGCGCTGAAGCTATACCACCTTATGTTACCTCTAAACTTTGGCTTGATATGTTCGGTCATCAATGAATTGGGTATCACTTTTGCAGTTATCCAATCAATAAATTGCACTAATCAAATCCTAGTCTTAACATAGTCTCCTTCTCCGTAATATATTTTCTAGAATATAGTCCACGTGATTTAGTTAGGCCAAAATGATTAATTGTAACAGCAAACAGACTGCTAAAATACATGAGCCAGCCGTCACCTGCAATTACCATTCTAAGCAAAGTACATTATAATTAATTTTCTGTTTCCCAAATTTTACTCTCTTGATTCTCTGGCAGTGTTGACTACTGAGGCATTTTAATATTTGTATCTTAGATGCCCAATGAAGCAATCTTGCTTCTGTTAGTATAAAAATGCATAACCTGTTATTAGCTTGAGTTTCTTTTTTGGCTTTTGTGCTCATTGTTAGTGTACATGGTATTATTGAGACGCTTGCAACGCATCTGCAAATTATTATTATTATTTTTTTGTTGGCATATCATTCCTAATCGTTCAAAGGCAGAGGTTTTATTATCCGTTCCTACTTAAGAATGAGTTTCTTTGATAGAGAACCTGTTTATACATCTTCAATGTCTACAATATGACTTAAGAAATACCTCCTTGTTTATTAAATTGTAATTCTGTTTATTAGGACAATCCATCAGAGAAAGATATAAACCAGGGAACGCTTGTACTATTCAATACTGATTCATCTGTTTCAAATGATGAACTCCGTCAGACCTTTGGTGCCTATGGTGAAATCAAAGAGGTGATAATCATTTGCTTCTTTCTCATTTTTTGTGATTTTACATTGATTGCTAAACTTAATTTGACTTCCAGATACGTGAGGCTCCTCATACGCGTCATCATAAATTTATTGAGTTTTATGATATTAGAGCTGCTGAAGCTGCCCTGCGAGCTTTAAACAGGAGTGAAATTGCAGGCAGGACAATCAAGCTAGAGCCTAGCCGACCTGGAAGTGCAAGACAGTGGTATTGCCAAGAATTTGTTTATATTTTTCGTAAATGAGTCCATATAGGAACTTTAGGTTATAAAAAATTCCAATAATTTGAGTGTTTACATCATATAGTTGACTACGGTTTACAATCTTTTTCTTCTTAAAAAATTTTAAGACAACCTAATGATTATTTGGCTTACCTACTATGTCACTGCAATGGACATAAGGTTCATCATATTTTATGTTTTGACTTTTGACCTAAAGTAATAGACGCTTCAAAATTTTGTAACATACAAGTTTGTCATAGGATGACGTTTATTTTCTCCTTGAGGAAAGGGCTTTACCTCTTTAGTTTATCATTTTGTGTCTTGAAATTGACCACTGTTTTTCTTTTCAGATTCTAAAGACAGATTCACAGGATTGCAATCATCATTATTTGATGCAAATACTGGCAACTTGATATAAAAATTATATTATAGCTCTAAATTCGTGGAACTACTCAGAAACTTGTTTCTTGAATGGCTAAATTTGATCCTGTTTGAAGTCTCTTGATATAGTCGTATTTATTTCTTATCTGTATATACTTGTCTATATTCAATTTGGATGAGGGATCAACCAGATGTGCATGGTTCTTTGATCTTATTTATGGATCAAGACCTTTGCATGGGCTCGCCGTGCATTTGTATGATTATCACTCCATGGTTATGAAATTTATGTATCCTTCACTTGTATATACTCCTGAACCTTGACATTTTAAGCACTACAATCTTATGGGATTTCCTGTCCTGTGCACTCAATAAGGTTTGGTTCATGTGATAATTGATTGAGCTCATCGTCTACTTGTTAGTTTTGCATTGAGCAAGATCATTTTCTAGTGCGACTCATTATTAACTTTCATTTGTCTGTATGTGCACTTGTCTATACGTACATGAGATGTAAACTTTACCCCTCGATGGATTTAGCTATCTTCTTCAGCAGTACATACTAGCAGACTTCCTATTGTCAGTAATGGATTTGTTGCACAATTTATGATCCAGAGAGGAAAATGTCCAAACTGAATCATTATAAATTTTATTCATGTTCCTAGTATGTCTTTCAAAAAGGAAAAAACCAAAACAGCATCTAGACAATCTCTTATAAGTTATAACTGTTTAAATTAGTTCAATCGACAATCGATGGGTGGTTTATTTTGTCATAGCAAAGTTTTGCTTTGGTTTTGTTTTCCATAAAACTAAATCTCTTTGTTCTCGAGTTAAGTGTCAGTGTTCATCGCCTTGAATTCATGTTTCTTGAACTTACCTTTATTGCTTCTTCTAGCAAAAGATGGTGAATGGCCTTGGGTGTTTGGATTAAGTTTTCTGTTTTAGTTAAGAGATTTTATAGTTGAATAGGTGACATCTGAAAGATGCAGTCATGATTAATCATGTAAGAACTGATTTTGTTTGCATTTATTTATTTTTTCGAACTTGGTTTAGCCAACTGAATTGATCCACAGAGAATCACTTACGTAGACATGAAAAACATGTCCTTGCTGGATTCTTAGTATACCTAAATTGTATGCGTATTTCTCTCAATGCTTTCTAAGTTGTTTTTTGCATCTATTTTATGTGGAATTGACTATTTCCATATAGGATTCAAGATTTGTTTATTATTATCCTTTTGGATCATAGATGATTGACCTATTTGTTGAACTGGCAGCTTGATGCAACAGTTTTCCCTAGAGATGGAACAGGAAGAATTAAATGGATGGAATCTGGGTAGCCCAAACAACTCTTCATCTGATTGTTTTGGTACTAGCTGTTGTGCATTTCTTGGGTACTTTGATGCCTAAATAAATGTTGCTAATATTCTTTTATCAGGATTTGACTCTCTCGGCATGATTATACCGAGTGGGCTTGAAAACGGAGCTTTTCAGAACCGACATTCTGCAATCAATACAACACATACTCCATTCATGGAATCCACGCACCATGGAGTCTCTTCTAGTGTCCCCAAGAATTTGTCAGCTACTGTGACATTTGCATCGGTTGATAGCCACAATAATCAAGCTGCTCAAGCAGAACTTTGCCATTCACTAAACCATACAAATTTTGGATTCCAAGGCATGCGTAGTTTCAATCCTCACTCGCTTCCAGAATACAACAATGGAGTAACAAATCACGTTCCCTTCAAATCATCAAACCCAGTGCCAACTGTGAGTGTCAATGTCAACTCACGACTTGCTGAAGGAACTAATACAAGACTTCATCACAAAGTAGGCTCTGATGGCCTTAGCAGCCATTACAACAATAATGAAGGTTGTAAGTGCAAACAAACATTCTCTTCTGGCTGCCATTATTTTTTCCAAGTGTAGATGTTAATCATATGTATACTAGAAAGTAGTTTGTCTATGAGATTTAAGACTTGGCCTGGTCCACTAGGAGAGTAAGGCATAGACCATATGAAAATCAGATTAAAGATTTGTCAGTCCTATTGGTCAATACCTATTGTTAAGTCTCGGCATGTCTTGTGTGTCAATAAGACCTATATATCTGTTGGTATGCCATCAATGGCTAGTTTTTTAGTTGTTTGTCTTCTTCTTTGAATGCTTGTAGAAGATACCTATACAAAAAACAAAGATGGATATTAGTTAGATAATATCCAAATGGTTTCATTTCAATCACATCCATTCTCATACAGAAAGTGACACTTCCTACTATACATTATTACTAAAGAAAATAGAGATGAACATGAGATCTAACCCTAGACACTTCCTAAGATTGGCAAATATTATATTAATGACAAAGCAAAGCCCAAATGGTTTCATTTCAATCACATCCATTCCCATACGGTAAGTGACACTTCCTACTATACATTATTACTAAAGAAAATAGATATGAACATGAGATCTAACCCTAGACACTTCCTAACATTGGCAAATATTGTATTAATGACAAAACAAAGCCCCATATTATAATACCCTAGTTTAGTCCCACATTGGAAGTGAGAGAAAAAATTATATGATATATAAGGCTTAGTGAGCTTGCTATTGTTAACTTGGGTTTAAGCATTTTAATAAATTGGGTTACGTTGCAAATCGGTTCACCAAGTTAACGAATGGTTTGCTTACTAATCGGGTCATAACAAATGGTATTAGAAAACTTAGTCCTAATCATGATGAGAAGCTACTTCATATGCTGCCGACTAAGGGATGATTCCTGGGCATGTGTTAAGGTTTGGGCTTGATGAGGATGTCAAGTCTTAAGTGGGAGAGATTGTAATATCTCAGTGTAGTCTCACATTAGAAGTGAGAGAAAAGATTATATGGTATTTAAAGCTTAGTGGGTTTGCTATTGTTAACTTGGGTTTGAGCAATTTAATAAATTGAGTCACGTTACAAATCGACTGACCAAGTTAATGAACAAGTTAATGAATAATTTGCTTACTAATTGAATCATAACACATCGATCCAGAGCATGTAGGACCAATAGGTGGGAATATGGCTAGTACAAATTGGTTTGAGACATGATTGATCCATGAACTTTTTGTAATAGCAAACTTGGTAGAGGAACATCTATGTGATAATACACTCAATGAATAGACTGATATAGCAGGACACAATGAGATTGAAAACTTTGGTCACAAACCCTCATAAGATATCTAACTATATTACTGTAGCTTCTATTCATTTTGAATTTTTGAATGGAGTGTCTTTTGCAATTTCGGACAATAGTCTTGAACTTACTAAAAGTACCATGTGCATCCTTGAACATCCAATATCATCAAGTGGTTGCAAGTGTAATTGTTCCACCTTAGATTGATTCACATAAAGGTCCAAAATAGTCTTCCTACTGTTGCTTTTAGAAAACGGTCTACATTCACTACAACATGTGCCTAAGGTTGCAAATTATACAACATGAGATAGAACAATAGTCATGAAAAGTCGATTATCAAATTTGACTCTTCATACATTAAGATGAGAAAGACATATTGGTGCAATGCTGGTTTGTAATTGAAGCAGAAGATCCATCAACGGATGAGCTAGAAGATCCAGTTCATTCATCTCAATAAATTTCTTGGCTAATTAATCATATTAATGAAGGTTCATTCCACAAAACAGCACAATAAATGCAATACGAAGAAGATGAATATGACGGAATAAAGTAGGAAATGCTAACCCGCTCAATCCATACTCAATTGCAACAACATCATCTGCCTAGCCTTAACAGCCCTCTTCACTTGGTTGCAGGCCTCACTCAAGTAGAGGGTAGTATAAGAAAGATAGGTACAAACAAGATCGAAGGTGAAACTTGTAGCAAGGAAAAATTCTCCTATGCCTAGGATTAAGGAAAGAGAAACACTTCAGTGTATTGAGAGGAGGAAGTAACATGTAACCAAGACTATCTTTCCTGCCGATACACCCCTTTGTTGTGACGTTTGCAATGATTTAGTTGATGTGGATAGTGATGCGAGCACAAAAACTGCTGATAAAGCTGAGGGATGGTAGGGAGATTTATGCTATCTTAACAAAACATAAGTTATGGACTTGTGAAGCCCAATTATGATGGATATCATAATGGTTATTAAAGCATGATTGAAATTATCAAACAGAACTATCAAAAGAGGCTCTAAGGGAGTAGTGGTCATGAAGGATGATATAATATAACAATAGACTATTACAACGAGTTGCAGTGTAGTTATGATGGTTATGAATTAGAGGTGTCTCATGGCTCTCAGTGCCAAGAATGACTGCAGTAATTGATGGCATAATTATTGCATCTAGTGCGGAGTAATTGTGCTTGTTCTAGCCCTTGCTAAACATGTGGTATAGAGTTTTAGATGTGGACATTACAAAATTATGCCATCAATCTTGGTAGTAATAGTAGGAAAAAGGTGAAAACAGTTAGTTCTATGCTTGCGATTTATTATTGTGACATTTTGTTGATTGTATCTACTGTGTTGCTTTGTACAGCTACTGAACTTTCTGGATATGGAAGTGGTCCTTTTTGTGAACGATCTTATGTTCGGAATATTTCAAACGCCCTTCATCGACAGAACTCTAATCCCATATTATGGTCAAATTTGTCATCGTTCATGAGCAATATCCCTGTTCATGCCTCATCTCAAATGCATGGGCTTCCAAGAGCGTCTTCTCATGTCCCAAATAATGTTTTACCTTTACACCATATTGGTTCAGCTTCGCAGGTAAATCCTTCCTTATGGGACAGGCGACATGGCTATACCAGGGATGCCACAGATCCACATGCTTTTCATCCACGATCTCTCGGAAGCATGGGATTTTGCAACAACCCTCAGCTAAGCCCCATACAACTTACTTCTTGTGGCATCTTCTCACATGCTAGCGGCAACTGTGTGGACCCTTTTGTTTCTCCTGCATTTGGAATTTCTTCACCTCAGCTAAGGAACCAGATATTCCATGGTAGGAATTCTATGATTCCTATGCCTGGTTCACTAGATGGTTCAACTGATAAGATTAACAGCCCAAGAATCGATACAAATTCTAATCAGGCTGATAACAAAAAGCAGTATGAACTTGATATTCAGCGAATTATAGGCGGTGAAGACTCTCGAACGACACTTATGATAAAAAACATCCCTAATAAGTATGAGACATGGAAAACTCATGATTCCTATCCCTACATTCCTTTGATCTCATTGCTCATACAAACCAAAAATGAACTCTTTTGATCTGTTTCACAGGTATACTTCAAAGATGCTATTAGCTGCTATTGATGAAAATCATCGAGGAACTTATGATTTTATCTATTTGCCAATTGATTTTAAGGTAAGCATCCCTCATTTTAATTGATTACGGCTGTTTATTCCTACTCTCATAGTTGATACATCTAATTGAACATGTTCCTCTTTTTCTTTTTTCCAGAACAAGTGCAATGTTGGCTATGCATTTATAAACATGACGAAACCTCAGCATATAACTCCATTCTATCAGGTTTGTTGAGTATGGCATATCTATTTTCAACAAACAACAGTCTGTTTAACTCATGTTTCCATTCCTTTCTATGGTATGCTATTGAGCTCATTAGGCAATATATTTGACATTTCTTGCTTGCTGATGTTAGAACTAATTTTGAATTATTGTAGGAACCAAAACATTTTATTTTTATCCCATGATGAGTGTGCTAAATAAAGAATTTTGTTCCTCTGCAGTCATTCAATGGCAAAAAATGGGAAAAATTTAACAGCGAAAAAGTTGCTTCACTTGCATATGCTAGAATCCAAGGAAAATCTGCTCTTGTTGCTCATTTTCAGAACTCTAGTCTGATGAATGAGGATAAACGCTGCCGTCCTATACTTTTCCATTCAGATGGACCCAATGTGGGGGATCAGGTGAGGACTCAATTTTTAATGTTAAGTTATGTTAGTTGCAACAATTTCCCTATCCCTGTCGTAATTGTTTGTGATGTAAATTTCCAATAAGTTTTCTAGTTGGGGTCGCTGATTTGAGTTTCAAAACGTGACGCAAGAATTTGCTTTCGTTCAGCTAAGTTCATGGGCCGGAGATAAGCGGACTTGAACTGCTGACATCTGCCATAGGGTAAACCACCTCTCAAGCCTCCCTGACTGATTCTACCATAGAGTCTAACGATAGACAATAACTCCCCCTCTCCTACCCTTTGCACAGCCTCCGGCCCTAGGAAACCTTTGCACACCTTGTTACCCCCGTTACCTTTTGAGAGTCCTACGCCCCAATAGAACCTCACACAAGGTTAGAATTCTAGCTCTTACATAATCCCACCGGTGGGCCGCCCCTCAATTTATTGTTAGTTTCACCTAATAATTGTTATAAACTAAGAGGCTGCGTTGTCGTTTTGATGTTCAATTTCCTGACAGTATTGCTTGTTGCAAGTACTAGTGGACTTATATTTGTCGTCAGTGTACTCTGTGCTTGTTTGAATTAACTGATTACATATGATCAATTCATTTGGTTCATGAGCATGATAGAACATACAACACCAATGCTAAAGATCTTTGTTCCAGTCTTAGTATATCAGAGTTTCCTCTTTTGTCGCTGAAGATTCTTGATGTAGCCACGGCCATTTCTGCACTATGTTTCTGACCTCAATTACATACCGCACAAGTTATTTCATATCTTGCTCATCATTTTTTTCATCCAAGTTCCGCTTTGCCACCGTTCATATTAATGAACTAGAATCTTCTGTTTGGTCGTTCAGAGGACACATGATCTTTTACTGGATTATCCTCCGCAGGAACCTTTTCCTATGGTGGCTAATATCAGGTCTCGATCTGGGAGGTCAAGGAGCACAAATGGCAGAGAAGAGCAGCATCAAGGAAGTCCATCCGCTTCTGCAGATATAGAAGCTTCTGCTGACGCAGTTGCTTCTCTTTCAGATTGTACGAAGGACTCGGACTGACCCCTGCTATTTCCTTCGGTGCATTAACTATGAGAGCAAACGTGTAATATGAACTCATCTTTTAAGTTCCCATTTTCTTCTCTTTATAACATGTAAAATAGTTAGTCCGAGCCATAATTTCTTCGATATGGTTTGCCTACGTTTACAAACTTGTCTTTCGCATGGAGTCGAAAGGCAAAGGTGCAGGAAGAGCTTTAAGATTTTGGATAGCCGTAAGAGGAACACACAATGTACAGAAGTTCCAGAGTGATAGTAATATAACTTCATGCGGTTCGAGAAGGTCTTCTCTGCAATTTTTTTCCCTGGCACTACTTTCTCCTGTTATCGTTTAAATTATCAAATCGGAGCTCATCTGTTTGTTTTTCCTGAGTTGGGTAGCCAACTGTGTCAAGAATCCTAGCCTGGCGTGATCTTGTTATATGAGTATTGTAATTTTGTAAACAACCTAGTGGTACTAATTTACTAGTGCTTTCATTTGTCTCTGTTGCATTTTCTATTTTCTCCAAATTCGTTGTTTTCTGGCTTCTATGGAATTGCTTCATATTTCTATTATTTGATCTTCATTTAAAAGAATATTTCGCCCATGTTAGCATATCGATCCTTCACTATCTTTATAAACTGAGAACATCTAAAATGACAAACTCTGTGTACTGTATACATATATATGTCTTTGACCGTACATAAAAATCACATTTTTTAGTATTAAAAGAATTCCTTTGGCACTATTACTTCGCACTATACATTTTTTTTTTGCACTATACATTTTTTAATATACAGATCCTTCACTTTGCCTTTATAAATTGAAAACAGCTTTGTAGCATTTTAAATCGCATTCAAACAAGTAAAAAAAATGGATTTATATAGTTATTACAAAGTTTTTTTTTTTAACAAACAATAGCCTTTGTTGGAAAAAAAAAAAATTCAAATCACGCCGTCGGTGGGAATCGAACCACGAACATTAAAAACAATGCGCTCTAACGGCTGAGCTAAGACTACAAAAAATTTTACAGAATTTAAACAATGTAAGAAAGCAACGTCATATTTTAATATAAATAATTTAACTAATGAGCCATTTAACTTTTTTCTAGAGCTTAATGGGGACCATTGCCTACACAAATTTACGAGTTGTTCTATGGCTGGTTTTTGGTGAATTTTATGGTCACATCTACAGATACTTGTAAAAAATGCTTAATGTTGTCAATGTTGTACATAATTATCTAATAATTCTAAAAAAAATTATGAATTGATATGATCTTATTTTATTAATATAAAATTACAATAGTAATTAAGCACTTGTGTGATCCATGGAACCCTTTATGGGCATTAAGTCGTTAGAGGCTGCGACCTCAATGAATCCTCTTTATGGGCATTAAGTCGCATAATCAAGCGGAAGTTGGGTGTGATATTTGTTGGGATACGGTGATAAGCTATCAAATTCAAATTATACAATTAGGAAGCAACTCAGCAAGCAATGACACCCAATATATATATCATCAAAACCAAGCTTTATTATTAATTAGCGTCAATTTCGTCGACGCATGCAGTAATTCATTCGCATCAGCGGTACAGGCCGCCCTGTTCGAGGTTTCAATGGATGTCCAGCTCAGCCATCAACGCCCAAGGCATACTGCTGCAGTAGGACGCCGCACTCCGGCTGCTTCAATCTTTAGGTATTCCTCCGCAATAAGTAAGTAGAAAGAAGGATATAAGTCTGTTCCGCAGTCTGTGCTAATGCCCTCGGCGAGTCCTTGAAGAACCCGAGGGAATTGGCGCAGCGGACGTGGGAAACTAGGCCATTCTTGGCGCTGAGGAGGATGCGCGCTCGGTCCCTGCCCTCCGAGATCTCCAAGCAGCCGGGCAGCGGGCTTGAGGCCAGCACGACCTCGCAGATTTCTTCGTCGTGGTTGTCCTCCACGTCAATTGCATGAATATTAGTATATTCATGCAATTCATTTCATAATCCATAGACATTCATTAATAGCTCAAACTCAATTATCTCTCTCTCTCTCTCTATATATATATATATACCATCACACTTAATGTGTAATTACATTCCATATGCATAGGTGGAGAGATGGGCATCAAATTTCTGAGGACCACTAAGTCTTCAATTTTGGAGCCATATCACATTCAATTTTAAAGAAAAAAAAAAACCCAAGTCGTTTTAATCAATTATTCGTCTTGTAAGGCCCCTCTTATCCTTGTTCTTGTCCTTGTGGTTGTTACGTACACATCTTTCCGGTCCCCCATTAACGGAGCAGTGGACGCGCGCGCACTGTTTGTTTCCAAGCTCAACAGAAAGGAAATACGTGTTCCCTGCACCACGCACTCAAAATTTGAAATGGCACCTACCTGTCTCACTCTCGGCCGTACCATGCAAATAAATTTCCCACGAGTGTTCGCGTCCGTTTCATTTGGCATACCAGCGTCCCATTTCAAATTTAAAATAAAAATACTGACAGTATGATTATATATTGTTTATATTCGGAATTTGGTGTGCTGAGCTATCGAATTTCCATCGGCAACCAAATGTGGGCTTCACCGACATCACGTATAGTTCCTTTTTTTTTATTATTATTCTTTGTTTTTTTTTTCCCCGCGCACACTTTTCGCATCTTGTCCTCTGGCTATAATTTGTCTTCTCTAGTTCCGAATCTTTGAGTTTTTTTTCTCTGGCTTAGATTTTTTTTTCTGTATTTATATAAATATTACTTTTTTCACTTCATCAATTCTACCTCCATTCCTTTGATATATTTTCTACTTATACACAATTAAATTAAATTAGAAATATAAAAAAGTAATTAATTAAATATCTGCCAGAGCTCATTTTTATGTTTGGGACCCCAAAAACCAGAGGAAATTAATTATGAGCCCACCATCGACTTTGTAAGAACTTTTTGAAGTGGACTCCTTCCACCACTTGGTCAAACATACAATTAATCATTGAGCAGAAGAAATTAACAGCTTTCATCCGTTAATCCACTTATATGTGACATATATAGCGAATTAATTGCCATGACTAATGTGACAAACTATATGGCCATGGAAAATTAATTGGGAGGTCACTTTCGAATTGACATATTCTTTTAGCAACATTTTGATCATGTTGAGATGGGACTTTTCTATATATAATAGAGTTTTATAAAAATGCATATAATAAGAAATATAAGTGGGGCTAGATGAATATATATCAACACGTACGCATTTAGAGCTGGCAATTCGGATCAGCGGGTCATAAACGGGTCATGTCAGCTGTGACCCGCGACCCGTTTAAGCCAATCCGAACACGATCCGTTTAACTAATTGGGTCAAACTGTCTAACCCGAACACGACCCATATATAATCGGGTCGACCCGAATAACCCGTTTATCATTCATATTTTAAACATAGATAATAAATTGATAAAAATTATATTAAAATTAATAAAAATTTGGGCTTATGAGTGGACTGAAATCTAGGTTAAAAGATATTTGGGCTTATGGGCTAGCAAAAGGAGTTAGTGAGCCTATATTTAAATTACATATATATAAATATATAATGTAATCGGGTTAAGCGGGTCAACCCGTTTACAACCCGACACGACCCGATTATTTTCGGATCATAAACGGGTTGACCTGTTTATGACCCGAACACGATTATGGCTGACCCGAACCCGCCTAACTTCGTGTCGAGTTGGGTCGGGTCAGCGGGTCGTGTCAAGTTTTGCTAGGTCTATACGCATTCGAGCTTCTGGAATAACAGAAAATGGCAGAGATTATTTATTAATATCAGTAAACGAGAAATTTAATTTCCTAATTTGTCCCTATTTTTATATGTGTACGCTGGTCTTCTACATGACAACGTGACGCGCACGTGCGAGACAAATTTGAGAAAGACAAGGATACTGTCTTCAAGTAGCTACCGAACGAAGGAAAGCCTTCCCGCAACGTAATCTGTGACCGTCAAATTCGGACAATATTCCACACCCGAACATTTAAAATTGCTTCTTGTTAATTTTCACTATTATTGTATAAGATTTTGTTACTTATATCAAAAGACAAGGTAAAATTGGCATTACGTCTATCGTGATCTTTGCGGTGAAGCCGCTCATTTTTTGTGCTTTATTAAAACTTCACCATTTTATACCAATATTGACATATATATAAGAACTAAGCAAATGAAATTAATGTACATATGTTACGCATTGCAGTCGTAATATTGTAAACAGAAATACATGTGCACGAGTAAGTTTTTTCAATGCTTATATATAAAAGTGGCGCTCGCCTTGAAGCTACACGCCACCAAAGCAAGCATTAAGCAGTAACCACGCCTCACTGTCTTAACCTCCTCCGCCATGAACTCGTCCTCCTCCTCCTACCTACACGCCTCCTCGTGCTTCCTTGCTCTTCCTGGATCGAAATTAACAAACGATGGCATGAGAAGATGGTCCAAATCGCCAATTATATTCTGTTCCGGCAACACGACCACGCCTGCCCCGCCGGTTTCGCCTTTTCCGATGATAACAAGACGAATCCTTATTCAGAATCAAAGTTGAGCTACCACCACTCCATGGACGAAGAGCCCCCTCCACCGAACCCCCAGGAGGAGGCGGTGGAGGAGGAGCCGGAGGAACAAGAAGATATTCTAGTTGCAGGAGAAGAAGAAGAAGATTGGCTCCAATTGGGTCTCAGCACGACCTCGGCGTCCTCGACGAGTCGCGGCAGATCGGGGAGAAGGCAGGAGGCACCGACAGAGCTCCAGTTATTCCGAGACAGACCTTCGTCCTCCTCGGCGGCGCCAGGTATTGACCCTTGGAGTGGTTTTACTTTGTCGGTGCCGGTTCCGGCCTCGCCGGAAAGACGCCTGCCGGAGAGTGCAGGAGAGGCGGCTGTTTTGAGGGTGATCAGTCCGCCGCGCAGGCAGAGTACTGGCATTTGGTTGATGCTAAAGGCTTACCAGAATCAGTAAGCGAGTTACAATTTATGTTAATTAATTAAGCACCACACGATCTGTTGCGAATCTAGCATGCTAGATCCAGTCGTGCAGGTAATTTAATGCAAACTGTTGTTACGTTTATATTGTCTGCAGAGGAAGATGGCCTTTGCTGCTGCCGCAGATACCCAATAATTACTTGAGGATAAAGTACATTTGCTTCACCTTTTAATTAATTAATTTATTTATTATCCTCTTGTTCACTCTCCATGCATGGCCCTAAAATCAACCTCGATTCTTTTAAAAAATTGTGTTAATTTCAAGGCTCTATTTAATTAAATACAGGGATGGGAGGATGACAGTGAGATTGCTGATGAAGTACGTGGCGGCGAAGCTTGCTTTGGAGGACGAATCACAGGTACCCGCTACACATCATCAAACTAAAAATTAGAATATTCAAAATGCATGCATTCATTCATGCACGAGCTGTAAGCGTTTTACTTTGCTAGGGTTCATGCATTAATTGATTGATGATTATTTTGTTTTAATTCCGGAATGTTGGAGGTGCTTAATTAATTTTCTATTTATATATGGTTGGTGGTGAGCAAAGTGGTGAAAGCAACATGGGAACCAAAAAAAAATAAACAGGGGAACTAAAAGAGTAAAAGGGCACTGTACGTAGCACTCAGACTTTAGGTGGCCTATTACATTTCGGACGACCAAGTGTAACATCAGTACGAATAATCAATGCATAATTAGGGTTTCCATCCCTGTCTCTTTTCTACTAGTATGTATATTAAAGTTATAACTATTACTATTTTAGTGTTATAATAATAATAATAATATCAATAATAATAATAATATAGGTTTGGCAATAATTGGCATGACATTCATAATTATATTGGAATTGAGAAATAAACAGCGAGAGAAACCCCAAGAATCCACAGTTCACCTACTTGAGCTGAAAGCCATAAATCAGTGCAGTATTGTGCTAAATAGTATAAATTAATATGTGAAGCTATTTAGTAGCAGATAATACAAACACAAGTCGACATTAAGCTCCATATTTTGCATGTGAACTTGAAAGGTTCATATCATATATTATGTACTACTGTCGGCAGCTTATTCTATAGCAACAGTATAGTATAATCTCTTTTTTAAAAAAGCACATGGCCGAGGGAGAATATTCTATTTCAGAACATAAAATAATATAATAACAGTATCAGTGATAGTGTTTTAACATTTTCTTGCTAAATCTGTTGCTTTATATTTTGTCCGGAGAGCTATTGATCATATATTTTATCTAATTCATGCTAGATTTTATCCAAATTTAGATAATGTAGTACCAAATTTAGAGAACAACAATTCATGCAAACAATAATATAGTATCAAATGATAAAAACTTAAGCAGGTGTGTCCAAATTAAGTTGCATTACTGGGCACTTGCCTATATAATTTCATTGTGTCGATGAACTGAAGCAGGTGGAGATCACGTGCAGAGATCAGTTGTTGCATCCCTCGCAAACACTGCAGTACGTGCGCGACAGCGTTTGGTGCTGGAGCGATGCGCCGCCTTCGGCACTCACCGACGGTGACTACATTATGACACTGCAGTACAGGGGAAGCACATCCGGAACTTGAAGATCACACCCATGAAATAATTAATTAAGAAGCTACCGTAGTCCGTGATCCGTCCCACTAATTAAGCTCAATTAAGATGTAATTAACTTCTCAAGTTGCTGTACTTGATAATTTCTCGTCTACCCCACCGTCCAGGGACGAAGAAATTGTTAAAAAGATGGATGTACTGGCCTCGCAAGAGGTAAATTCCCAAGCCAAATTGGCCTGACTATTAATTAACTAATTAACTAATTAATTGTCCTTTATCTCCTTGTAACTGAATACCTGTTTGCTCACCGATATAGGTTATGTTTAGAGTAGCTGAAACTTTTAATTTTTGCTGGTTAAAAAAATGTTGGTTAAAAAAATAGCTGGATGAAAAAGTTAAAAGGTGTTTGGCTAAATTGTTATGCTCGTCAATTTTTTTTAAAAAATATTTAAAAATAATTTTAAATTTAATATTTTTATTTAAATAATAAATTTATTATCATAAAGACATAGAATATAGGTGTGGATATGAGATGTAAGTAGAAAAATAGTTAAAAAATAGCCAAAAACAATTTCTTCCTAACTTTTTTAAACCCATGTTCTAATTTTTTAAAATTAATTATTTTGATCAGTAAAAATAGCTAACTAGCTATACTAAATAAATCCATAGTTTGGTTTGGCTACTACGGCTACACTTTCCAAAAAGATGGAGGTGAGTCAACCATATCGTATGGATACACTCATTCACATTAAACAAGTTACCGGCAGAGCCCTTTATTTAGTGCAAGTACTTGGAATTGGTTCGTTTGCACTTGACCAATATCACACGTAGGTATATCGCAGGCCAAACAAGTACTGCTTCCACAATGGAAGTCACTGAGAAGCTGGTCAACGCCCTGGTATGCTTCTCAACCTACGCTCAAGTCAATCTAGCCTAAGGCTGGAATGATCCAAAATGGTCCCAGGTCAGCTCGTCAGAACGAGCCAAAGCTAATCTAAGCTTGCAGGTCCAACCTTTGACCATATATGGTCAAGTAAATGGGATGCTTATGCTCGCTCTGCCTTGTAGCAATGAGGCCAACCTGCGATCGAGTTAACCTAAACTTTATCAAAGGTGGTCGGAATGATCCAACCTAGTCCAGGTCAGCTTGTCAGAATTAGCCAAACCTAATCTAAGGCTTTATTTGGCCTCGCTTTTAAACTGATTTTAAGCAGTTTTTAAACTGAAAGCTGATAGAAAACTAGTTGGTAATAAAAATCAGAAGCAGAAAAAACAGTAAAAAAGTAGAAGTTGAGAAAACTACAATTTGATACTTTTGCAACTTCTGCTTTTTAAAAAAAGTAATTTATATGATTTTATTTAAAATTTTAAGTATTATTATTTTAAATAATTTAAAATTAAATACTAATAAAATAAAATATATTATTATTTTAAATAATTTAAAATAATATATTTATTTATTATGTTAAATTTTAATAGTAATTAAAAAATTATTAACCAAACATCTTATAAATTTTGACAGTGCAGTACAGTATAGTGCAACACAGTTTAGCATAGCTATAAAGTTATTGATAGTGGGGCCAAACAGGCCCTAAGTGTTAAACCCAAAATTCTCCGGTTCAGCCCAGGAGGAGTTGGACTGGGCCATGGCCCAAGCCCACGTGGAGAAAGCCTGAACAACATCCTCAGCCAAGTCAATATCCTAGTCAACATCCCAAAATCGGAAACGGCAGCTCGACAACGTCTTCGTCTTCACCGCGTGCGATGGACGCGGAGCTTCTGGACGCGGTCACGACGGGATGTTCGGAGGCGGCTTGAAGGCGAGCGAATCGGACGACAAGGGAGCGCGTCCGAGTGGCCAGCGTGGCTGCAAGAGGCAGGAGACACGGTCCAAGCGTGGAAGCAGCGTGAAGATGCAGGCGGATGTTCCCTTGCTATAAAGGTCTGACGAGCGGACAGAGGAGGAGAAGGAGGAGGAGAGTGTGCGTTGTTGAGAGCGACACCCAGGGGCAGCACCAGGCGGGTGCCCCGCCACCAACGGCGCGAGGCACGCCGTCGTCCCTTCCAGGCAGAGACGAGAGTTTTGGTAAGGGAGCGAGTGATTGTAACCGACGGTGAGTGCGCCATCGATGAGGGAGGGAACGAGGGGTTGTCGGCGACGAGGAGAGGGTTTGTAGCTAATTTTGGGTGAAATAAAAGCTTTCATCATCATATATCGTCTTCCCTTGTTTCCATATCTTAGCGCTTCCTCTTCACTGGTTTCGGCGGCGATGACGGCTCCGGACGACGACGGGAGGTGCAACGGCACTCCCACCCTCTCCGGCGAGGTTCCAAGCATGGGCGGTGCTCGGCGAGGGAGACGACACAAGCGGCGTCGAGAAAAGACAGAGATCTTATTCAAACGTATCGAGCGTTCGAAATGAGGAAAATCAATGGAAGCCGGGGTCAACGATCGATTTCGAACGCAACTCGATCGAATTGGAGCGGGTGACGTCAGCATCAGAAACGAAATTGAGTTTCGAATTCGATTTCGCGAGCGTGACGCGAGACGATGTCAGCGGCGCGGCGCGGAAGAGATTTGCGGGTTGACATCACGCTGACGTCAGAAAGGGCAGATTCGGCGCGCGACATAAAATTGGAAATTGGGGCATTGACTTTGTTGACTAATCAAAATCAGGGTTGACCAAAGGTATAATTTCTAATTAGGGTTTTCGATTGGATTTTCAGAATTAGGATTAGGGTTTTCCGATCGTGATTTCGATTTGGGGAGAAATTTTAGACGGGAGTTAGGGTTTCCAAGTTGGGGGTAAAGTTCTGCTTGGAAATCCTAAAGATTTCACGTCGGTCTAGAGTTTCGTCGGAGAACCTTTAAGTTGGAGCGTGACACTAAGTGTCACGCCCCGGTCGGAACGGTCTAAAAACAACGCTTATCCGTTGTCTCAGGGCCGTCCGGCGGAACACCAGAACGTGATCGCGCTAGGGTTTCCGGACCAAATTTCGTCCCCAAATTCAAAACCCTAGTTCCCGCTCACTTTTTCTTTCCCAAATTACAATTCGCACAAAAAGGATAGGAAAACCCTAACCCTAATTCGAGAAATCCGGAAAATCAAAATACCTCTTTCGCTGATTTTGACCGAAGTCAAAATCAATCATCAATTTAATCGGAGTTCACTGTTCCAACTCGCCGTCGAATCGTTCGTGCTGACGTCACGCTGACGTCAGCCGACGATTAAATCCTTCGCCGCGAACTCGGTTTCCTGCTGACGTTTTGCTTGCGTCAGCGTGCCGAAATCGAATTCGAAATCGATTTCCGCCGCCAATTTTGACTCCGCCCTCGCTTGCGTCACGCTGACGTCGTCGTCTTCGACCTTCGTCTCCGCAGTGCGAACGTTCGCCGCGTTCGCGTTCGCAGCCGTCGCCGGAGAGGAGGAGGCCGACAAGGGGGAGACGCCGCCCGCGTCTCAGCCTCGTCGACGACCTGAGATAGCCGCCTGCTACCGTCGCTCACCGGGAAGTCGCCGACCGCCGCCGCAGGATCCGGAACAGAGGAAGCAGAGGAGATATCATCGCCGGAGAAGAAGCACAGGAAATCAATGGAAGAGGAAAGCTTTTATTACTCAACTGGAAGCTACAAAACCTCTCCCTCTCACGCTCTCGTCGACGACGACGCTCGCCACTGGAAACAGCCGCTCAGCGTCGCCTCTCTCGCGTTCGTTCTCTCTTCTCGAACAGTGCTCTGTTCTCCCTTTTCTCTCTCTCAAGCTTCGCTCGCAACTCTCCGATCTCTCTTCTTCGCTCGAAGCTTCCTATCTTTATAAGGCGCCGCCGCCTCTTCTTTTAGCAACGCGGAACGAGTCCGCCTTTCGCCAAGTCCGCGTCCTCCGTCCGAGAAGTTCGCTCGTGCCGCGTCCGAGATTCCCGTGGCGAAGACGTCGCCGCTTCGCTGCGTCCGTTCTGTATCCGCACCGCGAACCTTGTCGACGCATCCGAGACTTCCGCCGAAGCCATGCCTTCCGAAGCTCGCGGAGACGACGGCGACTCTGCCGCGGACGCCTCGTCCCGCACGTGAGTTGACGAAGCACTGCTGCTTCGTTCGCGCACGCCTGCGCGTGTTTGCCAGCATCATCCGAATATGACTGTGGGCTTGGGCTTGGATTGGGCTTCCTCTCCTCTGGGCTGAACCGGGAAGCCCAGGGCCTAACAATTCTCCCCGGCCCAATTTGGACATCGCCCTCGATGTCCGGCGCGGGCGCTCAGGCCCGCCCCCGCCGTTCTCTCTTCGCTTGTTGGCGGGAAGCCTGATATCTTTGAAACCTTTCTTCATACTCCACCGGGTCGTCTAAAGGGGGCCAATACCTCCCTTGGATCCGCTGGGGCCAGTCGTTCCTCTCTGTGTCTGAAGAATTCGAAGACTTCGGTGGAGCCTTTTCCTCCACTACTTGCTTCCACGTCTTTTCCTCCTGTTGAGGTTTCACCTCTTCGGAGCTCGTCTTTTGCTCGACGTTGTCCTTGTCGACTGTGTCTTTCAGCTCTGCTTCTGCGGTTGTCGGCGATGGTCCTTCTGCGACCACTGAGGCGATGCGCACAACTCCTATGCGGGCCTCTACTGGTTCCTCGTCATGCACCTCCGTCGGTTTCTCAGCAAGCTCGCGATGCACAATCGCTGCAATCGCGTTCAATCGCTGTCGATCCGGACAGTCGCGTATCCGGTGCGGTCCCTTGCACAAAAAGCAGGCAATCGGTCTCAGTTGACCTTGCCCTCGCTCTGCAGGTCGAGTATTCCCCTGCCACGCTGCTTGTCCTCCGTTTCGTCGGGGAGAGAGCCTCTCTCTCTCTGGTGCTCTGGGTCTGGGTGGAGATGGTCGCTTCGGGGGCGACCTTTGTGCTCTCTGGAAGGTCGTCCCTGAAGTCCTCTGGTTCACCAAAGACTCGGCTATAGCAGCAGCCGTCCTCCAATCCTGCGGCGCATGTCGTCGAACCTCCGTTGTCGCCCAGGGTTGGAGATTCCGGAGGAAGAAGTACCTCCTATCTCCCTCTGCCATCTCGGGTAACTCCAACATCAGCGCGGAGAACGCCCGAACATACTCCTGGATCGTCCCTGTATGCTTGAGCCGATCCACCACCTCTCGTGCTTGGTCCACCGAGTTTCCGGGAAGGAACTGTTGTCGCAGTTCCTCTCGGAATACCTCCCAAGTCCAACTCGCTGCCTCTGATGTAGAATCAACTTTGGTTCTCCACCAAAGCTTCGCATCATCTGAGAGATATGCTGTGCACACTCTCACTTTCTCCTGCTCTGTGACATGGTTAGCTTCAAAATATTGTTGCATGTCCCATAAAAAGTTACCAAGTACTTTTGCAGATCTGGCCCCTTTGAACATTGCAGGTTCTGGGGTGCGAACCTTCCCATTGCCGTTGGGAGCCCCATACTCTGTCCTGGTTGCTGTAGGACCACCCCCTTGTACCTGCGCCAAGGCCATGCGCATCACCGCGAGGTCCGCCACTATCTGTTGCTGAACTGCTGTGGTGTTGGCTACCTGCGTTGCCAACGTCGTCACTTGTCCTTGCAAAGCCCCTACTTGTTCTTGTAGGGCTGCCATGCCTTCAGCATTCTGGGGAGCCTCCACTACTCCAGCCAAAGCCTGTTGGAGAGCAAGGATCTGCAGTCTTTGCTCCTCTATCGTGCGATGGAGGTCCTCCACCTGAGGAACCACCGCATCTCTGCTATTCCCAGTCAAACCGAGCACTTGCTCGATCCGGGCAATACGATCTCCTTGATTCACCATATTGCTGTTGGATCACTTTAAGCTCTGATACCTGTTGTCACGCCCCGGTCGGAACGGTCTAAAAACAACGCTTATCCGTTGTCTCAGGGCCGTCCGGCGGAACACCAGAACGTGATCGCGCTAGGGTTTCCGGACCAAATTTTGTCCCCAAATTCAAAACCCTAGTTCCCGCTCACTTTTTCTTTCCCAAATTACAATTCGCACAAAAAGGATAGGAAAACCCTAACCCTAATTCGAGAAATCCGAAAAATCAAAATACCTCTTTCGCTGATTTTGACCGAAGTCAAAATCAATCATCAATTTAATCGGAGTTCACTGTTCCAACTCGCCGTCGAATCGTTCGTGCTGACGTCACGCTGACGTCAGCCGACGATTAAATCCTTCGCCGCGAACTCGGTTTCCTGCTGACGTTTTGCTTGCGTCAGCGTGCCGAAATCGAATTCGAAATCGATTTCCGCCGCCAATTTTGACTCCGCCCTCGCTTGCGTCACGCTGACGTCGTCGTCTTCGACCTTCGTCTCCGCAGTGCGAACGTTCGCCGCGTTCGCGTTCGCAGCCGTCGCCGGAGAGGAGGAGGCCGACAAGGGGGAGACGCCGCCCGCGTCTCAGCCTCGTCGACGACCTGAGATAGCCGCCTGCTACCGTCGCTCACCGGGAAGTCGCCGACCGCCGCCGCAGGATCCGGAACAGAGGAAGCAGAGGAGATATCGTCGCCGGAGAAGAAGCACAGGAAATCAATGGAAGAGGAAAGCTTTTATTACTCAACTGGAAGCTACAAAACCTCTCCCTCTCACGCTCTCGTCGACGACGACGCTCGCCACTGGAAACAGCCGCTCAGCGTCGCCTCTCTCGCGTTCGTTCTCTCTTCTCGAACAGTGCTCTGTTCTCCCTTTTCTCTCTCTCAAGCTTCGCTCGCAACTCTCCGATCTCTCTTCTTCGCTCGAAGCTTCCTATCTTTATAAGGCGCCGCCGCCTCTTCTTTTAGCAACGCGGAACGAGTCCGCCTTTCGCCAAGTCCGCGTCCTCCGTCCGAGAAGTTCGCTCGTGCCGCGTCCGAGATTCCCGTGGCGAAGACGTCGCCGCTTCGCTGCGTCCGTTCTGTATCCGCACCGCGAACCTTGTCGACGCATCCGAGACTTCCGCCGAAGCCATGCCTTCCGAAGCTCGCGGAGACGACGGCGTCTCTGCCGCGGACGCCTCGTCCCGCACGTGAGTTGACGAAGCACTGCTGCTTCGTTCGCGCACGCCTGCGCGTGTTTGCCAGCATCATCCGAATATGACTGTGGGCTTGGGCTTGGATTGGGCTTCCTCTCCTCTGGGCTGAACCGGGAAGCCCAGGGCCTAACACTAAGCGTGCAGGTCGAACCGGTCAACTCAAAGCGGTTTGATATGGTTGTAGGTCATCCTGTGAGGTCTAGCAAGCTCCGTGTATATATCACATATAAATGAAAAAGACAGGACAGGAAGCACACGGCACGGCAACAATAGAGGGGTTTGGTCCATCGTAGCCGACCATACCAGAGGTTTGGCAAAGAAGGCCTAACTCAATGTGCTTAGAGGAGATGGAGATAAATTTTAAAGTGGAACAACTGTAGGTACAGAGAAGCAGCCAACATAATTTCTGTTTGGCCACACTTGTGCAATAATCTCAGTAAGCAAAAGAAAAAGAAAAAGAGCACCAGAATACCTCTTTTCTCTTCCTTGTTCACTCTTGAAAAATCAGCTGCTTTTCGTGCGGAAAGACTCCTCAACTATGTCCAGACACATAATAGGCTCTTAATTATTAGACTTGCTCCAGCAGAGTCCTATTAAAAGTTTAAAACCCAGCATATAAACCTCTTTCGAATTTTATATCATCCTATGTGGCTATGACCATAAACATAAGAGCTCCTGCCAGCAGATAATAGAATCGATTAGTTGCCAAAATGAGGGAATCAAACTGGAACTATATATCCATATGTATATAACAAATTCAACTGGTATCCTGAAACAAACGTGGACCATTTGTATCTGTCTTCTTCCTGCCGAGGACCAATATATAGCGTAAGTTGATGGCTGGAATCTGATAACAAAAGGTCGCGTATCCTACAAACTCGTGGCCACTTCTATTTGCTCTACCATTATTACTTACATGCATGTAGGTATAAATCACTGGCATCCAAGGACTGAGAGAGAGAGAGAGAGAGGAAAAAAATAGAGTCGATAGATTGCATCATTTGGGGAAGACAGCTCAGCTTGGAAAACTTAGCTTGGACTGTAGGAGACATGGGGTTGCATGTCGCCAGTGACAAAAGTGGCTTCACTAATCGCTGCTGCTGCTTCTGCTGATCACAAGCTGTCTTTGGCTGCATGTAACCCGGAAGGCTCCTTGTTTCATGTGCAAGTTTCTGCTCGCCATTTAAGCATACCACTTTACTTCATTTTCAAGTCCTCCAGCATATGTTCCAAATCCTCTTCTAAACTTGAGAAACGCACGCTAGCTTTTTTACATTTATAATGATTTTTAAATTATACTGAGACGATTCAGAACAAAGGCAAATGAGTATGTTAACTGTTCTCTTCGCAAATCTAGCATATCTCTTTCAGTGAGTTGCTGTATTTGCACTCACTGGCTACTGTGCAGAGATTCCTTGAGCCAGACGACAATGAAACTTGAAAGGATAATTTGTCTGAAAGCAGTTAACGCTCTCTCTCCCTTGCTTGCATCTATCTTCTGTTTTCACTGTTCTGTCCACGAAAGGAAAAAAAATAGAGGAGGAATTCTACCGTCTGCAATTTGTTAACTAAATACGACAAGTTATCATCTGCTCGCTGTTTTGCTCAACTTTATGACAAGGTCTCAGACATCCTGAGGCCAAGAGCGGTGAATATTGAATCAGTTTAAGGTTCCATTAATAAGAGAAGGTAGTGCTCCAATGGAAGCAATGATACACGAGGTACAGATAGTCGATAGAAAGTAGAAGTAGATATCCGCCTGCGCATTAAATTACAGGTGCGTTCATGTAAATCCACAAAGGCCCGCGACTGCCATGGATAGGGAGGAATCCATCCAAAAGTTGGAGTAGCAGTGGTCCTGTGGCTGAGTCCTCCGTGATCTGCGACATCCATTGCGCTTTGAGATGCATGCAATGGCATGATTAATTAACATCAATCGCCATTCCAAATCGAAATGGTTGTCAAATGGGATGAATACGTGAGACCAGGACCATGGGAAGCAGACACACCTCATGACAACTAACGCCATTGTTGTTCCCTGCGTCCAGGTTGGCGTGGAGCGTCTAACAAAGTTGAAGGAGAAGAAGAAGAAAGAGGAAGAGGATAGAAAAAGTTCTAATGGAGTAATCAGATTAATACCTGTTTATAAATTGATTTCATCTCTATGATTCACATCGGAGTATAGTGCAGAAATTAATGAGAAAGAGACTCAAAAATCCAATGAATTAATAAGCTAGAAGATTGGAGAAAGGATTGCTACTTGCACGCTCATAAAAATGCCACCTCCAAACACTTGATCGATCGACTTAGATGTAGTTGTTGCGGTCGCGGCCGAGGTGGAGGAGGCGGCCGCCGCACCTCAGGCAAGCGTGCACGCGCTTGGGGACCATGAAGTAAGTGAAGCAGGACTTGCAGCCGGCGACGACGAGGACTTGGCCTTGCCTACCGCCGTACTCTGAAGAGGTGGAAGGCTCCGGCGAGGAGGTGGAGGAGAAGCAGGTGGAGCCGGTGGGATCATTGCTGGACCTGTTGTCTTCATCCGAGTAGTCTTCTTCTTCTTCTTCTTCTTCCACCTCCTCCTCCTCCTCCTCCTCCTTCTCCTCTTCTTCTTCTTCCTCCTCGTCGGCTTCTTCATCGGAATCGGAGCAGGTTTGTTGAGCGGCTTGGCTCGAGCCCCGTGGATCCTCGGTGGTTCTGACGCCGGTCTCCCAGTTGATGTAATAGACTTCCCCTGTCTGCAACCAGTGCGAAAAATAATAATAAAAAGATTGGATTTTTAGTTAATTGATGCATGAAAATCCAACATTTGTCATTACAAACTACATTGGCATAGGAGATTTTGATAAAGGAGAAGAATGAGTAACTGATGCAGATTATTTACGAGCGTGTTTCCCTTTTCTCTGCTCGTCCTTACTTGCTGATGTAAATTAAAAACAGGAGAGGCATTGAGCTTCAATGCCATGGCATTTAGCTTCTTCCTTCTCAAATCACTGCAGTAGAGATGATGCGTTTTGTTGAATGACTGGAGAAGGTTTCTGTGGACGAAAGAATAACAAGAATAGCTTTTGCTATCCTGCTTGCCCGACAACACACATAATAAATGCGAGCAAGCGAGGCAAGAACGGATTTTGACGGCGGACTGAGCATTAATAACCAACCAAATGATTGGGCACAGAAAGGGGTGGAATAGGAAGAGAGCGCACCCTCATGTCAAGGTACTGCTCCCAGGGGCTTGGAAGGGCTGTCTCCGAGTTCAACTCCACCGACACTTGCGCGCTCTCATCGCTGACTTGGGCGAATTCAGGCGGCGGCGGCGACGACGACGACGACGACGACGACGGGTCTCTTCTTCGCCTTCTTCCAAGGGAGCAGTTCCGGAGCGACGCGGTGATCATGTCGATGTTGGGGGGCGTCATCGCGAGGGCAATGCCCGGATCCAAGATTAGATCCAGCTAATATGGGAGTGGCGAATCCAACACACAAGCCAATGTCTGAAGACGGAGGAGCCACTCGGGCGGGCGCACTTTCTGGGATAATAAATAGACAAAACAGTATCTTTTTTTTTTCTGAAAAAAAGGTTGAGCACCGATATGCTTTAATTGCACAAGAAGGTGACTTTACGAATTTAGATTTGGTCAATGCCTTGACCAGAAGCCCACTTGGGGAATGCGACCACCCGAGATGTTTGGCATTGTGGTGGACTTCAAGTCTTCATGTGTAACGTAGGATTCATTCTTCGGTTCTTCGGTCCAACGAGTACAAGCAACTGAGCAAGGCACCTCAATTTAAATCCAAGATCAAATGTATAATCATCAAGTTTGTTGGTTCACCTGTTCAACACAGACAGATCCTTTCACATGACATCTATTCCATACTTGCATTTAGTTTAGCGTTATATTATCTTGACATCTATTCATCCAGTGCAACAAAAGTCAACGCTATCTGCCACTCTTTTAAAGGACTTTGTTCTGTCAAACACAGGTTTGACTTTTGGGATCCACCAGTGAGGGTAAGGCTTTCTATGCCAAGATTCTGCAGCAAAAAATTGGATGTCTTTGGCAGCTACGGATTTCTTTGGTATCATTTGGATGCTGACTTACCTTCAATCAATCTCAATGTTACAATATAAACACTAAGAAACATTCAAATCCAATTACGAAATGAGAAGGCAGATGATCAACGCTCGAAATGCAAGAAACAAAGCAAACAGAAACATTAATTGAGTATCAAAAGTCATATTTGTAAAAGAACACACAAGTTTCTAAAATTTATAACCTAAGTACTTAATTCTTTCCAAATAGGTCTCGGGCATAGAAATATACTAGTTAG
This sequence comes from Costus lasius, assembly GCA_027563935.2. NCBI lineage: Eukaryota > Viridiplantae > Streptophyta > Magnoliopsida > Zingiberales > Costaceae > Costus > Costus lasius. Next base: position 89,497,050 of record CM050452.1, on the reverse strand, counting down.
AATATATTTTGCTATGGCTTAAAAGCTAGCGCCAGAAATCAACTGACACATATTAAGGGCCTGTTTGGCCCAGCTTTGAAGCTAATTTTAATTAATTTTTAAGTAGAAAGTAGTTAGAAAAACTGTTTAGTAATAAAAAGTAGAAGCAGAAAAAAATAGTAAAAAGCAGAAATTATGAAAGCTACAATTTGATGCTTTTACAGTTTTTACTTCTTTAAAAAAGTAATTTACATAATTTTATTTAAAATTTTAGATATTATTATTTTAAATAATTTAAAATTTTTACATTAAAAGAAAAAAAAATATTATATTATTTTAAATAATTTAAAATAATATATTTATTTATTATTTTAAATTTTTACAGCAGTTAAAAAGTTATTAACTAAATATCTTACAAATTTTAATAGTGCAGCATAGTATAGTATTTAACATAATTATAAAGTTATTAACAGTGAGACAAACAGCCCCTAACCTTCTGAATTAAAAGTCGTAGCATAACTACAGTCAATAGCTTTTTGTTTAAAAGCGTAATATTTTTAATAGACTTTTTTTTCATTGCAGGTGCTAAATTGAAAGAACAAACTCCAAATGGTTATTTAAGGAGCAAGCAGTACATGGACTTTCTTATTTTACAATCCACTTGTGTAATATGTACATATATTTATCATTTTTACTAGAACAGTTAGTACAATAAGTCTCCGGTTCAAGAAACCCCGGTCGCTCTTTGGACCGGCAAAACGCCGACCAAGTCGATGCCGACGCTTTTTGCACTCCGGAAGTAAATGCTTCGGTGGATTCTGTAAGACTGCCGCTGCTCGCTTCTTATTATAGTTTAACTCATAAAAGAATTGCCGACTTCGCTGCTGCTGCTCCGCCATCGCCATGTGACCAGCTCTCGAAATCCGAGAAGGATCTCCTCCATGTCGCGCCACCGAGACCGAATGGGATCTCCTCCTCCCTCCGTTGATCTAGCATGGAAGCTCCTTCCTCTCGTCCCTCTTGTGAGCATCTCTATTTCTTTCTCACACACAATGACCATACTCGCGATGTAGATGTCGATCCCTAAATTCTAATCGGTAAGGCGGGCTTTGTGGTGGTTCCTGAGACCGCCAGGAAGCTGGAAGCATGATCTTTATATGACCCTCCTGAGTTGTTGTTGACTTCTTGTTGACCCTCCATGTTTTGTGTATCCGCGAAAATATTGAATTTCTATCATCTTTTCTGCCATGTATACGTTTATGCATTTCTTGCGTTGTCGATGCTTTCTTCGGTTGTTCCGCTGCAGAATTTGCTTTTTGATTCATTAATAGTCTTGAAGCTTACAAATCTTTCGTACCCTAAGCGCCTGCCATTTGCAAGATTGATTGTTTTTTCGCTGTTGTGCGATAGTTCTCTTCTGTAATCTTTCTCTTCCCTTGCCATGCTTTTACAATGACCTGGCACTATCCGCTGACATTCACCCAGTTCTTATAGGTCATTTATCATTCGATTGCTCCTGTTTACTTCTTTTATTTCCCTCTTCTTTCGTTTCTCTCTATTTCTGTGATCAATTTCCCAGGTTTATATTCAAATCTTGCGCATGCTTAATGTTTATATTGTCTCTTTATGATATGCATATGCCAGGATGCTTGGGAGAAGTTGTCCATTCTTCAACAAGAATGGGCTGCACTTCATCTATTCCGAAAAGGTACCCCATGGGAGGGAGGAAGAATAAAAAAGTTAGTATTCATGAGGTCGCGGTATTTGTCCCAGTTCTCCGTGTCCCTGTGCCTGTGGATCTTATTCATCCTCTTAAAGGATTATTGCCTAGAGACGTTCTTAACAAGCTGTCTGCACTACGGGGTCGCGTAATATCACTGGCAGAAGAGAATTGTACACAACTTTAAGCTTTAAATTTCGACAGACATTTACTGAATTTAGATTGTATTTCTTCTAACCTTAAGTATTATTAGATCTTACGTCAATACCTACTGTTTCGGAAATCCATCTAGCACTCGAAAAGTACCTAGCTGTTCTCCTTGGTTTTATGAAACCGGGTATGGATCTCTTATGCTGGGATATTTTCTTCCCCTTTTTTAAATTAAAAGATTGTTTAATTGTATGGGGGTCATTATCCTGCAGAACACCGCCTTGAGGAATCAGTAGAATTTAAATGGAAAAGCTTCGGATGTGATGGTCAGGTATAAAGCTCTTCCTTTTGGTCTGTTAGTTTTTTTGTTATCGATATTATATTGCTTAAAGTTAAGTTTTATTGTTAGGAAACTTGTCTTCGAAGTGCTTGGTATGAATTGCTCTCAGTCGTTCATATGCTGGCAATGCTGTCGTTATTGGAGGCCAACCTGATGCTCATTCCTAAGGATAGTCCAGATTCATGTGAGCGGAAAGTTTCAGAAGGTTTGTCTTTTTTTTCTCTTTATTATTGTGCGCCAAAATAATAGGTTGATTCGTGGGCATCAAGACATCTTGATACATTTTTCTCTCAACAGATTCTAAGAGACTTGCTATTGATTTGTTACTCAAGGCTTCAGGGTACTTGGAGTACACTATTCGCGATATTCTGGTGCATTTACCCATGCATATAAGGTAGCAACCAAAATTTTGAAGGTTTTTGTCTTGTGCTGTGCCCTCTTATGATAGCGGGTTATTGAATCAAAAGTCTATTAAACAAATGGGAAGGGATAAAAGAAAATGAAGAAAGGATCCATTAGACATTTGGTTTTTCATAATTAGCTTATAGATATATATTGCTCAAGACGGTTGGAAAATTAAGTTACAAAAACATGACATAAAAAGGTGATGATCTGTTCACAAATATATCAACATAATGCTAGCCTCTTGCCCTTTTCTCCCCTTCCATGATTGTGGTGTCATTATCTAATAACTCTATTCTAGCATGGTTAAACAAGTCTTTTAACAACACAAATCAATTTCATGTCAAGACTAGTATCTGTGTTGAGAATATGAATGAGGGCAAGCATTTGAGCAAAATAGGGTAACATACACCACAGAGACATTGTTACGGGCCCATTAGTGTTAGTAGGTTATTAATAAAGTGGATCCGGGTTGGTTTGTCATACCCGGTTTGCTAAGTAGTGAAAGTCTATAAATAAGCGCCTAGGGTTAGGGTTTGTATTGTCTACTTTGGCGTGCTATTGCACGAGTTCCTATCAATTGGTCCGACCTACCGGATCGATGGCCGGAGAATCGGTGGTCCGGCGACGGATAAAGGTGGAAGAAATTCTGTTATCGGTGGTAGATCTAATCGGTGGATCTATTATCGTTAATCAAACCGATGAAAGAAGCCCTAAGAGGATTCTATCGAAACCCTAGGGGAGGTGCTCTAGCTGAATTTGTAAGACTTCTACACGGAGTGAAACCCTTTCCAACAATTTCGGCGTGAGCAGTGAATCAGGTGGTGGAAATCAACGGTGCAGCGGGCTTCTTCCCAGGCGGCAACGAGTGGCGAATCCGCTGTCCAGGATTTGTTATTTGACCTTTGCCTCCTTGCCACCAAGGCTTCCAGTGTTTCGAGGGCTCCTATTGTTGTGCCGTCTGTTGGGAGTTCCACCGCCCTGGTCTTCATCGGCAGCCGGTCTTCTTGCCATCAACAGGGACGGAACACACCAAGGTCCGGATTCTTCTGCTTCGTTTTCGACTCCGCCTCTTCCAGTCACCGTGCGAGGTCGGCGACGCCATTAGCGGACTCCAGGCGTCTCGCATCGCTGGACTTTGGAGGACGTGTCTGGCTTCTCTTGGCGGACTGTTTTTTCCTGGTGGACTTCGAAGGTGACAGAGGGCAGCAGCGGCGGCTAATCTTCTTCTTCCGTTGCGATCGAGCACACTTGGCCGGAACCCTCGTCAGAACCCTAGCCGGTGACGAGCACAGAGGGCCGGCGATGAAAACATGGACGGAGGTGGCTTGTGTGGAAGCGGGCGCAGCCGGGTGGCTTGTGTGGAAGCGGGCGCGGGCGGGTGAGGGGCGAAGCAGGCGCGGCACCTGTGTGAGCGTGGAGAGTACTATAGCAATAGTTTACGAAAAAAAAATAGAGAGCTAGAAAAAAAAATTGAAGGATGACTACATGAAGTGAGCCTAGATTAGAGGCTTTGGAGAAGACAGTAGTAGAAGTGCAAAGTTCTCTTGCGATTATACGAGAAGAACTTCAATCTGTGGGAGAGGATAGGAGAATTGAAGCTATGACGGCAGCGGAAGAGCGGCGGCTACATCGGGAGGAAATGGCTGGAATTAATAGGCGCCAGGATGAGATGGAGCGACACTTCGGGGTTATAGATGAGTTGAGGAACGAGATGAGAAAGCTGGCAGAGACAATGAAAGAAAGGAGAGATGAACACAGGGAACTTCCAATAGGCCATAGCCATCCTCAAGGCAAGGAACCATACCGACCTCCATAAGCACGTGAGCATTGGTCTCCACCAGAGTCAAACATGAGGCCAAACAGAATAGAAATTATTAATGATGACAGACTGGGAGGTGGAGTGCTCTTGTGAGGAGAACCAGTTAGGGGGATGACTTCGGAGGAGAACATACGATGGATTCGTAAAGCATAGAGCTGCTAGGATTTGATGGGACTAATCTTGGAGGATGGATTGCACGGGCCGAGCAATATTTTGACATCCAAGGGACGACATATGAATATAAAGTTCCGATGACTTTTATGAGCATTGAAGGTTCCGCAAGACACTGGTTTCGATGGATGAGAAGAAATATTCCCAATCTGACATGGGAAAGGCTGAAAGAAGAAATGCTACAGCACTATAGTGAGTTTCCAACCGCTTTAGCATGAGCGTCTGGCGGCCTTAGAGCAAGGTCCACTGACTGTGATCGAGCACATAGGGGTTTTTGAGGAGATTGTTTCACAGATACCTGACCTGTCGGAGGAACAGTACGTGGGTTTTTTCCTAAAAAGCCTAAACAACACTATCAGAGAGAAGGTGCGAGTCTTCTTACCCACTAATGTTATACATGTTATGACTCTCGCTCGCTCGAGTCATTGAGAGGGAGCTGATTGGGGGATCCACAGTACAAGGGCAGACAGGGACAGAAGGGGTGGTAAGCAAAAACCAGTTAAGCAGCGGGAACTACTCTTAGGGAGGAAGCTTTCGTCCTAATCCAGCTATGCCAGATTCAACATCCCTAGTGGTTTCGGCCTATAGTGTCCAGCAGCTAAGAAGAAGCATTAGTGTAAATTCTAGCATTGCACTGCCTTCAGAAGGGAAAGGAGGTGGGTCATCTCATAATGACTCCAAAGAGGTGGGGGTCAACGTACATATGCAAGCATTTATGATCGTTTTAGAAGGAATTGAGCTATGTCCCATCAGGAGTACATCAATAAGAGAGAAAAAAGGTTATACTTCCAGTGTGATCAACCTTATCACACAATGCACCGATGCGCGAATAAGCAATTCCGGGTGATGTTGCTAGCCGAAGATGAAGTTCTAGAGGGAGAGGATCGAGTGTCATGGGACCCTGGAGGCGACACAAGAGGAAGTTTTCAGCCTTGAGGACAAGGCTAGTTTGAGAGGGGGGCAATTGTTACGGGTCCATTAGTGTTAGTAGGTTATTAATAAAGTGGATCCGGGTTGGTTTGTCATACCGATTCGCTAAGTAGTGAAAGTCTATAAATAGGGGCCTAGGGTTAGGGTTAGGGATCGTCAAGCATTTTGTGTTGTCTACTTTGGCGTGCTCTTGCACGAGTTTCTATCAGACATGAAGATTTACGTGGTTCAATCAATTTTATCTACTATATTAAAGAAAAGTACATCACACCGAAGAACCCCTTCTCTTGATGGATCCTTCATGGTGAAGAAGACTCCTTCCCATTAGTTTTGATGTAGGAAACAAGCTTCTTTATGGATTAGAAGAGAGTTTCTTAAATCATGACTCCATTGGAGAGTTGGTTTCAATCAACCTTACTCCCAGTGAACCCCCTTCATAAAAAATCTGAGTTCTGGTAAAAATTGAGCTATAGAATTCCGTATCTTATTGCTTATTTGCTTATAGTGTACTCACTTTCATGCTGTAGCTACACTTTAGTTTTATCTAACTCTGATTTTATCATGTAATTCAGGAACAGTTTACCAAACGACTTGCAGGAGGGCATATTGGAGTCTATTTCCTCTCAAGCATTAGCTCAGGTTTTTGCCAACTATTCACTGTACAATATGAAGATCAAATATGTTGCTAATTCATGATGCTTACTTTACATATTTGACATTAGTATAATTTGTTATTTAGACATATTTTGTCTCATCATAATTTAAAAAAATACTATCATTTTCCTAAAAGAAAGTGCTTCGTTTAGTATTACTGTACTGGTTGGCTTGTGTTGTAATGTAACTTCTGAGTATCTACAGAGTTTATCAGGAATTGTTTTCTTATTTCAATTCTGGCCTAAATCATCTCAGTTTTACGTTTACGGTTAGAGATCTTGAATCCAACATCTTAAGAGTTAGAAACTAAGTATATGCCACGATGATGAATATAGTTTTCTTGAGAGTTTGTTTGTTACATGTCTATAAGTTTTATTGATTATTCTAAACAACAAACAAAAACAAGACAGATTCTTAGATTGCTCTAGGTTTTATGCTTGAACTATGTTTAAGAACAGTGCTAGGAAAGTGATATGTCTCAGGAATACAACAAATGATCCTTGATGGTGGTGCAGGAAATTAATTGCGATTATTAAACCTTAATAATCAGATTTGTGGCTCACACAATTATTATTATTTTTGGTTTTCCTTGTTGGCATTGGATTTGACTACTTTCACGTATTTCCAGTAAATTAATGTTAGAATTTCTTTTATGCTCCTTAAATACCCATTCTAGTCTAGTTAATTACCCATTTGTTAGTGTTGCAACCAAGGATTTAAAACTGATCCAGCTATATACATAAATTCATATGTATATATACATACATATATACATTTGTATGTATGTATGATGTATGTATATATATATACATATATGTATGCAGTGGCTGATTTAGGACCCAAGGGTATATGGGGACAATTGTTATGTGGGGGCAGTATTAGAAAGATTAAACTTTATTTAGTGGGGGCAAACTAAAATTTTTACATAGATGATATTATAAAAATGTATTAGTATTTTATGAATTTGATAACTTGAGTGGGGGCATTTGCCCACACTCCCTCCCATGTGGCTCCGCCACTGTATGTATGTATATATATGTATACATATATATATATATATATATATATATATATATATATATATGTATGTATGTATGTATATGTATACATATATATATGTATGTATGTATGTATATGTATACATATATGTATGTATGTATGTATGTATGTATATGTATACATATATGTATGTATGTATGTATATGTATACATATATGTATGTATATGTATGTATATGTATACATATATGTATGTATATGTATGTATATGTATACATATATGTATGTATATGTATGTATATGTATACATATATGTATGTATATGTATGTATATGTATACATATATGTATGTATATGTATGTATATATACACAACGATCGTAAAACCGTACCGTACGGTTTGTACGGTACGGTACCGGTCCGACCATCGAGCGGCACCGGAATGGCGAGCGGAACGCGACTCGCGGCGGATGCGGAGGGAGGCAGCGGGCGGCTTCAGCGCGGGCAGAACGGCTGCTTCAGGCATCGTTTGAAGCTTCCAGTGCCGGCGGAAGCTTCAATCGAAGCTTCAGGCCACTCAGGCGGCGCTCTCCCGCTGCTCCGCCAAGCACGCCGAAGCCATCCGCCAAGCTCGCCTGTGTCAGTTCCGTCCGGTACGCACGGTACCGGTACCAGTCCGGCGCCATACCGGAACAGTTCCGGTATACGGTTTTATGAACCTTGTATATACATACATATATGTATGTATATATATGCCATATCAATCACTAGTATGGTACCACTGTGGACCAGATCAACTGGGTACACTGGTACACACTGACAATTAAAACCTTGGTTGCAACAAGTGTCAATGTATTACATTATTATACCAACCACTCTTATGAGGACAAAAGACAAGTATAACATGGGAAATTGTAGAACACAAAGTATACATAGAACAACATGAATTGGCCAATATGTGCATGAAAACTTTTACTAACATAATGAATTAACATGAATTTATGAACAACTAATCTGCACTAAACAATGATCATAAAAAAGCCTATGATGGCTAAGATTTTGCTGCGAGAAGAAAAATGGCATATAATGTATTACAAGCGAGATTGAGGGATGTTGTTTTTGATCATTCTTGAGAGTGAAGGTCCTCATTAAGCATCACTAAGAATGAGGCTAAGCATTAGGCATCACCTAAGCCTGAGGTTGAGGAGGAATAAAGAGAAGAAAAGATGGGGAGGAAATTTAAACTTAAATTCATTAATTCATCATCAATGTCATCATATCTCCATATGAACAAGATCTAAGACACTTAAATAAGGGGAATGTGTCTTCAAGCCTCCCTCCATTTTACCACTAAATCCACTAACAAATGACCAATTAGTAAACTTCACTCTAGCTCAAATCAGCTGAACTATGACACAAGTAGGGGTCTAACTCAAGTCTAACCTAGTGACTATTGTGTTAGAAATAGTAGTGTTAAAATAGTCATATTAGAATGAGTCAAATTAGATAACCATATTTTTAGTAAACATAGTTAAAATAATGTTATTTTTGTATTCAAGATCTCTATTTATATATATAGCTTACATTTATTATGTAATTCAATTAAATTTATTTACAATATAATATCATTATGATTTCCCATCTAAGTATCTCCTCTTTTCTTCTAACATAGTATAAACCTCCAATCTAGTGGTCAACAAGTGTAATCATGGCTAGTGAATTATAGTCCTTAATTTTTAACTGTGTTATTCTCACTCATTTTGAGATTCACCTAATAGTGAATTAAAGTGAGTGTGAAAGCATGACACAAAGTAGATTATGCCATAGTGCATAAGAAGACTATATTGGCATGTATTAGATAGAAATTACATAGTTCAAAACAAAGTTCTTAAAACTATTCCATGCTGTCCGGTATAGATTGTACGTAATGATTCAAGATCAGTTGGGAACTGTATATGTAGTGTTAATGCTTAATACATTTGGTTCTGATACCGTGTTGGTATGTCCCGTATATGCAGTAATATACTAATACAAATCAAAATCTTATACTTTGGTTCAGAATAACATCTAAGTTAGGACAAGTTAAGCCAATTTGAGTTGAAGTTGCTAGTCTAATATATTATTACCATGGTGTAAATTGTGATGCCTTTAGTCCTCCACATGAGAAGTGGCAAAATAGATGATATGGTATATAAAATTTAGTGAGCTTATTACTATTAACTCAGGCTTAAGTATTTTAAACTAAGCTATGTTGCTTCAGACTCACTAAGTTAATGGTTAGTTTATGTGGGGTCATTTTCGCTACATTGAGAATGTATTATGACCGTTTCAAATCCACCTTAAATTAATAAGGCTTTTTGTTTAATGGGTTCTGACTCCCAATGAGCGCAAGCGCTCATTGTTAATTACCCCTAAAATTAGGGAACCTTTGATTAAGAGATCTATAGTACGCAACAAAATAAGAGTGATAATCAGATGATGTCACTTATAAATTTCATTCATAAATTTGATTTGACGTGATACATATTTCGACATGATCAGAGAAAAGGAGTATTCATCAAGGTGGGCGATTTGTGTTCGTCGGACTTTAGCCTTGTAGCGGCGTGTTGGGTAATATCCGGCCTAGGCAGTACAACGTTATATCGAGGAGCTACGCCCCGATGGTAAACATCGACGTACGCACCTCCCAAACGATATTCCGTCGTAATGCATTAAGGCGTGTTGGATATTAGACTGGAAAGATCACCCGGCCTTAATAGCGCGTTGGATGATTTGAAGTGGAGAAAGATTATCCGGCCTCAACGGCGTATTGGATAATTGGGTTTGGAGTTTTATTGAGCCTTGCGGCGTATTGGATAATTTGGTTTTGGAATTTATCCGGCCTCGCGGCGTGATGGATAATTTGGTTTTGGAATATATCCAGCCTCGCGGCGTGTTGGATGATTTGATTTGAAATTTTGTCCGGCCTTGCGGCGTGTTGGATAATTTGGATTTGGGATTTATCCGGCCTTGCGGCGTGATGGATAATTTGGATTTGGAATTTATCCGGCCTTGCGGCGTGATGGATAATTGAATTTGGAATTTATCCGGCCTCGCGGCGTGAAGGATAATTGAATTTGAAATTTATCCAGCCTCGCGGCGTGATGGATAATTTGATTCGGAGATTTGTCCGGCCTTGCGGCGTGATGGATAATTGAATTTGGAATTTATCGACTCGTTGGATAGTTTGGATTTGGAATTTATCCGGCCTTGCGGCGTGATGGATAATTTAATTGGGAATTTATCCGGCCTTGCGGCGTAATGGATAATTTCATAACATTCGTTGATTTGATTGGCTGGATTGAGGCAAGCTCATTGTACAGGTCGGGCAAGACTATAGTCTGACCGAATCACCTTGGTCAATAGTTTTAGAGCCTTACGCCGGACAGAGTTTTGACTTGGTCGACTTAGGGTTGATCGATCAGCAGGATTTCCATAATAGATTGACTCTAGAAGGGATCTGGTTAGCCATCCTTCTGTATTATCTTTATTTTGTCGAATCATGCTAGTAGTCGGGTTGGACCGAGAGCCTTGTCGTGAGGTTCATGAACTAGCTGAAACTATGTTGGAATTCGGTCCAACCAACTCTACTGGATTGGGCTGGTTCCAATTTGTAATGAACTTGCTCCAATTTGGTGTGTACGGTTCTCAGTCGGCCCAGTATCACAAGTTGGGCTTAACAATTTGTGCCCTAACTTGTATTCATCCCTCGCTTCCCTTTCTCTTTTTTTTGATTTATCCGAAGTTTCAGTGGCGTCGAATGAAACTTGGGGCGACGACCCAGATGTTCGCCAATGCGGCTCAGCATCCTGGAGATGCGGTGAACGATGGAGGAAAGGGCGGGAAAGGTACCCACGTGCATCATCGGAAAGAGTGACGCCGGAGTAGAATTCAGGGGAATTTGGATGGCAAGGCAGCGCTTACGGAGGGTTTCAAGCTCCGGCTCAAGTAAGGGACTTTTATGTTGGATTAAGTCTGACGTTCAACTCCAGAGGGGATTGAAAGGACGAGGAGAATAGCAGACAACTGAAACAGGTACTTAATCTCGTTCTTCTTTGCACATTTTTCCTTCGGTTTATAGGTTCTTCCGATTTGGGTTTATTTTTTCCCCCTTTTCCTCTCTATTATTTCTCCTTTTTTTTTTTGTTGCTGCTGTCTTATTTTTTTGACTTTCACGTAACGGGTTTTGAGCATGTCACTTGCTTTCTCACCGCAGCAACTCTATTCGAAGTTCTAGGGCAGCTGCAGGCCTCTTGACGGAAGCCCCTTTAGGAGGCACTTCGTGGCCTGGTACGATTCCTGTTTCGGACAGAGATCCGGAGAAGAAATCAAAGGGAGTCTTGCATCAGGTATTTTTACTCCTTTCTTCTTTTCTTTGGTACTACCATCTTTCCTGGGATTGCTTCTTTGCGATTTCCTTTTTTTTTTTTTTTTTTTTTTTTACGGACTTGCTCAGCGTTCTTTTTGCCTAGTTTGCTCTTGCTTACCTCTCCCCCTTTCTCTTTTATTTCACTTTTTCCTCTCTTTTCTTTTCTTGGCTTCCATTTTTGATTTTAACGCCTGATTTTCATCCTCCTTCCCCTCGGTATTTTCTGTCCCCTGTTATCCATCTCACGCATCACGTATCGCCCGTCTCCTCCTTTTGTGAATCTTTTTGCACTCCTTCAACTCCTCCCACGCTTCTACATTCTTTTATCTTCTCCAGCACCCCTTCACTCCACACTCGCCTCCGCGTCACCTCTTCCGTTTTTTTTTGACTTTACTCAGCGTGTTCAGTAAGATGCTTGGCGTGGAGTAGAGGAGCGGTGTGTGAGTACCCTTTGTGAGGCCAGGTTGCTTAGTGCAACCATGAAGCCCTAAAAAGAACGAGTAATCGAAAAAGGAGGGTGCTACATTTCTTCACGGTGCCAGGACGCTTAATGCGTCCATGAAGCCTAAAAGTGAGTGAGGAAAGGTAAAGAGGAACTCCCTTTCGTTTACCTTTCTCCTGCTTCTTCTTACCGCCTTCGACGATGCTTCTCCTTCTTCTCTTGCTCCTGTGTTTTTGCAAGCTGGTGTCGTCCCCTTTTTTGTGCGTTGCAACCCTCCTTTTATAAGGTTTTCCAGCCTAGCCTCTCACAGCTGGCTTCTTTTGTTTCCTTTTTGTTTTATTCACGCTTCTTCCCGCTTTCTTATTCTCCTTCCTTTTTTACGCTGCCGTCAGTTCTCTTTTCATGCCAGCCTTGGTCGCTCCTTATTTGCTGGCTGTTCTATCTTTTTTTTTTTTAACGCTGTCTCCTGTGATCACCCCTTTTGATCCTTTTTGAAATCCTTGCCTTATTTGCTCCACTCGTTTGGCGGGCTTTCTCGAGACCTAAGTTTTTTGCTTTTATTTCTTGCTGAGACGTCCTCCGTGGTCAAAATCAATACCATGTAACACTTTCCAAGTCATGCTTTCTATCACTGCGGAATGCTCTATACTTTTCCATGATAATAAAATTCTATCGTTTTTTTTTGGGTAAGGATGCATGGTTCAACAAGCTTCATCTATTTTGACTTCTCATTGATTTTTTCATTTTTTTTTTTTCTAATTCTTAGATTCATTATAAATCTTTGTGTAGGGAACTAGTGAAGGCATTGTCAAGGCTGAAATTTTCTCTGAGCATCTTTCTGAACTTAAGAAGTTTGCTACGGTTGTTGTTCCAAGCATTCTTCCTGTAGGTCAAATTCCATTGCACCCACCACTGCCGCCTGGGCCACCTCCATCACGTCTGCAAGCTTTTAAAGTTCCTCCTGGTCCTGTTGATGCCGATGATCTGTCAGAATTTGACTTCAATTCAGCATGCCAAGCTCTTGATCCCCCAGCAAGCAAACAACCTTTGTCCAGGCATGATGGCAATTTTCCTTCACTTACTAAGCAACAGTCAACTGATTTTGGCAAGAACACAACACCTGTTGGACCAACTACGAAGTTGATCGAAGTTGCTCGAAGACAGCCGTTTACATCTCTTCCACTAGAGTCAACAATAAACTCTGAAAGAATTCTCACTCAGTCACCCTTTCACAAGCCCAATAATTTGGATGCTGATAAGTGTTCAGTTGGTCCAAAACTCACGAGCAGTAATCTGGAAAAGCGTCACTGGGTTGACGACGACGATGACATGCCTGAGTGGTGCCCTCCAAATTTTGAGCAAGTGAACCATACTAGAACGATCTCAAGTATCAGTCTTCCTTCCCCTGTGCATAATGGGAACTCGGAAATTTCAAAGCATCGCACATTCAAAATTAGTACCGTGGTCAAAATTAATATCGTGTAACACTTTGTCATGCTTTCTATCACTGCTGAATGCTCTATACTTTTCCCATGATAATAAAATCCTTTTATGTGATTGTTTGACATAGTAGTATATGTTGTGGTAGAGAGACTTGTAATTGAGGACAATGAGCCAATGATCATTTTTGGGTAGCCAACGATCATTTTTGGGTAAGGATGCACGGTTCAACAAATGCCCCCCAACGGATTTCGTATAAGCAATGAGCGCGTACAAATCCGTTGGAAGATGCGCCCCTTGCCATCACTCACCTGGCTTTCTACGATTTTAGATGTACGACATACTACTATTACCAATAATCCTTGAGTTTTGTAACGTTGGCAAATGCTTCAGGAGGTTGTTGAGCTACCAGCTTCCCAACTACCCGATGATTTTAGATTTGTAAGAATGTGAAGGTAGCCTGAGGACCACCGAAGGTGCTCAAGAAGCGAGTTCCGAGTTGACTGCGGGACTAGAGGCCTAGTTAGCCTTCCCATGGGCGTGGTATGGGTTCAAGGAGATTGGACGCAGCAGATTTGCCTCCTCTACTGAAGAACAGAAGTCGACTCTCTAGCCTGATGATCTTCTTGGCAGACTGTTATGATGTCACATTTGTATTGCCAAATTTTGTTAAATGGGATTGTACACGTGACACTATATTGTCAAACTGCCACTTAACAGGATTGCACAGGTGGTATTGAGGGGTGTACATCATATGAATCCGCCAAGTAGGGACAACAAAACTTCACCCATGCCAATCAGGGGGAGCGTGCACAGCCGAATATGGGTCGGATCTCAGTAGAACACTGATGTTTTGAAACAAATAAAAGATGATTCTGCCTCCCCTTTGCTCGACTTCTGATGGTTGACTTTTGTTTTCATTATTATTTTTGTTTTGGAATACTTTGGTTCAGATTTGACTTGGAGAGCGATGGGGTAGCCTCGCCGCAATCAAAGTTGGTTTCACTTTGAGATACAACCTCACATCTTGAACTATTGCTCATCGGGCCAAATTGATTATGAGCAGTTTCAAAATGTTTTAATCCCACCAAGGACTCATCAAAGCTATTGCAGTGCTTGGTTGAATTCTTCAGCCATTTTGAAATGTACATGAGATTCCGTTCCTCCTTAAATCGCTCACCCAATAAAATGATGGCACTATAATCAAACCTATGCCGGATGCAGCGACCTGCAGCTTGGTTCAAAGCACGGAATGCTTGGTGATAGTACCATTCACTCCCACTAAGGAGGTGCTTCGATGATCTGTATGTGTCATTATACTTCCTCTTTAACACCACCTGAATGCCGTCTTTGTTTGGAGAAGGTATGCCAACAATCGCAACTACCCTAGCATTTTCATCTGAGAAGTTGATCCCTTCTGATACCTTGCCTCGGAACACTACAAGAAAGCAACCCCTCTTGGGGAAGTTTTTTTTTTTTTTTTTTTTTTTTTTTTTTTTTTTTTTTGATGTCGGAAGAACGTTTAATCGAGCCTCTTTTTAAAACAAGCCTACTTTTCTCTTGAACTACTATTGCGTCCCCACGAATTGCATCATAATAGCCTTTTAGAACATATTCAAATCCGTCCCCTGCTCCTCTTGTCTCAACAAAAAGGGACTTCTGAGCATTCAACCGGCAGCGGCCTTGACATTCGCGAGCCTAGTGTTGCTTGGTCAGGATCAGATTCGCGCCTTAAGCATGGTACTTCTTTAGAAAGCGGCCGTTGATGGGCGGCATCGGGTGCACTCCATTTTGATCTGTCAGTTGGTAGGCTCCTCCTTCGTAAACTTTTCCTATCACGTAGGGTCCTTCCCAATTAGGGTTGAACTTCCCTTTTGCCATCTTGTTGGATATGATAGGCCGCCTTACTGCTAGGACGAGATCTCCTTTCTTGAAGGTGCGTTCTCTGGCTAACTTGTCATACGCCCTTGCCATTTGTGCCTGGTATAGCTCTAGGTTTTGTTGTGCAATCAGCCTTTGCTCGTCAAGTGTGTCCAGCTCATCAAGACGTAATTGGGCATTTTCATCCATTGTCATGTCACATTGCATTGCCATTCTTAGCGAAGGTATTTCGACCTCGAGTGGAAGCACGGCTTCGACACCGAAGACCAGGGAGTAAGGCGTCGATTGTGTGGGCGTGCGATACGTGGTTCGATAAGCCCATAATGCTTCCACTAGCTTCTGATGCCACTCTTTCTTGTTTTTTGAAACGCTCTTCTTGAGCAGCTTGCATAGAGTTTTATTGAACGCTTCGGCTAGTCCATTCGCTCTTGGGTTGTATATCGAGGAGTACCGCCAATCAATTTTGTGACGCTCTGCAAATTTGTAAATCGAGGCATTTTTGAAGGCCAAGCCGTTATCGGATATGATCCGTCTAGGGGTTCCAAAACGACTCAATATATTCCCGCGAAAGAAATTGACGACATTGGCGGCCTTGACTTCCCTTAATGGGACGGCCTCCGCCCATTTGGAGAAATAGTCTGTTGCCGCGAGTATGAACCGATGCCCCAGAGAGGAAGGAGGTTCTATTGGCCCTACTATATCCGTCCCCCACATTTCGAATGGCCACGACGAAACCGTCGGGTGAAGAGGGTTAGGGTGCTTATGAATTAAGTCTCCATGCACTTGGCACAAATGGCAAGTCTTTGCGCAGTTTATGCAGTCTCGTACCATGCTTGGCCAGTAGTACCCCAACCTCTTAATCTTAAGATACATTTTGGGTCCTGATTGGTGAGCACCACAAAGACCGGAATGGACTTCCTGTAATATGTGAGTGACTTCATCCATTGCAATGCACCTGAGCCAAAGCTGTTCATACGATCGACGATACAGCGTGTCATTCACAAATGTATACCGAAGGGCCCGTTTTTTCAGTTGTACTCTTTGAGTTTTATCCTTGGGTAGGATGCCACTTTTGAGATAGTTGACGAATGGCTCTCTCCAGTCATGTTCTTGCGTGAGGGAGATTGTCATAGCATCTGTTACTTCTCTCTTATTGATGCGATCATCTTCGGCCGGTGCGATCAATTTCCTGTCTCTGATCACGATTTTGACTTGGTCGACGGATGGCCCAGCTAGCTCTTTAGCAAACTTCGCCAGTGCGTCCGCTCTACCATTAGCAGCCCTAGCGA